>SJYT01029687.1:0-126209 GCA_006410635.1 Cephalophus harveyi
TCCTTGCTTAATAGGCTCTCTGACTTGGGGGATTAACACCCAAAGGAAGACCAAGGTTACTTAAAGCTGGTTTGGAAATAATTGCAGTTCTTAGAGTCAAAAAGGAAATTATATTGCAAGAAAGAGAAGTGCACTGAGATTTTTAACATTCTGTTTGAAAGTGATGGGAAAAGAGAATAATTCTGGAGGTCTACCAGCAGACTGCAAGTGGATGGAAATTCAGCAGGACAAGACTGCTTCCTTTTCCTGCAGGAGAGAAAAGTGACATTCAACTCAAATAGCACCAGCCAGTTATGTTCCCTCTTTGCCTTGTTAGTTCCCAAATTTTGTACTATATTTTGTTAAAAATATTGACTCTCACCTTCTCCCACCCATCATAACCACCAAAATAAAATAAAGTAAGAACAGAACTAGAGTTAAATAGGGTTTTAGGCAGTGGAATTCACGGATTAATCTATGATTCAATGACTTCACTATGTTGGAAAAGTTAAGGCAATTTGGAAAAGATATGAGATGTGTTCAAAAAATGAAAATTGGAAAGGAGTCTCTAATATGCATACTTTTGGGCTGCCATAAAGTTGTTTTAGTTTAGTCACTAAGTCTTATCTGACACTTTTGTTACCCCATAGACTAGAGCCTTCTAGGCTTCAGTGTGTTTGGGAATTTCCCAGTAGGCATACTGGAATGGGTTGCCATTTCCTTCTCCAGGGGATCTTCCAGACCCAGGGATCAAACTCAAGTCTCCCACTTCTGCTGCACTACAGGTGAATTCAATACCACAGAGCCATCAGGAAAGTACTTCCTAGCCCCTCAATGTCCTTGGTAGAATTTCTAATTAACCTCAACATCATTTTGATGCTTAAACAAAAGTTGTAGTTGTTAGTGTCACTAAGTCATGTCTGACTCTTACGCCATTCCATAGACTGTAGCGTGCCTGTCTCCTCTACCCTCCACTATCTCCCAAAATTTGTTCAAGTCTATTGAGTCATTGATGCTATCTAACCATCTCACTCTCTGCCCCCTCTTCTTTTTCCTTCAATCTTTCCCAGCATCAGGGTCTTTTCCAATGAGTTGGCTCTTCAGATCAGATGGCCAAAATTTTTCAGCTTCAGCAACAGTCCTTCCAGTGAATATTGAGGATTGATTTCTTTTTGGATTCAGAGTGATGATGAATGTATCAGTATTGTGTCTGTCACAGCCTCCACATTCATGCTTTCCTGTCTTTTGTCTCCCCTAGACCTTCCTCCCAAGAACATGAGGAACCACACAGAGCTGAATGAGTTCATCCTACTGGGAATACCTCAGACAGAGGAACTGGAGACTGTGCTCCTTGTCATCTTCACATTTATTTACCTCTTCACCCTGCTGGGAAATTTGCTCATCCTTCTAGCAATTGCCTCTTCCTCAACCCTTCACACTCCCATGTACTTCTTCTTGGGACTCCTATCAATTTTGGACATGCTGTTCCCCTCTGTCACCTGTCCTAAGATGCTATTCTATCTCTCTGGCCAGAGCCGAGCCATATCTTATAAGGGATGTGCTGTTCAGCTCTTCTTCTATCATTTCCTGGGTTCTTCGGAAGGCTGCCTCTATTCTGTGATGGCTTATGATCGCTTTGTTGCCATCTGTCACCCACTGAGGTATATGCTCATCATGAGACCTGGAGTCTGTGTCAGTTTGGTCATGGCAGCCTGGTTGGTGGGTTGTCTTCATGCCACTATCCTGACATCTTTTACCTTTCAGCTACCCTACTGTGGCCCCAATCGGGTGGACCACTTCTTCTGTGACATTCCTGCTGTCTTGCCCCTGGCTTGTGCTGATAGCTCCCTGGCCCACAGAGTGGGTTCCACTAATGTTGGCTTTCTGGCTTTAACGCTTTGGTTGAGTATTTGTGCCTCTTACACACGCATTGGGATTGCCATTTTGAGGATCCGTTCAGCAGAAGGCAGGCAGAAAGCTTTCTCTACCTGCAGTGCCCACCTCACTGCCATTCTCTGTGCTTATGGACCTGTAATCATCATCTATCTGCAGCCCACACCCAACCCTTTTCTCAGTGCCACAGTGCAAATATTAAATAATATTGTCTCACCCATGCTGAACTCATTAATCTATTCTTTAAGGAACAAGGAGGTGAAAAGCTCACTAAAAAGGGTATTCTATAATGTAGTATTTACTGCTCTGGACTAAATTATGAGTCTTGTGAAGGATTTTAGATTTATTGTCTTGTAACACCATTCTCCTATTTCTTCTTTTTTTTAAAAAAAATATCATACTATAGCTTTTTTACAATGTTGTGTTCATTTCTTCTGTACCTTAAAATTAATCAGCCATACCCATGCATGTGCTAATGCATCAGTCATGTCTGACTCTTTGCAACCCCATGGACTATAACCCACAAGGCTACTCTGTCCATGGGATTCTCCAGGCAAGAATACTGGAGTGGGTTGCCATTTCCTACTCCAGGGGATCTTCCTAACCCAGGGATCAAACCCATGTCTCCTGTATCTCCTCCATTGGCAGACGGGTTCTTTATATCCACTCATATATCCTTTCTTTTTTGGATTTCCTTCCCATTTAGGTCACCACAGGGCACTGAGTAGAGTTTCCTGTGCTACAGTGTAGATTCCTATCAGTTATCTATCTTATACATAGTATCAACAGTATTTATATGTCAGTCCCAATCTCCCAATTCATCCCACCACCACCCCCCATTTTCGACTTGGTATCCATATATCTATTCTATACATGTGTCTCTATTTCTTCTCTGCACATAAGATAATCTATTTCTTCTTTTTTGTTTGCTTTATTTTAATTTTTTTTTTCATTTTTTGTTGGAGTATAGCCAGTCAATTATGTTGTGATAATTTCAGGTGAACAGCAAAGTGACACAGCCATTCATATATATGTATCATTCTCCTCCAAACTCCACTCTCTTTTAAATAAATAAATAGATCATAGAAAATGCTTCCTCACATTTGTCTTATATCTTATATTTGTCTGTTGTATCCACAGGACATGGCTCAATGATCTAGTAAGCGCTATACATGAGTTTATTAAGTGAATGAATGGATACCACTTAACCTTTCAAATTTGATGTAATTGCATATTTATTTATGATAAACAGAAACATAATTTCAATAACTGGGAAACAGAACAACTAGGTACACTGAAATAAATACATATCCTCTTAAAGTTGAGGAAATTTGAAAAACAAATATGAATGAACTCTAACCACTTTTCTCAATTCTCAAATCAGTGTTGTGATGACTGGCATTGCAAAACAGTTAAATCAGTTTAAATATTTCCTGTATCTAATACTTTATTATAGCACACAACAAAAAAATAAAACATACATGCTCACACACACAAGCAAACACCAGTTCTTAAAATCTCACTCCATCAACAACACAACAACAAAAACAAAGAACTGGATTCCAAAAAGTGGGCAGAAGACCTCAACAGACATTTTTCCAAAGAAGACATACAGGTGGCTAATAAACACATGAAAAGATGCTCAACATCGCTCATTATTAGAGAAATGCAAATCAAAACTACAATGAGATATCATACACCGGTCAGAATGGCCATCATCAAAAAATCTACAACAGTGAAGGCTTGAAAAAGTGTGGAGTAAAGGGAACCTTCTTGTACCGTTGGTGGGAATGTAAACTGATACAGATACTCTATAAGGCAGTATGGAGATTCCTTTAAAATTATGAATAAAATTACCATATGATCCTACTGGGCATATCCCCTGTGAAAACCATAATTGAAAAGAAACAGAAAGAAAAACACCAATACAGTATACTGACACATATGTATGGAATTTAGAAAGATGGTAATGATGACCCTATATGTGAGACAGCAAAAGAGACACATATGTATAGAATGGACTTTTGGACTCTGAGGGAGAAGGAGAGGGTGGGATGATTTGGGAGAATGGCATTGAAGCATGTATACTATCATGTAAGAAACTAAGCACCAGCCTATGTTCGATACAGGATACAGGGTGCTTGGGGCTGGTGCCCGGGGATGATCCAGAGAGATGATATGGGGTGGGAGATAGGAGGGGGATTCAGGACTGGGAGCTCATATACACCCATGGTGGATTCATGTCAATGTATGGCAAAACCAATACGGTATTGTAAAGTAAAATAAAGTAAAAATAAAATTTAAAAAAAAAAGAAACATAAGTTCTGAAATATTCATTGCAGCACAATTTACAATAGCACATGGAAGCAGTCTTTATGTCCATCAACAGATGAATGGATAAAGAAACTGTGTTACATATATACAACAGAATATTACTCAACAATAAAAAGGATGAATTTGAGACAGTTCTAATGAGGTGGATGAACCTAGAGCCTATTCTACAGAGTGAAGTAACTCAGAGAAAAATGCATCTCATATATTCATACATATATATGGAATCTAGAAAGCTGGTATTGACAAACCTATTTGCAGGGCAGCAATGACAAGAACAGACTCGTTGACACAGAGGCAGGGAATGAGTGGTGGGCTGAGTGGAGGGAATAGCATGGAAACATATGCATTATCATGTGAAATATATAGACAGTGACAATTTGCTGTATGATTCAGGGTGCTCAGAAAGGTGACAACCTAGAGGGGCAGGATGGGGAGGGAGGGAGGAAGGAGGCTCAAGAGGGAGAGAACATATGCATACCTATGGCTGATTCATGTTGATGTATGGCAGAAACCAACACAATATTGTAAAGCAGTTATCCTTCAATTAAAAATAAATCTTAAAAAAACAAGTAACTTGATTTAAAATGATGTAAAGGAATTAAAAGACATTCTGCAAAGAAGACAGCAATCATATAAAAAGATGTTTAATATCACTACCACTAGGTAAATGCAAATCAAATTCACAAGAAGATGTCACTCACAGCCATTAAATGGCTTTTACTGAAAAAAAAAAAAGAAATATTCATTGCAGCACAATTTACAATAGCACATGGAAGCAGTCTTTATGTCCATCAACAGATGAATGGATAAAGAAGCTGTGTTACATATATACAACAGAATATTACTCAACCATAAAAAGAATGAATGTGAGACAGTTCTAATGAGGTGGATGAACCTAGAGCCTATTCTACAGAGTTTAGTAACTCAGAGAAAAATGCATCTCATATATTCATACATATGTATGGAATCTAGAAAGCTGGTATTGACGAACCTATTTGCAGGGCAGCAATGACAAGAACAGACTCGTTGACACAGAGGCAGGGAATGAGTGGTGGGCTGAATGGAGGGAATAGCATGGAAACATATCCATTATCATGTGTGAAATATATAGACAGCAACAATTTGCTGTATGATTCAGGGAGCTCAGAAAGGTGCTCTGTGACAACCTAGAGGGGCAGGATGGGGAGGGAGGGAGGAAGGAGGCTCAAGAGGGAGAGAACATATGTATACTTATGGCTGATTCATGTTGATGTATGGCAGAAACCAACACAATATTGTAAAGCAATTATCCTTCAATTAAAAATAAATCTTAAAAATCAAGTAACTTGATTTAAAATGGTGTAAAGAAATTAAAAGACATTCTGCAAAGAAGACAGCAATCATATAAAAAGATGTTTAATATCACTACCACTAGGTAAATGCAAATATCATGTTGATGTATGGCAGAAACCAACACAATATTGTAAAGCAGTTATCCTTCAATTAAAAATAAATCTTAAAAAAACAAGTAACTTGATTTAAAATGATGTAAAGAAATTAAAAGACATTCTGCAAAGAAGACAGCAATCATATAAAAAGATGTTTAATATCACTACCACTAGGTAAATGCAAATCAAATTGACAAGAAGATGTCACTCACAGCCATTAAATGGCTTTTACTGAAAAAAAAAAAGGGGGGGGGGGAGTGGAAATGTGGAGAAATTGGAACCATTGTGAGCTGTTGGTGGAAACTATAAAATGGTACAGCCACTATGGAAAACAGTGTGGAGGTTCCTCAAAAAATAAAAAATAAATAAAATAAAAATAACATTACCCTATGATTCACGAATTATAGTTTTGAGTATAGATCCAAAAGGGTCCTGAATATTCATATTTATGGCACGTTCAAAGCAGCATTATTCACAATAAATAGGTAGGAGGTGAAAGCTATTCATGTTCATTAATAATAAATGAATAGTCAAAATGTGGTATATACATACATAAAATATTATTTCCACTTTAAAAAGGAAGGAAATTGACACAGTTGAATGCTACTAGATAGATGAAACTTGAGATTATGTTAAGTGAAATAAGCAGCTACAAAAAGACAGATACTGTAGGATTCCAGCTATACTGGGTGTTTAGAGTAGTTAGATGACAGATAAGAAGGTAGGAAGGTGATTCCCAGGGGCTGGGGAAGAGGGAGATAGATTGTTGTTTAATATATATAGTTTCCTTTCTCAAGATGAAAAAGTTCTGAAGTTTGGTTGCGCTGTAGAATGAATATATATACTACTGAACTGTATACTTAAAATGGTTAAGATGGTAAATGTTATGCTTTATATCGCTTTTCCACCATTTAAAAATGAAGCTTCTTTGGGAAGGACATGTACACATTGTTATATTTAAAATGGATAATCTACTGTATAGCACAGGGAACTCTGCTCAATGTAACGTGGTAGCCTGAACGGGACAAAAGTCTGGGGGAGAATGAAAACATGTCTATGTGTGGCTGAGTCCCTTTGCTGTTCACCTGAAACTATCACAACACTGTTAATCAACTATACTCCAATATAAAATAAAAAGGTTTTTCAAAAATAAATACAAAGCCTCCTTATCTGATTCTCACATATCCTGGGATTTTTGAGTTTTCTAGTTCACTCCTTTTTTTTATAACTTAATCTACTCTTGAACCCACTCAAATCACTGTTAAATTGTTGAATACCTCAGTCTGGTGTAGGCAGAGATGAGTCAGAAATCCAGCATAAGGTAGGCTTCCGGGGGTCTTCCTGGAGTTATCATTTGTGTCCTAACTCATTACCAGACACCGTGTAATGCACTTTCTTCACAAGTATTACCTAGTCTATCTACAAATAATGCTAGATCACATTACAGAGGTAAAACAAGTCTTAGGGATGTGTAAATTTCTGTAAATTAGTTTTTTTGTGGATAGGATAAGGATTCCATCTCAAATCATCATGCAGCTATACTCAACATAGCAATTTTGCTGAAATTCTTAAAATACATATTTGACCTTTTACATAAACACACCAAAACATCTTACCTCAGCTTTTTTTTTTCTTTCGTCATCTCTGATATATAAGAATGTTGCCATATTATCTCTTATTCCTGCTTTAAACCCTCCAAGCACCCCTCCTTTTTATACTTCCCTTTCTTTCCCTCCAGTTATTCAATGCCTTTTCCATTTTCTATTTATTTTTCCTTCCTAGCCTTCCTCACTCTAGTGAAAGTGAAAGTCGCTCAATCAAGTCCGGCTCTTTGCAACCTCATGACTCTAGTCTGCATGATGCTCCTCTGTCCATTGAATTCTCCAGGCAAGAATACTGGAGTGGGTAGTGATGCCCTTCTCCAGATCTTCCCAACCCAGGCATTGAATCCAGGTCTCCTGCATTGTAGGCAGTTTCTTTACCATCTGAGTCACTAGGGAAGCCCTCTCCTGATTCTAATCCTAACCCTGAATACATCATTATACATCAAGGTCAATTTAATGGTGTTTACTTCCTAGTCAAAAGCATTGTTACCATCTTTTTTATTTGGACAGCCTGTACAGTTTTTTCAAGTCGATCACCATGCTTCAAAGTATTAAAGGTAACCAGAGATAAATAGGATGGTAGAATCATTAACTTTGACATTCTTTTAACATCAGTTAGATGTACAATAAAAATATTGTTTACTTTTTAAGTAGAAATTCCAGATGTACTTAGAATAACGTAACTATCTAAGTGCCAAGTACAATAAAACACATACTTCAAATTATAGCTTAAAATTCTTTTCCACCTCTTAGCATGTTTCTTCCTCCCTTTTCTCCTAGCTTAGGCCTTTATTTTCCCTACCCTTTGGAGGACTACCCATTTCTGTTCCACTGTACCCTGTACCCTGGCCACAGAGGTGGGCACGAGATTCAGCCAAGAAAATCAGATTTGAATCTGAGGCTCCCAGAAGTAATGGGCAGCTGAGGCTGAATCACCTGCTGGCAGGGCCCAGAGGATGCACCACAAGTTCTTACTGCTGAGGAGCTGCCCTAGTTCCTAGCCTTCCATGAGCCCAGTTTTTCATCAATTTCTTTAATTTTCTGAGCTAACCCAGTTACTGTTGCTTGCAATAAATCAATCCTATTACCACAAATAGTAAAATAATTTATTGATTAAAACAACACATCCCCTTAAAAAGCAGTAAATATATCTATAAATGTGATATATGTGCCAAATGAAGTTTTAAATGATTATTCACTGAAGTATATTTTATAAGGAAACCATTAAAGATTCCCTCTTTGATCAGTTTCCTCCTCTCTCTTTCTCTCTAGGTTTCATTGGTAAGGTCTAATTATATCAAGTAGGCAATTTCTCCCTTGCTTAATACCCTGACTTGGGGGATTAATACCCAAAGGAAGACCAAGGCTACTTACTATCTCCCGTGTTTAGTATTTATTGCAGTTCCTAGATCAGAGATAGATTACTATAAACGTGAAAAGCACACTCAGATTTTGACATTCTATTTGAAAGTGATTGAAAAGGACAATTCTGAAGATCTACCAACAGACTGCAAGTTGATTGGAATTTCGCAGGACAGGGTTACTTCCTTCTTCCAGAGAAGGAAAGCAAAGTAACATTCAATTCAATACCACCAGTCAGTTATGTTCTGTTTGCCTTGTAAGTGCCCAGATTTATCCTTCATTTAAAAAAATTTTGGCTCTCACCCTCTCCTTCCTGTCATGACCATCAAAATAAAATAATAAAGATAGAGCAAGAGCTAGATGGGGTCTTAGGCAATAGAATTCATGGGTTAATGTATGATTTAAAGAGCTTACTGTGCTGAAAAAGTTAAAACAAGTTGAAAAAAAATATGAGAAATGTTCAAAAGATGGAAATTGGAAAGGAGTCTCTACTATACCTACCCCTGTGTCTTCTACTGCCATAAAAGTAGAATCCTTTTTAGCCTGGATCTGGTTAGACTATTAAAGGTTTTGGAGACTGAAATGGAGGCTATTGGTTACTGATGTGTGCTAAAATCCAGAGCATATGAGTCTTGTTAATGTAATTTTCTGTTCTTTAAGGGCTGTTAAAGGCCCCTCTTTTGGCTGGCTTCTCATTGTTGACCCTCATACCCAGGGAGATAATGTGGGAAAGAGTCTGTCTTTTGTATGTGTGGCTTGCATGCATGCATGCTAATCACCTCAGTCATGTCCAACTCTTGAGACCCTCTGGACTGTAGCCCACCAGGCTCCTCTGTCCATAGGATTCTCCAGGCAAGAATACTGGAGTGGGCTCACGTGTCCTCCTCCAGGGGGTCTTTCCAACCCGGGAATCAAACCCAGGTCTCTTCTGTCTCCTGCACTGGCAGGTGGTTTCTTTACTAGTGTCACCTGGGAAGCCCCTAAAAGTGAAAGTGCTAGCTGTTCAGTCCTGTTTGACTCTTTGTGACCCCATGGCTCCTGTAGACCACCAGGCTCCTCTATCCATGAACTTCTCCAGGCAGGAATACAGGAATGGGTGGCCAGTCCCTTCTCCAGAGGATCTTCCTGACCCAGGGATCAAACCTGCATTACAGGCAGATTCTTTACCATCTGAGCCTCCAGGAAAGCCCGTACGTGACTTATATGATCATAAATGATTTTGGGCATTTAAAGTTACCTAGTTGTCTCAGGTGAATATAGGAAACATGGATAGGACCTTCTTGCATCTTTAAATTAGTCCTTTCAAAATCATAAAGCAGCATTCAAAATTAATACAATTTAACAGTGTATATGAAGCATGGAAGATAGGAGAGGGAGAGTTGTCATGTAAGGATTTCTTGGTGAGACTGCAAGTAGAAACTGCACTGCAAAGAGAGATCCAGGATGGAGAGAAGCGGGCCAATCAAGGCAATTTTAAAGGGAAGCACTAGTCTGTTTACATTGAGAATATTTGCTCCATTTCCATTTAATTATCTTAAACACAGCCAATTCACATACATATTCGCTTTAACCACAGATTTCTTTTCACAGACACCCAAGAGCTGATCCTTCCATAAACATGAGAAATCACACAGTGGTGACTGAATACATCCTGCTGGGAATCCCTGAGACAGAGGGCCTAGAGTCTGTGCTTTTTTCCCTGTTCTCATCATTATATTTGTGCACTGTCTTGGGAAACGTGCTCATCCTTTTGGCTATCATCTCTTCCTCTCGGCTTCATACACCCATGTACTTTTTCTTGGCAAACCTCTCCATGTTTGACCTGGGTTTCTCATCAACAACTGCTCCCAAGATGCTGTCATACCTTTCAGGGCTGAGTCAAGTTATCTCTTTTCAGGGTTGTGCTACCCAGCTCTTCTTCTACCACTTCCTGGGATGTACTGAGTGTTTCCTATACACGGTGATGGCCTATGACCGCTTTGTTGCCATATGCTTTCCTCTGAGATACATGGTCATAATGAATCACAGAGTCTGCACCATCTTGGCCACAGGGACCTGGATGGGCAGCTGTATCCATGCCATTATCCTAACGTCCCTCACCTTCCAGCTGTCCTACTGTGGCTCTAACAAGGTGAGCTATTACTTCTGTGACATACCTGCCATCTTACCTCTAGCCTGTGGGGATACATCTCTAGCCCAGAGGGTAGGATTTACAAATGTTGGTCTTTTGTCTCTCATTTGCTTTTTTCTCATTCTTGTTTCCTACACCCGCATTGGGATTGCCATATCAAAAATTCACTCAGCAAAGGGCAGGCAGCGAGCATTCTCCACCTGCAGTGCACACATGACTGCAATTCTCTGTGCTTATGGGCCAGTCATCATCATCTATCTACAGCCCAATCCCAGCGCCTTGCTTGGTGCTATAATCCAGATATTGAATAACCTTGTAACCCCCATGCTGAACCCATTGATCTACAGCCTGAGAAATCAGGATGTTAAATCAGCTCTGAGGAATGTGTTTTCCAAGAGAGGCTTCATTCTGAAGAAAAACTGAGAAAAGCTCAAGCTTTGCTGGACAAAGTTGGAGTCTCCATTTCTCAGGACTAATTCTCTTCCACAGCTTCCAAGGCATGTTGAAATCAAATGTGCTCTGAATGGATCTACCACTTAACCCCACCAAGTTTTAAAGCCATGTCTGCTTTCATATTTTCCTGTGTTTATAATGAAATATAATTACTAGACTAACTACTGACATCAATCTTATCCTTGGGCTGCCTGGATTCCCTGCCAGAACCGCCATCCTGCCCCAAACATTTCCTCCCTCTTTAAACCTTTAAAAGAGTTCAGAGAACATATTTTCTTTCTCATAATCTCAGTTAAAAGTATTTCCGTATATATCTAAAGGGAAGGGAGAATGGAAAAAAAATTCAAGCAAGCCCAGCTTAATATAGATTATCAGAACTCAATATCCTTTCTGTAGAGTATAACCTCCAATTTACTTCCACTCAACACCAAAACTCTAACTTGAGTAATATTTAAGGTAAGATCTATCTCATGTGTAGTCTGGTTTGATTTTAATATTTTCCTTGTGTACACATTCCTTTGGAATCCAGATATTCTTGTATTATTAGATGACTGGAAGGCTATGAACTTGAATCATCTCTCATTAACCCCTACAAAAATCAGCTTTAGTTTTGTAAAGAAAAAAGGAAACAAAAAGACAGTAAGACAAACAAAAACAGTCAAGTTTAAATGTGGTACTACATGTTTTTCTAAAACAACATTGATTGATTTGTCTGTTATAAAAAGCAAGCTGGTTAGAATTTTCATTTAAATTCAGGTAGCAATAAACTTGCCTTTCCATTGGAAATAATAAGGTATATATAGCTTATTTTGATTCTGCTAATCTCTAGGTTCCCTAATGATAAGGGAAAAAAATAGGTAAATTTATTATAGAAACTGTGTTAAATTTTATAACATAGTCTCATTCTTCTTTTGCTGATTTTATTTTGTTTCCTTTTATGTTTTACCTACCAGATGTTTATGATTTTTCTGGTAAGCCACCTTAAGTCCTTTTGGTAAGAACCAGAGAATACATAATGCACTAAAACAAATAATAATAATGATATTAATAAAGCTGTATTTCAGAAGTTAAGTAGTATTTTTTGTGATGGATTTATTATTTTCTTCCTTCTCTGGCCTTCAGTTCCTATCAATACAAATGATTGAAAATAAGTTCTCCAAGTAGAAACTGTAAGCATCACAATGAATGTGGAATGAGCTGTTAGAAAATATTAAATGGGCTCCCACAGCAGGAGATGCCAGTCACCAGTGTTCTGAATTTGCTGTAAAAGAATCTCTAATGTGAGATACTGTAATTGCACCTGACAAGCAATTCCAGAGTCACTAGACATTTCTGGCTAGAAGTCCAAAAGACATTAACCAAGTAACCTTAATTACACGGAAGTTGTTTCCAGGTTAGCAACAATTGAGTTGAAATAGTAAACATGTCAAGTGTTAAAGGATGAAATGTAAATAATGGCTTGATTTTCACTCATTGTTTTCATATAAACATCAAAAACTCAGTATCTCCCATTATAGCAAGGTTGTTTTTTTCCAATGTTCTCTTAACCGAGAGAGAACTACCGTAGTTCCGCCCTTATCTGCAGTTTCATTTTCAGTGGTTTCAGTCCTGTGGTTTCAGTCACCAACAGGCCAACCTTGGTCTGAAACTATTAAATGAAAACTTCCAGAAACAAATCATTCCTAAGCTTTAAACAGCCAGCCTTTCTGAGTAGTGTGATGAAATCTCGAGCTCTGTCTGGCCACATACATGAATCACTGTCCCAGGAATATAGTGTTTATGTTCAAGAAACCTTTCTCTTACTCAGTAAGGACCCAAAGCTCAAGAGAAGTGATGTTGCCAATACAGATAAGCCATAGTGAAGCCATAAAGTGCTTCCTTTAACTTTGATAAAGTGCTTCCTTTAACTTTGATAAAGTTAAAGTTCTCAACTTAAGAAAAAAATCAGTTCTGTATTGAGGTTGCTGATAATGAATCGTATACCCAAGAAACTGTGAAGAAAGAAAAAGAAATTTATACTAGTTTTGTTGCCACACCTCAGACTACCAAAGCTATGACCGTAGTGTGTGATAAGTGTTTAATTAGGATGGAAAAGTCATTAAATTGTGCAGTAAAATATTTTAAGAGCAAGAGGGAGACCACATTTATATAATGTTTGTTTCCACATATTGTTATTATTGTTCTACTTTATTATTAGTTATTGTTGATCTCTTACTGTGACCAGTTTATAAGTTAAACTTTATCAGAGGAAAAAACATATATAAAGTGTTAGTCGCTCAGTTGTGTCCAACTCTTTGTGACCCCGTGGACTGTAGCCAGCCAGGGTCCTCTGTCCACAGGATTTCCCAGGCAAGAACACTGGAGTGGATTGTCATTTCCTTCTCCAGGGGATCTTCCCAACCCAGGGATCAAACCGGGATCTTCTGCGTTGGAGGCAGATTCTTTACACTCTGAGCCAACGGATTCAGGTTTGACACTGTTTGCAGTTCCAGGCACCCACTGGGGGTCTTGGAAGATATACCCCAGGATAATGGGCATCTACTTTAGTCACTCCTGTTCTTTAAGCCTTGTCTTGATGCTGTCAGCTGCATTCATACCCATCCCATTCATTTCATTCTTCCTCGAGACTCCAAGGATTTATACTAATTGCTTTCCATTTCCCTCAACATAAATACCCATATTTTCTTTCCTGATCTCCCACTTTGATGGGCAGATGCTGAAACAGGTTTATGTTTTACAGCCTCCACTCTTCTGTTCTTTAAACATATGCACACTTTTTTGTTTTAAGGATTTTATTACTTGTCACTACAAAGAAACACATGATGATACTAAAAAATAATAAACATTTGAAAAGTCACAATGGTTTAGAACATTTCTTTGTATTTTATCCTAACAGTTTTCCTCTAATGTGTATTTTAAAATGTAATTTTAACTATTCATATTTTTCTACTTACTTCCACATCCTTCACCTCATTGAAGGGCCAGGTTCACAGGCTAAGAGCCTCGATACAGAAATTTCCTTAGTTAATGGTAGAACCAAAAATAGGATCCTGGTCTTCTGGTTTGCAGATCACTTCTTTTCCTGTTGCACAGACTTATAAATTCCAGCTGAGGAATTTATGGGTGATCTTGATGCTACAGAACTTTCATTAATTTCCAGACAAGTCATCATAACAATAAAAACACTAAGTAGAAAAATAATTCAGTATTTTATTGTAAGAGGTCACCTCTGATTCAGAAATTTTACTGCTTCTGATACAAAACATATAAAAGCTTTTAAACATAAAAAAATATATATGAAAAAATAATGTCTAGCTTTTACATTCTCTTGATATATTCCTAAAGCTTCATCAAACAGACTTTATAAATTTAGAGATAATTAGAAACTTCCAAAAGAGTTACAAAAGTAGTACAAAAAATCCATGTATACCCTTTATTCAGATTCCAAAAATGTTATCATTATATTTATTACAATTCTTTCTCTCTCTCTCTCCCCATACACATACACACAAACACATACATTTTTTTTTTCTAAATCAGAATAAGTTGTTGCCATGAGGAGTTACAGACATAATTCCCCTTTTCCTTACACTCCTTATTTAGAGTGCATTTTTCTGAAAATAAGGAACCTCCTTAAAGTGAAGTGAAGTCACTCAGTCGTGTCCGACTCTTTGCAACCCCACAGACTGTAGCCTAACAGGCTCTTCCGTCCACGGGATTTTCCAGGCAAGAGTGCTGGAGTGGATTGCCATTTCCTTCTCCAGGGGATCTTTCCGACCCAGAAATCGAACCCTGGTCTCCCTCATTGCAGGCAGACGCTTTGCTGTCTGAGCTACCAGGGAAGCTTAAGGAACCTCCTTATATAACTGTAATAAAGTTATCAAAACTAAGAAGTTAACATTGATACAATACTTTTACCTGATCTGCAGCCTTACTTTAGGTTTTAGTTATTATTCCAATAATATCGTTTATAGCAAGAAAAAAAAATGTCCAGGATCATGCATTGTATAAAGTCATTTCTGTTAGGTTCTATTCATCTACTATGCTTCGTAAGTCATGCTTTGTAATCTAGCACAGTAAAGTGTTCGAAGATTTTATTCTGAGTATTTTGTGGAACATCCATTAATTTGAGTTTGCCTGATATTTCCTTCTCATTAGATTCAGGTTATGCATTTTGGGCAGGACAAACTCAGAAATGATGTTTTGTTCTTCCCAGTATATCATATCAGGAGGTATTTTCTATACATTTGACCCTTTAGTAGTGAGGGCAATGCCAATCATTTCTGCCAGATTACTCAAGAATAAAGTTATAATTTTACTTTCAGAATCAATTGTGATCTTTGTGGGGAAGAGGGGTACTTTGTGATTATGTAAATATCCTGTTACTCCTCAAAGTTTAAACTGATAGTTGTAACCTCCATGGATGATTCCTGTAAGAATTATTATGGTAGTTGCCAAATAATGTTTTTCTAATTTAATCATTCCTACTATATAAGGAAGAGCTTTCCTTTCTTTTTTTAATATAAAATTTACATTTAAATGTAAACAAAATGACATTTATATTAAAATGTTACTCTAACAAACTGAAAAAAATATATGATCCTATCTTGTTGAGAATGTGGCAAAGGCTATTAGCTGGAATCACATGGGGTAAGATAACCATACTAAGACCTTATCTTATTAGGAAGGAAAACTGCTTTTTAGTAGAGGAAATGCAAAAGATAGCAAAACTGAACTAAGTCACGTCGAAGTTCCCTTCCAACTCTGAAATACTAATTCTGTGTCTCTATAGAGCTGCCTCATAACTGTGGACCAACCCTTCTGGTTGGGGAGACGGCAGTATGGGTAGAGGAAAAAATGCAAATGGGAGATGATAATGGGACAGAAAAAAAGGCACTTTATTCTTGCCATGAAATCCTTGCTGAATTACCCAACAAATAAAAAAAAATAACTTCTTGCTGTGTAACACAGGGAGCTTAGCTCAGTGCTACGTGACAACCTAGGGGTGGGATATGGTGGGAGTGGGAGAGAGGTAGAAGATGGAGGGGACATATGTATTCTCATGGCTGATTCACTTTGTTGTATGGCAGAAACCAACACAACATTGTAAGGCAATTATCCTTCAATTAAAAACAAATTTAAAAATACGAAGTATTTTTGCTCAGCTAGTTGCTTGATCTCAGCTAGCTGCAAACACTAGACATGGATCAACAGACAAGGACACCAGTCCTCCAAATAACAGGATGTATTGATTATAAGGATATAGAAGAAAAGTAGACCATTAAGATAGACATATTACAGAGACAACAGCAACATTTTTCAAGACAGAATGTACAAGGTTCTTGGACTTAAATTTCACCCTTGAACACAGGGTTGTTTATGATATTATGGGAAGGGATAAGTTTACCTGTGGAAACATTATTGATGACCTTCAGACCCAGACTGGTGGGCATTAGAACATAAGACTAGACCATCCCTGTGTATATATGTGTCATCAACAACCTCAGTCTGGGGCAGAAATATGTCATCAATCTCAGTACTATGCAAGTACACAATATGATTACAAGACAGAGGACACAGTAAACTCAGACCTCTGAAAAGTCCTCAACAATTGCTCTCAGACTCTGCAGTCCACAGAGTCTCCTATGAGTACATTCCTGAACAAGATGCAGCAGAATTAGAAAGGAACTGTTTCCCAGAATTCTTAGGGGACCAAATCAAAATTTTCTTTCTCCATCTCATTCACCACTTAGTCTCAATCTACACTCTTACACCACCTGGCTGTTTCAGGATTTCAATCTTCTGCAACACCAGATTTCCTGTACTCTGTACCAGCCAGAGGTCCTGAGGACAAATGGCCTAGGCCCAGACGACTTCTAAACATGTTGACTTTGCCCAATAACATATTAATATTAACTTCATAATTCTCTTTAAACTGTCACCTGTGAGCACATGATAGGAAATAAGTTTGCCTTAAGCTCACTTAAATAGGAAAGGAACAATTAAATAGCAAACCCTTAACAGAGTGGGGAGATTTGCAGTGGGTGGTCATGGAGGAGTGTGTTGTACAATCAAATTTAGAGCAATTTAGAGGATGAGATGGTTAAACAGTGTCAGTGAATCAACAGACATGAATTTGAGCAAACTCCTAGAGATAGTGAAGGACAGAGGAGCCTGGCAGGCAGTCCAAGGACTGCAGTCCTTGGGGTTGCAAAGAGTAGGATACGACTTAGTGACTGAACAACAGCACCTGTGCAGAGGGGAGGATATGGCTTACAGTTACTCATGTGGGTACCCTGTAGGTAAGGTGAGGTAGAAAGACTGTACTTCAACACAAACTCAAAAGAAATAGAATTTAATAGGTTAAGCATACACTAGAGTATGTGTTATTAAGTCAACACATATTTACTGATCATACGTAAATAGTTAAGATCTGTACAGTAGTTGGGGCTTCTCTGGTAGCTCAGTGGTAAAGAACATACCTGCCAATGCAAGAGACATAGGAGATGCGGGTTCAATCCCTGGGTCAGGAAGATCCCCTGGAGGAAGAAATGGCAACACACTCCAGTATTCTTGCCTGGAAAATCCCAAGGACTAAGGAGCCTGGCAGGCTATAGCCCATGGAGTCATAAAGAATATAATAGTTAGGAAGTGAATAAAATGCACATGGTTTCTCTCTTTAAGTAAAACCTGGAGACACTGAGGTCACCATAGTAAATTTCTGAATACTGAAAAAAAATACCCACTAAGGAAAGTCAAAATTAATTAAAAGAGTTCATGTTAGGGCAATTAAAATTGGGAAGTACTAAAGGAACCTCACCCCATTCCATCAGGAAAAAGCCCAGACATTTGGCATGGAAGAAAAAACATGACCCCAAATAAAGCCCCTCCGCCTTAGAATAAGATGGGTATGAAATAATGAAAGACAGAATTTTGGACCTGCAATTCTTTGGACTTTAACATACAATGAAAAGATATTTCATATTTATATCTAATTCTTTATGAAATTTTAATTAAAAAATTCATATTCAGAATTGGTATTCATATACAATTTAATTTTGTTGGCAGTATACTATTTGGCACTTTTCCACACTACTGTGAGTGCTTACTTTAGAGCTTCTTCTGTTGAGCTATATTGAAAAATGTAGACATAATCTGTGATGAGAAATTGAGCAGAGAAGGCATTTGGGGCTGCGAGTACAATGTGTCCTTGATATTAAAATTAATTTATGTTTTGTGCTGAAGAGAGATCGGTAAGATGGGCTGCTGGATGATGCAGGCAGATCTCCCTGGGTTGCCTGGCAACCAGCTGCCTGAACTGAATGTTCTGCTTTCCCCCAGACCTCAGTGGATGGGGGAGGGTAAATCAAGATGCCACTGGTTCCAAGGTTTTGGAGGGAGAAAATTAGGATATTCTCCTGCATTTTTATTCCACCTTTATTAGTGATAAAACCAACATTTTATTTTGACCCTGTTTATTCATTAATTTTTAGTATGCAAAGACATGGAGTGGACAGAAAGGTGATTGTTAAGGTTTCTCCAACATACATTATTTTATCCTCAGGTTGTTATGATATTTCACAAACCCAAGTTGCTTATAGATGAACTGATGGTTTATGAAATATAGTTCAGTAACTTCTCTTAAAATTCTTCCCAACTTCAGCCTAATAATATATACAAAGAAGCATCATAAATGCTTTCCAGGGGTATATCAAGCTAAGCTTTCTATAGAGCACAAGACAAACAAGGTAATTCTTCATCAATTATCAGAGCCTTTTTAAGCGATTAAGATATTACCCAAAGGAAATTAAAATCTCCCCTCCCCCTTCCATCTTTTGATTAGTGACTTTGCTACATAATCAAATGCTCTCATCAGCAACCAAGAGCACGCCTTTTTTTTCTCACACTCCACTCGATAGATCATCCATGAAGATCCACTACTCTATCTATTTCTCCCTAATTATCATCAGCTCTCCTTCCTAATTGCCACCACTTTTTCACACCTCAATCACACACTGATAGCCTTCTAAATGGAATCCCAGTCACCACTGCAGCCGAGGACATATCCCTGTTTATAATGGTTCATATCACATGGAGAATGGCATTGAAACATGTATACTATCATGTAAGAAATGAATCGCCAGTCTATGTTCGATACATTTTCAGAAGAGCATCTGATCCCCACACCTGCAATATGAATGTGCGTATGTGTGTGTATGCTCAGTCATGTCCACCTCTTTGCAACTCCATGGACTGTAGTCTGCCAGGCTCCTCTGTCCATGGGATTTTCCAGGATGAATACAAAAGGACATATCATAAAAGGCCCTTCCCAGCCTGTCTCTTGCAGACCTTTCTATTCATGGGTCTACATATGAAACTGTGCTGTGCTGTGGGTCCAGGAATGTCGGATAAACCACTACTAAGCTCTTCTGTCAGATGTCTCCCAAATAGTGCCTCTTCCATGAGGCCATTCTGGGAAGGTTGATCTCTCCTCCTTCAGCTTGCATGCATTTTTTCTGATAGGCCTCTTTCAGCAGCGCACTTTGGACATACAATAGTAGTGAGAAATAGACCTGAGTTGAATTCCTACAAATAATACTTTGTTGCCTGTGACATTGGGTGTGTTGAACTTCCTAGGCTGCAGTTTCCTCCACTTCAGTTCTGAATAATACCTCCTTCCTGTGGATACTGGCAGCATGAGATAATACTCGTTAAGCAGCCGTCATTATTCTGGCTCTTAGAGCTAAAACAGGAATTTTTAATTCTTCCCCCCACCATCCCTGTCCTTTCCACACAGGTTTTAAGGATGGGCTACCTTTGCCTGAACTTTCCTGAAGTTAACCTACTACCTATTCAAATGTGTACTAAGCCCAGAGAGTAGTTCTTCTTTTTTCCTCTCTCTTCTTTTTCCATTATTCTTACATTTGCAATGGTATTGTCACACAAAGAATTCTCTCAGCAGAAGGCATGCATTGAGCTTTCTCAGCCTAACTCACCCAAAGGCTGCAATTCTTTGTGGCCAAGAACAGAAACCCAGGATCAGAGCCTTCTTTGATTCTTTGACTCAGCTACTGAATTTGAATGACCCTGTCATTAAACTCCCTGATCTCCAGACTGAGAAGCAAAAGTGTTCCAAATAAAAGATATAATGAACAAACTTAATTAAAAAATTAAATGAGAATATTCAGAACTTCTAGAGGAAACATGACTATTGTTTCTTTAACCACTTTCAAGGGACTGTGTTTTAATACTATGTCTTTAACTTCATTCCTAAATCCTATGCCCACATGTAGAAATTTGCTACTAATCACACCTTAAAACTAGAGTTTATTATGTAAGTAACAGAATTTAATTGCTGTTTATCATTTGATTTGCCCCTGACCTAAACAATTTTTCATTCTTTTCTTATCTCTATGGAAAAAAACATGGGAATGGAGACTTCATCACTGCAAAAACATTCACCAAAAAAGATATTTCCCTTATCTAAAAATAGCAATTTTCAATAAATTATAGAAGAAACTCTACTTACAATTAAATCTTTTCAATTCCTATTCATGAAGTAAAAATAGATGACAGTTTCTAGATAAAAAGATTCTTTATTTTTTTTTTTTTTTGGAATAAAGCCAAACTACACATAGAAAAACAGGAAATTGGCATAATAGGGTAGTCTTTTGTGTTTACATGGTGAAAATTATCTTACATTATCTTCTACCCAGATGCTTTTTATTAAAAAGAACAAAATTTAAGCAATATTTTTGTTTATTTACTTAAACAATATTTATTGTTTAAATGCTACCTTTTCATGCACACTGACTCTACTATTGAAATAATTTAGCTACTGGTACCAGGGGGTTTAATCTTATATTTTCAAAGCAGCCATATGAGGCAACTGAAAATTTTATGACTCATTGTTAATCATGTTGCTTACTTTCATGGAAAATGAAGAGGCAGAATTTATAGGGAGAAAGTGGGTGAGGGGGTGTGTGGAGGAAGGACTAGTGTTCTGCTTGATTATGAAAATACTAACTCTGTTGTAAGAGAAAATCTGGCAAATGATCATAGTTTAAAATACCTTTTTTCCTTGTTATCAGTTGCTTCTGGGTAATATTTCTCAGAGCAACCAGAACCTGGTTACTGAGATTCTCTATTGTATAACATAATTAATGTGATCCAGCTGCATAAAACCAGCAACAACGAAAAGAAAACAAAATTGAGAGCAAATCACACACCCACAAAGTTTCCACATGACTGACAGGGGATCCCAGCTTCTTTGTGACAGTTTGCTTCATGTCTTAAAGACAAGCATGGCTGTGCAGTGGTGGAGACTGGAAGCCTGTGCTTGGGCTGTCTGATGAATTCTCACTAGGGATGCATGAGCTGTGAATGCTGTACCTCCTCTCCTGTGTCGATGTTTAAAGCTAGATCAGCTCAGTATTGAATTCAAGTTTCCTGCGAGTCTGCTTGTCAAACTGTGAAGTCCTTGGAGTTCCTCCAGTGACATCACTCACCCTCTCTCCTCATGGATACCCACCAAGAAACAGCCCCTCTAGAGGGCTCTGCCCAGGAGTTCCAGGTGTTGAAATGATCAGACAGCTCCGGAGCAGCAGGAAGTACATAGCACGAGACTGGCGGGGATGGGCGACAACTCCCAGGGAGATAACTGAGAACGGATATTTGATAAAACCTCTCCTTCCTAGTACATCCTGGGGAGTGTGTGCTCAGTCCCTACGTCATGTGTGACTCTTTGTGAACCCAAGGACTGTAGCCCTCCAGGCTCCTCTGTCCATGGGGTTTCCTAGGCAAGAATACTGGAATGGGTTGCCATTTCCTCCTCCAGGGGATCTTCCTGACCCAGGGATCAAATCTGCATCTCTTATGTCTCCTGCAACACCTGGGAAGCCAATATTCTGGGGAAGATGACCGAAACAGGGAGTGACAAGGTTGATGCATAAGGTAGGCTGTGGCCTGAGGAACACAGAGCACAGTACAGTGAAGGAACATTGAGATGAGACTTTCTAGGCCTCTAATTGTCCCTTTTTTCTCTTCTTATCACCTAGTCAACAGATTTTCAATTGAGTTTCTCATTGGAAACTGGATTGCCTCCACTGAAGGAAAGGTGAAAACTCAGACACTGTTAATAACAGTCATTGGGCCAACAGGAGCAAATCAGTCATTGTAGCAAAATCTATATAGGAACAAATAAACAGAGAGATGATCAGTTCAGTTCAGTTCAGTCGCTCAGTTGTGTCCAACTCTTTGCAACCCCATGAATCGCAGTACGCAAGCCTTCCTGTCCATCACCAACTCCCAGAGTTCACTCAGACTCACGTCAATTGAGTCGCTGATGCCATCCAGCCATCTCATCCTCTGTCGTCCCCTTCTCCTCCTGCCCCCAATCCCTCCCAGCATCAGAGTCTTTTCCAATGAGTCAACTCTTCACATGAGGTGGCCAAAGTACTGGAGTTTCAGCTTTAGCGTCATTCCTTTCAAAGAAATCCCAGGGCTGATCTCCTTCAGAATGGACTGGTTAGATCTCCTTGCAATCCAAGGGACTCTCAAGAGTCTTCTCCAACACCACAGTTCAAAAGCATCAATTCTTCGGTGCTCAGCTTTCTTCACAATCCAGCTCTCACATCCATATATGACCACAGGAAAAACCATAGCCTTGACTAGATGGACCTTTGTTGGCAAAGTAATGTCTCTGCTTTTCAATATGCTATCCAGGTTGGTCATAACTTTTCTTCCAAGCGTCTTTTAATTTCATGGCTGCAATCACCATCTGCAGTGATTTTGGAGCCCAAAAAATTAAGTCTGACACTGTTTCCACTGTTTCCCTATCTATTTCCCATGAAGTGATGGGACCGGATGCCATGATCTTCGTTTTCTGAATGTTGAGCTTAAAGCCAACTTTTTCACTCTCCTCTTTCACTTTCATCAAGAGGCTTTTTAGTTCCTCTTCATTTTCTGCCATAAGGGTAGTATCATCTGCATAAATGAAGTGATGGGACCGGATGCCATGATCTTAGTTTTCTGAATGTTGAGCTTAAAGCCAACTTTTTCACTCTCCTCTTTCACTTTCATCAAGAGGCTTTTTAGTTCCTCTTCATTTTCTGCCATAAGGGTAGTATCATCTGCATATCTGAGGTTACTGATATTTCTTCCAGCAATCTTGATTCCAGCTTGTGCTTCTTCCAGCCCAGCATTTCTCATGATGTACTCTGCATATAAGTTAAAGAAGCAGGGTGACAATATACAGCCTTGACATACTCTTTTTCCTATTCGGAACCAGTCTGTTGTTCCATGTCCAGTTCTAACTGTTGCTTCCTGACCTGCATACAGATTTCTCAAGAGGCAGATCAGGTGGTCTGGTATTCCCATCTCTTTCAGAATTTTCCACAGTTTATTGTGATCCACACATTCAAAGGCTTTGGCATAGTCAATAAAGCAGAAATAGATGTTTTTCTGGAACTCTCTTGCTTTTTCCATGATCCAACGGATGTTGGCTACTAAATCATGCTCAAAATTCTCCAATCCAGGCTTCAGCAGTACGTGAACCATGAACTTCCAGATGTTCAAGCTGGTTTTAGAAAAGGCAGAGGAACAAGAGATCAAATTGCTAACATCCACTGGATCATGGAAAAAGCAAGAGAGATGATCAGAAATGAAAATTTACCTCATTTAAGTGACATTAAAGGCACTAAAATGTCCTCAGAGATAAAAGATAATATGAAGGAAAGTGAGATATCTTGTCAAACAGTGAATATTGAAATGAGGGTTGGTTTGCTCTTATCTCTTTAAGATACAGTCAGATGATCTCACAGCCCTGTGATTAGAGCACAGTCATTATGTTTTCCTGTGATCTGCTCTCCAGGACATGTGCTGGCCTCTGACTCATTGGTACTGTCTTGTGTCCAATTCCAGATCTTGACATTAATTACTGTGCACCCTTTTAAAATTATTTAGAAGTCCCATAGAGTCATCTTGTTGTCAACATTTCTTCCTATCTCTTACTTTTCACTTTTTCCCATCTAGGCTTTATCCTCTTCAGGCAAAGAAAGTGAAAAGACACAAATTTTCCAGTGTATATGCTCCAGTGAGTCATACCCACCCCTTCCTTTAAAGTTGAAAGGTTTTACCACTGGACATTACAGGGTGTTCAAAAAGCAAATGTATCAGTAGCTTATTAAGATATAAATAAATAAATCTTGGGCTTCTGATTCTAGAATGAAGAGTAAGTACATACTGAAAGTGTGATCTCTTTCTCTACACACAGAAATTATGGGAAAATATATAGTAAGTTCACATCTTCAGATGAAAATAATGAAGAAGAATTCTCTGTAAACAAGAAACAACCAGGACACCCATAGTACCCATCTGACCTGGGTCCAGAGCTCACTTTCTTTTTATTTTAGTACTTTTACTGCTGAGAGTATGTTGAGCGCTCCCCACACTTCTTTCTCTTTAATCTATCTTTTTCTGTGGGCTCAGGAGAGTACAATCTCAGGTGTTCTCACATCAGGAGAGAACAATTACTAGAAGATTCATTCAAGAGAATTACTGTTTCTTCCTTTTTAAAAAAACTGCATAATGGTCTTATGAGGTGCTAATGGGGCTTCCCTGGTAGCTCAGAGGTTAAAGCGTCTGCCTGCAATGTGGGAGACCTGGGTTCGATCCCTGGGTTGGGAAGATCCTCTGGAGAAGGAAATGGCAACCCACTCCAGTATTCTTGCCTGGAGAATCCTGATAGGCTACAGTCCACAGGGTCACAAAGAGTCGGACACGACTGAGGTGCTAATGATGAAAAAAGAAACAAAAAAACACAAAATATTATTTTTAATCCAGTAAAAATTCCACTTTCCAGAAATGACCACTGTTAATAATTTTGGTGGGCATCTATCAAGCACATCTATATATGCCCACACTTACACAGATTTACACGTGTGAAATAATATTATAGTTATCATCCTGTACTCTAATTTTTCTATTCCTTTAACTATTTTTTTTCCACATCAATAAATCTAGATAGCTATCTTAATTACTATGGTTACCAAAAAATCCACTTTATGGCCACTGAATGTATTTAACTCACTAACAGAAAATGTAGGAGATGTAGGAGACCCAGGTTCAATCCCTGGGTCAGGAAGATACCCTGGCAAAGAAAACAGCAACTCACACCAGTATTCTTGCTTGGAAAGTCCCATGGACAGAGGAGCCTGGCAGGCTACAGTCCATGGGATTGAAAAGAGCCAGACATGACTGAACACGCACGCACATGATCATGAACTATTACCTTTAACCATCCTCTCAATTGAGACACTTATTTCATCCATATGCATATAATCTCAGTTTCTTCCCTGCTTTAGAAAGGCAATATAACATAGCAATACTCTCACATGTTGTCCTAAAGTATTATTGCTTTATCTTAAAAGCAAGACCTCAAATTTTATTTTTCTAAGCATTTATTTAGGTTAAAAGTTTGGGCATGAACTTTTTTAAATGCAAAGAAAAGAAACTCATATTTTAAAATCAAGCAGTTGAAAAGAGGTGTTTAGAAGGCAGCCTGAAATAAAGAAAACTACAGGTCCCCTTTCCCAATGGGGCATGAGGGGTCAGTCAGTCAGTTAGTTCAGTCGCTCAGTCGTGTCCGACTCTTTGCGACCCCATGAATTGCAGCACGCCAGGCCTCCCTGTCCATCACCATCTCCCGGAGTTCACTCAGACTCACGTCCATCGAGTTAGTGATGCCATCCAGCCATCTCATCCTCGGTCGTCCCCTTCTCCTCCTGCCCCCAATCCCTCCCAGCATCAGAGTCTTTTCCAATGAGTCAACTCTTCGCATGAGGTGGCCAAAGTACTGGAGTTTCAGCTTTAGCATCATTCCTTCCAAAGAAATCCCAGGGCTGATCTCTTTTAGGATGGACTGGTTGGATCTCCTTGCAGTCCAAGGGACTCTCAAGAGTCTTCTCCAACACCGCAGTTCAAAAGCATCAATTCTTCGGTGCTCAGCCTTCTTCACAGCCCCCCAAGATAAAGTCTGACACTGTTTCCACTGTTTCTCCATCTATTTCCCATGAAGTGATGGGACCAGATGCCATGATCTTCGTTTTCTGAATGTTGAGCTTTAAGCCAAACTTTTCACTCTCCTCTTTCACTTTCATCAAGAGGTTTTTTAGTTCCTCTTCACTTTCTGCCATAAAGGTGGTGTCATCTGCATATCTGAGGTTATTGATATTTCTCCTGGCAATCTTGATTCCAGCTTGTGCTTCTTCCAGCCCAGCATTTCTCATAATGAACTCTGCATATAAGTTAAATAAGCAGGGTGACAGTATATAGCCTTGACATACTCCTTTTCATATTCATCCTATTTAAGAAGATGGGAAGAGGAAGACAGAGTGCCACCCCTGCTTCTTTGCTTACCCGGTTACTCGCCTCCTTCCAAGAACAAAAGGAGAAGCATGTAGGACTCCACAGCGACCCACTAGGACTTGTTTATTTAAAAGAGACAAAGTATTTCAAAGCCTTTGTTTAAATGGGGAAAACATTGGAATACTAGGTTTATGGGCTTCCCTGGTGGCTCAGAGGTTAAAGCGTCTGCCTCCAATGCAGGAGATCCAGGTTCAATCCCTGGGTCGGGAAGATCCCCTGGAGAAGGAAATGGCAATCCACTCCAGTATTCTTGCCTGGAGAATCCCATGGACGGAGAAGCCATAGGTTACAGTCCACGGGGTCGCAAAGAGTCGGACACGACTGAGCAACTTCACCTCCTCACCACCACCACTATACCTTCATGAATATGGGGAGAAGAAGAGAGCAATTTTGCCTAATAATGCATATCTAGAGTAATTTGTATTTCCAGAAGAATAAAAATTCACATTTAAATACAAAAATGAATATAACAAATTATCAACTAAAAGCCAATTAAAAAACCAAACGTTTTAGACATTAAAGGCTGCATTTTAAAGGATAGGAAAATTTCTCCATTCCAGATGGATGTCCCAAAAATTTCCATTATTGAAGTAATTTCTACAAGAGAAACTTTATAAAAATCAAAGACAGAAATGCAGCACTATGCATTTTCTTAAGACAGAATTTTGTGAATGTTTTTATTTAACATTTTGTCAGAAGGGGATTGACAAAACAGAATGGTATCGATTACTACAGTTAAAGAAAAATAGGAAACCTTTTCTCCCTTTCATTTTTTTGAGATTCCCTTTGCTAGTGATTGCTAATAGAAGCAGCAAGATTTTCAAGGCTAAATTCAAGAATTTAACCAGTTAGCACAAAGAAAATCTTAAAAGTTTGAATATGAGAAATAGTAGGAGAGTAAAGGAAAATAAATGAAACAGAAATATAATTGTTCATACTTGCAACCAAGGATTACAGTGGAGGAAAAATTATTAAACTGTTTCTTGCATTTCTCAGTTTCAAGTCTACTCAGCACTTTGGGCTTGGAGAATAGAAAGATTTATATTTATGTCAGAACTGCTTTAGAAAAAAAAAAAAGAGTAATGTAAAACCAGCATAGAAAAGGAAAAGAGAGTGAGAAAGATAGGAGCGGTTCAGTTTCTGCCTCTGAAACTAAATAAGACAAAAGTACAGGTGCTTCTCTCCTTCCAAAACATAAAACTTTCTGATTTAGTATAAATTTTATCAATATTTATGTCATGAAATAGTAATAATATTCTGTAGCTACCAAAGTCCCTCTGTTGTTTCCTTTTGTTGAGACTAATACTAGGTATCATGTCATCAACACAATTTCTATGCAAAGTTAATTCCCTGGGGCTTCCTAATAAAGGAGATCAAGTCATTTTCTATGACAAGGAAAATGTTCAGTTCTCTTCTCAGTTACCTGGGAGTTGGAGGGGGAATACACGTATTAATATCAGAGTGGAGGTTTTTTGGCTTCTGTAAATGAAATGCAGGGCCCTGTGACCTCTGCCAGCCATTTTCATCAAGACTTTCTCTCTTACCTATATTACCTCTTGTATCTAATCTCTATACACAAACAGTGCATATAGTGACACCAACATGTAACAATCACTGATTTGAAACCACTGCTCCAGAAAGATATTCATATGGTAGTATCATCAGGAAGCCGTGAGCGTCACAGACCTCCCTCCCACAGTTCTAATCATCATTTCAACCATTCTTTATCCTATCAATTCACTTCTGAGATCTTTGGTTTTAGACTATCTCCTTTTTTAAAATTTTTCTTTTTTTTAACACCGAAAACACTTTGTATTGGGGTTTAGCCATAAACAATGTTGTGGTAGTTTCAGGTGAACAGTGAAGGGACTCAGCCATCTTTATTGCAGCCTAAATCAGTGCAGAGAAGAATGTAGCTTGTCAGTGCTCCAACAGTGTCATCTTCTGGCCAATATGAGGAATTTTACCTTGCTTCAGAAAGTGAAAGTCGTTCAGTAGTTGACACTTTGCAACTCCATGGACTACACAGTCCATGGAATTCTCCAGGCCAGAATATTGCAGTGGATAGCTGTTCCCTTCTCCAGGGGATCTTCCCAACCCAAGGATCAAACCCAAGTCTCTCTCATTGCACCCAGATTCTTTATAGCTGAGCCACTAGGGAAACCTTGCTTCAGAGGCCAGTCTCAAGGGCTGAATTCTAAACAGAGAGCACAGCTATATGGATGACATAGGTATACATGAAATAGTTGTAAACAGGATTCTAGAAAATTTAGTTCCAATTTAGTCACTCATTAAAGAGAGAGCAGAAATGTCAGAATGTTAATGGTGATTATTATTTAGGTGGTAGGGTTAATTTGTAATTTCTAGTCACTTTACTCTTTACAGTTTTCCTATTTTCTTCAAATTTATTTATTTTCAAGAGGAAAAAAATGATTACTATTTTTGAGGGTCCAGAAATTCTGGAAGCCAAGCTCCGTCTTTGATTTAATGTAGAAAATTTGCATTCATACTACAGAATTCAAAGCACGGTCGTAAAGAGCAGATACACTGACCTAAGTCTAGAGGATCGATGAAACTACCTGTCACTAGACAGATTAGCACATTTCTGGTTTCTGAAATGTAACTGAATTTCTTTATATCAGACTTAAGTACATAACAGTCATCACAGCATAGATGACAAAGTGATAAATTTAATGGAATGAATTGCATAGACAACAGATTTCTTTTTCGAAAAATGAAAACTACTCCATGCAAATTGAAAAGAAGTTGCTGGAAGAGATAAGCACGTATGCTCTAATTATGACAATACAGAGACAACATTATTAGCACAAAGTTAAAACCCTTGCATTCACATCCTAGCTCAGCAAATTTCTATCTCTGAGACACTGCAGGAGTGCCTTAACCTCTCAGTGCATTAATACACTCCTCTGTATACCAGGATAATAATATCTACTCTATATGGAAATTCTCATAATAACATATGTCAGTGTTTATAAAGTGCATAGCATAGTACCTGGCACATGGTAAGTGCCACAAAGATTTTCTTGAATACAAATTTATATAAATATATACATGTTAATGACAAAAAAAAATCCATTCAACCTATTTATCCCAAATGCCACTTAGCCACTCACCCCAGCTGGTTTCACAGACCACATGTCCCATTTAAATGCAAGGCAAATCTGTAAGCACAGATAATGACATAGTACTTTATGCTCCACAAGTATGTACTCCTTGGATTAGTGCTTTTCTCAGAGCCAACTTCATATCCTTGTTTCTCAAGCTGTATATCAAAGGATTCAGGGAAGGGTTAACAATATTATTGAGCAACGGAACCACAGAATCCAGCCAAGGGCTGGAGGCAGGCCGGAGATAAATGAGGACCACGGGTCCATAGAAGAGCAGGACGGAAGTCAGGTGGGCACTGCAGGTGGAGAAGGCTCTGTGCCTCCCTTCTGAGGAGCTGATTCTCAATATAGAGATAACGATGCGAGTATAAGAAGTGAGGACAAGAAGGAAACACAGCAGTGCCACAACACTGACGTTGGTGACACTCACCCTGTGAGCTAGAGAGGCGTCTGCACAGGCCAGGGGCAGCACCACCGGGATGTCACAGAAGAAACTGCCCACCTCCTTGGGGCCACAGTAGGGTAACTTAAACACAAGAAATGTGAGGACAGACGCATGCACACTGCTCCCCGTCCAGGTGCTCAGAGTCAAGACGGCGCACACCCTGGGGTTCATGATGGCCGGGTACCGCAAGGGGTGGCAGATGGCGGCAACGCGGTCATAGGCCATCACAGTGAACAGGAAACACTCCGTGCAGCCCAGGAAGTGATAAAAGAAGAGCTGGCAGGCGCAGCCCTGGTAAGAGATGGTCCGGCTTTGCCCCAGGAGGTAGAGCATCATTTTGGGGGAACTCACGGAAGGGAAAAAGATGTCAAACACCGACAGGTTGCCCAGGAAGAAATACATGGGGGTGTGGAGGTTGGAGGAAGTGAGGGTGGCCAGGAGAATGAGCAGGTTCCCCACAAGAGTGAGCAGGTAGAAGGCGAGGAAGAAGACAAAGAGCGCGTGTTCCAGCCCCTGTGTGTGAGGGATTCCCGTGAGGAGGAACTCGCTTACTGGAGTGTGATTCCTCATCTTCACATCTAGTCACACCTGGAAGGTCAGACAGTGGTCTCACTGAGATGGGCTTTCCCCAAAACAATAACATCTGCACAAGACCCAGGGGAAAGGGATAACATCTATATACTCTACATAAAAATGGAGAAGAGAATGACAACCCACTCCAGAGGGAAAAAGATGTCAAACACCGACAGGTTGCCCAGGAAGAAATACATGGGGGTGTGGAGGCTGGAGGAAGTGAGGGTGGCCAGGAGAATGAGCAGGTTCCCCACAAGAGTGAGCAGGTAGAAGGCGAGGAAGAAGACAAAGAGCGCGTGTTCCAGCCCCTGTGTGTGAGGGATTCCCGTGAGGAGGAACTCGCTTACTGGAGTGTGATTCCTCATCTTCACATCTAGTCACACCTGGAAGGTCAGACAGTGGTCTCACTGAGATGGGCTTTCCCCAAAACAATAACATCTGCACAAGACCCAGGGGAAAGGGATAACATCTATATACTATACATAAAAAGCTTCTGTGATGGGATTCAGTCCAGTCCTTACTAATTAATGACTGACATTCAGCCATTTATTTGTCATTTGTTTCCTCAGAAAGATAAGAGATGATACAACAGGCAGAATAGACTAGAAAGCAGAGAATAAATCTTACACTTGGATTTATCTGAGTTTCAATTCCAAATCTACTTCCCACTCTGTAACCCTGGAAAATTTTGAAACATAATCTCTAAATCTCCTCTGTGTCCATGTTCATGGTATAATATATCTTATGATTCTTATGAGAATTAAAGTTTTAATATATATAAAGTCCCCAATGTAATGACTGCTCTTACTCACTCTTGTTTAAAAATTCACTCAAGATGCTAATATTCTGATTTAATGCACTTTTACTCCACATGGAGTTTCTCTTCAGCTGACCTGCACCTACATCAGTTTGGAATCACCTATTGATTAAAATGATTCACAGAAATGTTTTCTGCATCATCAACAGAAACAATGGAAAACTAAGAACTGTCTGGTAGGAATACATTGAGACAAGATGGAAATGATAATACTTAATCAGGAAGACAGGCACTTAGCAATAGTAAAAACAGCTATCTTATTTCAATGTTAACATTCAGTCTCTCAATATAAATTATGTCTGCAATATGACAACAAATGCCATCCCGATGAAGGTTTTTAAGGTTCAGCATCATTAATTAGGGAATATCTTAAGAAAATCCATGAAATCTGCAAAGTCAGTATTAGTCCACACTCAAATAGACCTAAGTCCAATTTTCTCTCACCTGCCGATGGTATGTATAGCCCATCAGATGAGGAGAAGAGAGTGTTCTAGAAAGAAGGCACCTACAGGTGGAAGGGAAAGAGTGGACGTGGGCTTGAATCCAGGCTCCACATCCACCCTCCTGTCTCCTTTACTTTAGATGCTGTGGAACATGAGGGCCAGGCTCTGAAACCAGAGAAGTTGAAGACACCTATTTGTCACATTCAGTCACTCAGGCCAACAATGAGTCTGGTCCCTGATAAAAGGAGAGGCATCCATTTCCTGAAGAGAGAACAGATGTCTTGTGTGTTCCTTTGGGACCCACTCCCCATGTGGGGTGTCTGTATAACAGAGGGAGCAATTAGAGTGGAGAGTCTGCTCCTTCCTTCTGCCCACTGTCTCTCTCTCATTAATTCTTAGATGAAAATGTAATTACTTTAAAAAGTGAGAAAAATGTTAGTCATGTCTGACTCTTTGCAACCCTGTGGACTGTTGCCCCTCAGGCTCTTCTGTCCATGGGATTCTCCAAGCAAGAATACTGGAGTGGGTTGCTATTCACTTCTCCAGGGGACATTCCTCAACCAGGGATCGAACCCTGGTCTCACACATTGCAGACAGATTCTTTACCATCCGAGGCACCAAAAGCATTTACTTATTTTCAATTTTCAAATCCCTTAGATTAACAATAACACTTGGGCATTTTTATCTAGTGGAAAGCCATCCATTGAGTTCAGATTTTTTAAATTTCACAGTAAGCCTGTGTTTGGAAGAGCTAGGTTTAAGGAAAAAAAACTAAGGATTAGGAAAGGAACCACTTATAGAAGATTCCCTTCTCCAGGGAATCTTTCCGACCTAGGGATCGAACCCAGGTCTTCCTCATTGTAGACAGACGCTTTACCGTCTGAGACACCAGGGAACTCCCTGGGAAAGGAACCACTTATAGAAATGAGGCAACAATCCCAGTGGGTGTTAACAAAGCTGCTTTTTTTTCTGTAATTAGTTGTAGAGTTCCCCAATATCACTTTCTCAACTGCTTTAATTAATATCTTCTCCTTTCCCAAAAACTGTTCTTCGTTTTCATTTTAAGATCACTACTAGTCTTTATATTATCATTCTATAACTATGGTGGGTATGTGCATGCCAAGTCGCTTCAGTCGTGTCTCATTCTTTGTGACCCCGTGGATTGCAGCCCACCAGTCTTCTCTGTCCATGGTATTTTCCAGGCAAGAATATTGCAGTGGTTCCCATGCCCTCTTCCAGGGCATCTTCCCAACCCCGGAATCGAACCCATGTCTCTTACCTCTTCTGCATTGGCCAGTAGGTTCTTTACCACTGGTGCCACCTGGGAAGCCCTTAACTACTGTAACTAGGTTCAATTTATGTTATAAGGATCAGTTTACTGACTGCTGTGTAGACAAAGAATCAGAACAAACAAAGGTAGAATTAGGGAGGGCTGTGAGCACGCTGGGCTTCCCTGGTAGCTCAACGGTAAAGATTCCGCCTGCAGGAGCCGCAGGAGACACAGATACAATCCCTGGGTGGGGAAGATCCCCTGGAGAAGGAAATGGCATCCCCTCCAGTGTTCTCGCCTGGAAAATCCTCATGGATTGAGGAGCCTGGCAGGCTACAGTCCATGGGGTAACAAAGAGATGGACACGACTGAAGTGACTTAGCACACACATGAGCATGTTATTTTTAATGGCCATTCAGAGAAGGAAATGGCAACCCACTCCAGTATTCTTGCCTGGAGAATCCTGTGGACAGAGGAGCCTGGTGGGCTGCTGTCCATGAGGTCACACAGAGTTGGACACGACTGAATCAACTTAGCATGCATGCATGCATTGGAGAAGGAAATGGCAACCCACTCCAGTATTCTTGCCTGGAGAATTCCAGGGACAGAGGAGCCTGGTGGGCTGCTGTCTATGGGGTCACACAGAGTCAGAAACAACTGAAGCGACTTAGCAGCAGCAGCAGTGAAACAAGCACATGGATCTATTTAAAATGTTATAGCTAAAATTCCTTTGATATAATACAAAATGCACAAAAGTGACAATGCTTTGAGTATTTGCAACATTCTAATCATCATTATCTTTTTTTCATGCTAAGGAATTCAGAAGAATCTTCTGTCTCTATGGTTTTGAAATCACAATTACTTCTTACTGAGAATATCCTATTTTTTTTTTTTTTAGCCAAACTCTTTAAGGACCCTTTATTTCATCCTTGTACCAATCATATGAGTAGATATCATTTTCGTTTTGAAGATAAAGATAAGGCTAGAAAAGTTTAAATAGTTATCAAAGTTTACTTCAAAACTCAATCACAGAAATTGGATTTGAATGTCAGTCCATCTGCATTTAAAACTTATGTTCATTTCTAACAAATTTCTACTCATTTTCTTATTCAGTCCTTTTGTTTTCAAAATGAAGGTGATGAGTCAAATCATCATAAAAACTTTAAATTTTTTGACAAGCAATGATTTATTTAATATTTTAAACAGTTTTATTGAGATATTTCTATGTCATAAAATACCCACCTAAAGTTACAACTCAATGAGAATATATTTACAAAGAATATGTACTTACAGAGATGTACAACCATCACAACAGGCTAATTTTAGAACTTTTCCTTCATATTAAAAAGAAGTGTCCATTTCCAGTCATTTCCATCGATATCCCAAGCTCTAGGCAACTATTAATCTGTTTTTGGTCTCTATCAATTTCCCCTTTTTGATTATGTTTTACAAGTGTAGTCACAAATTATATGTTCTTTTTGTCTGGTATCTTTCACTGAATATGTTTTTGAGATTCGTGTCTGCTGTTGCATGTATCAGTATTTTTAAGGTTCCTTCATTTGGTGAACAATATTTTATCATATGGATATTTTTATGTCCTGAACCATAAGGTAAGATTCTAACTTTATTCCTAGTTACCTGCTGCTGCTGCTGCTGCTGCTGCTAAGTCACTTTAGTCGTGTCCAACTCTGTGCGACCAATTAGACGGCAGCCCACCAGGCTCCCCCATCCCTGGAATTCTCCAGGCAAGAACACTGGAGTGTGTTGCCATTTCCTTCTCCAGTGCATGAAAGTGAAAGTGAAGTCGCTCAATCGTGTCCAACTCCTAGTGACCCCATGGACTGCAGCCTACCAGGCTCCTCCATCCATGGGATTTTCCAGGCAAGAGTACTGGAGTGGGTTGCCATTGCCTTCTCCATGCCAATCCCTAAAAGATTATTGGTGTAACTAGAAATATTTTGCATATCTCAAAATCCAGTCTAAACTGAATTATTTTGGATTGTGATATAGTAAACAGTTCATAATGTCAATTCTGAATTTATATATATATTATATTCACAGTTTTTATTATTTTGTTTCAGCTTGTCATCTCAGCTTCTTTACTGTGAAAAGCAGTGCTGTATTAGTGAAAATCGGACCAGCTCTGAAGTATTTTGTAATCAGTAATGTGCCCTACTCTTCCTTTTTTCAACTGCCCTTTCTATAAATTGAGTATTTTACTTTGCACCTAAGTAATAACAAGAATTCTTCAAGCTTATGCATTTCATAATCAGTATCCCTATGACTCATTAAAACACACACATTAGGAAAAGAAATAAGCCACAGTGAGCCTTCTGTGTACTATCTCATTTCAACTTTCAGAAATGCTGTTCTTGAAAAAATCACAAGACATTAAAGAAACAGATAACCTAACAGCCCCCAATTGTACTGTTCTTTATATTGTGTTATTCCTAGACTTTCCATATCATTAATTTATTCAATAAATATCCACAGCGAAATGCATTTGTCACCCAGACAGATTAAATTAACTTCACAATACATTCACTTTCAAAACACTTATACATATATATATATGACATTCATGAATTTATGAACATATGACTTATACATGAGTAAGACTATATAAATTTGCAAAGAGAAATAAAACACTATATTTACTAGAATGTATGAGTTAGTAGATTAACGTTCTTTTCCAAACAGTAAAATTTTACATTCAAAGCAAAATGCTCTCTTAGGAGACTGTTAGTGAGTGCAAAGTTCAAGCAGTGTCAACTAGATGATTATAACCAAGCGTTCTCCTACTACAGTAATTTGCCACACTTTTCATAACTGTATCAGTATGCCTGTCAAACAGTCTGAAATCCTTTTGTCAGCTGGTATTCTCTCTCCCATGGACACTAGAGATACACTATCCATTTGTTCAACAGCTTTATCAAGGCACAGGCTACATATTATAAAATTCAACTCTTGTTAAAAACACAATTTAATTATTTTTTTTAATTTACAGAGTCATGCAAACATTGTCAAAATTTTGGTCATATCCATCTCCCAAAAGTTTCCCTGGGGCCAATTTGCAATCAATTCCCATTCCCACTCCCCTCCCCAGGAATGCAACCACTAATTTATTCTTTGTCTCTGTAAATTTGTCTTTTCTAGGCATTTCATACAAATGGAATGATACAACATGTGTTCTTTGAACCTGGCTTCTTTCCCTTAGCATAAGGCTATTGAGGTTCATCCATGCTACATCATGTAAAAATAGTTTGTCGGAGGCTTTTTCTTGCCAATAGTATTCCATAGCATGAATACGTTATATTTTGTTTATCCTTTCACTAGACATTCAAGACGTTTCTACTTCTGAATATTATGAGTAACACTCCTATGAAGAATCACATGAAAACCTCCCTGTGTATCCACTTCCTTTTCATCTACTATCCAAGACTATATATTTTTTCTGAGATTTTGATAAAATCCTCATAATATCTTCTATCAGTGATAAACCTCATAAAATCAAACTAAATTGTAGAACGTTTTTGTAGACATCCAATCCCTCCCCTCAAATGTTTATTCTCAATACTTTCTATTTCAAGCGATGCTATTTTCCCAAGTCTTAGTTCAGCCTACTGTGGTGCTCTATAAGCACAGTGTATGTAAGGACATATCCAATAGCTTTCAGAATTGAGGTTTTTCAAAATAACTTAAAAGCACAACAATTCTTCGGAAATTGAAATATCTCTCTTTGAAATGGTAGCTATCACTGTGTTGAAAGTCAAGGTGCTCCTACTCTTCCCCTATATTACTTTTCATACTACAGCAGCAGATGTAGGAAGGCACCTCCATACCTACTGTGTTTGCTAACAGTTGGACTCTCATGCCACCGTGTGGTTTAAGAACTGATAATCCATCTACTGCTGCTGCTGCTGCTGCTAACTCGCTTCAGTCGTGTCCAACTCTATGCAACCCCAGAGATGGCAGCCCACCAGGCTCCCCCGTCCCTGGGATTCTCCAGGCAAGAGTACTGGAGTGAGGTGCCATTGGCTTCTCCCCCATCTACTGCTAGTGCAGGATATATGACCCATGTCAACACAGAAGGAAAAGGGAAATGTAAAATAAATGTTTGAGGGAAAATTCTAGAGACAGAACAAGAGAGATATCAACTGTATTCACTGGGTGGGGGTGGCGGGGGGAAGATGAAGAAACATTATTTGGCCACAGATCTAAGCTTTCAAAACATATGTTACAGGACCGTCCTGGTGGCACAGTTATAGAGTCCACTTGCCAATGCAGGAGACACAGGTTCTGTCGTTGGCCCAGGAAGATTCCACATGCTGCACAGCAGCTGAGCTCGTAGGCCGCAACTGAAAATGATCCAAATACATTCTGTCTATAGGAGACACAGTTCAGAATAGAAAGATATAAATAAAAAGAAAATAAAATCATAGAAAAAGAGATGTCATGCTAACATCCACCACGGGGAAGCTGAAGTGGCAGGACTAATAGACAAACAGATTTTAAAACAAAAAAATGTTACTAGAGATACAAGGGAACATTTTATAACGATAAAAGGGTTGATCTATTATGAAAATAGAACAATTATAAACATATATGTATTTAATAACATGTAGTGACCTTGGAAAACCAAAGTAACTAGGGAAATTCAGGCTACATAAGAAGTTCGTGGTTCAGTGAAAAAGACTCCATCTGCCAATGCAGGAGACATGGGATCTATCCCCGGGTTTGGAAGATGGCCTGGAAGAGGAAATGGCAACCCACTCCCATATTCTTGCCCAGGAAATCCCATGGACAGCGGAGCCTGACAGGCTACAGTTCATGAGGTCGCAAAAGAGTCGAACACAACTTAGCAACTAAACAACAACAAAGATAAGAAGTGGGAAAAAAAAAAAGAACCTACTACTATATGTTTGAATCTTGAAAACATTATGCTAAGTTAAGAAGACTGTCACAAAAAATACGTATTATATGATTCTGTTTATATAAAATCTCAAAAACAAGCAAATCTGTAGATACAGAAAGTAGATTAAGTTGCTTACAGCCAAAGGTGATGGGGTAATAAGAAGATGATAGCTACAAAGTATAGGACATCTTTTTCTGATGATAAAAATGTTCTAAAATTGGCCATAGTGATAGTTGCACAGATCTGTGAATATAATAATAAAAAAAAAAACATTGACTTGTACACTTTAAATGGGTGAACTATTTGGGGCATGAATTATCTCAGTAAAATTAGTTTAAAAATTGTGGCAATTGAAATTACTTGATAGACTATTAAAATGAGAAAGTATTATATATATGTGTGTGTATATATATAACTACAAGTGTATAAATATGCATATGTAGATATGTATATTCATGATGTACATTTAGATTACATAATTATAAACAGGAAGTCAGAAATTTTAGTTTCAATTTAGTCATTAATGAGAGAGAGAGGAGAAATGTCGGAACGTTAATGGTGATTATCATTTGTGTGGTAAGATTAATTTGTAATTTCTAGTCATTTTACTTTTTTACAGCTTTCCTATTTTCTTCAAACCTATTTATTTACATGAGGAAAAAGAAGATTATTATTTCTAAAGTGCTAGGAATTTTGGAACTCAAACTCAGTCTTTGATTTAAAGAAGAAAATCTGCAATCACTGTTACAGAATTAAAACTACTGTTGTTGAAAACAGATACTGCCCTAAGACTAGAGGATCTAGCAAACACATACTAGTAGATATGTGGATATCATCTGGTTTCTGAAATGTAAGCGAAATTCTTTATATCAGACTCAAGCATATAACACTCCTCATAACATGGAAAAAAAAAGTAATGGAAATTAATGGAATGGAATAAATTGAATAGACTACAGATTTTTTTTTTAATTGGCGAATACTCCATGTAAGTTGAAAAGAAGTTCCTGGAAGAGTGGTCATTTGTGCTATACTTCTGACAATACAAAGCTTTCCAGGTGGCACAGTGGTAAAGAATCCTCCTGCTAATGCAAGAGATGCAACAGACCTGGGATCAATCCCTGGGTCGGGAAGATCTCCTGGAGTAGGAAACTGAAACCCACTCCAGCATTCTTTACTGGAAACCTCCATGGATAGAAAAGCCTGGCGGGCTACGGTCCGTGGGGTCGCAAGCAGTCAGACATGACAGGATACCCACACACATGTTTCTGACACTACAGAAGAAGCATTATTAGCACGAAGTTAAAACTCTAGCAGTCACAGTCCTACCTCAGCAACCTTTTATCTCTGTGACACTGCAAAAGTCTCTTAACCTTCCAGTGCCTCAATATCCTCCTCTGTAAATTGGGATAATAATACCTACTCCATGTGATAATTATCATAATAACATGTCAGTACTTATAAAGTGCATAGAATAGTGCTTGGCCCAAGTAAAAGATTTTGCTCAATAAAAATTATATAAATATATACATGCTAATCTCAAAACAAAATCCATTCAAATTGTTTAGCAGTCACACCAATGCTAAGAGACTAGTCATCCCCTATAAATACAAGGCAAATTTATAAGCACAGGTACTGACAGAAAAGCTTACACTCCACAGGTGTGTACTCCCTGGATTAGTGCTTTTCTCAGAGCCAACTTCATATCCTTGTTTCTCAAGCTGTATATCAAAGGATTCAGGGAAGGGTTAACAATATTATTCAACACTTGAACCACAGATTCCAACCAAGAACTAGAGGCAGGCCGGAGATAAATGAGGACCACGGGTCCATAGAAGAGCAGGACGGAAGTCAGGTGGGCACTGCAGGTGGAGAAGGCTCTGTGCCTCCCTTCTGAGGAGCTGATTCTCAATATAGAGATAACGATGCGAGTATAAGAAGTGAGGACAAGAAGGAAACACAGCAGTGCCACCACACCGACGTTGGAGACACTCACCCTGTGAGCTAGAGAGGCGTCTGCACAGGCCAGGGGCAGCACCACCGGGATGTCACAGAAGAAACTGCCCACCTCCTTGGGGCCACAGTAGGGTAACTTAAACACAAGAAATGTGAGGACAGACGCATGCACACTGCTCCCCGTCCAGGTGCTCAGAGTCAAGACGGCGCACACCCTGGGGTTCATGATGGCCGGGTACCGCAAGGGGTGGCAGATGGCGGCAACGCGGTCATAGGCCATCACAGTGAACAGGAAACACTCCGTGCAGCCCAGGAAGTGATAAAAGAAGAGCTGGCAGGCGCAGCCCTGGTAAGAGATGGTCCGGCTTTGCCCCAGGAGGTAGAGCATCATTTTGGGGGAACTCACGGAAGGGAAAAAGATGTCAAACACCGACAGGTTGCCCAGGAAGAAATACATGGGGGTGTGGAGGTTGGAGGAAGTGAGGGTGGCCAGGAGAATGAGCAGGTTCCCCACAAGAGTGAGCAGGTAGAAGGCGAGGAAGAAGACAAAGAGCGCGTGTTCCAGCCCCTGTGTGTGAGGGATTCCCGTGAGGAGGAACTCGCTTACTGGAGTGTGATTCCTCATCTTCACATCTAGTCACACCTGGAAGGTCAGACAGTGGTCTCACTGAGATGGGCTTTCCCCAAAACAATAACACCTGCACAAGACCCAGGGGAAAGGGATAACATCTATATACTCTACATAAAAATGGAGAAGAGAATGACAACCCACTCCAGACCAAAACAATAACATCTGCACAAGACCCAGGGGAAAGGGATAACATCTATATACTCTACATAAAAAACTTCTCGATGGGAGTCAGTCCAGTCCTTACTAATTAATGAGTGACATTCAGCCATTATTCATCTGTATCTGCTGAAGGATAATAGATAGCACAAGAGAAAGAATAGAGCAGAGGGTAGAAGATAAATCCTGCCTCAGATTTATCTGAATTTAAATGCCCAATCTAATTCCCACTTAGTGATTTTGGACGATTAAAAATCTCCATATCTCCTCAGTATCTGGGTTAATAGTTTAATAATATCTTATGATTCTAAGATTTAAAAATATGATTCTACTTTGGCCACGTGATATGAAGAACTGACTCTGATGCTGGGAAAGATTGAAGGCAGGAGGAGAAGGGGATGACAGAGGATGAGATGGTTGGATGGCACCACCAACTCGATGGACATGAGTTTGAGCAAACTCCAGGAGTTGGTGGTGGACAAGGAAGCCTGGCCTGCTGGAGTCCATCGGGTCGCAAAGAGTCAGACATGACTGAGCGACTGAACTTGATTTTAATGAGGAATAATGCTTTAATATATTAATACCCCTAATGTAGTGCTGCAAATTCCTATCCTCATTAGAAAATTCCCTCAAGGTACTGAAATCTGATTTCAATGCTCCTTTACTCCACACAACATTTGACTTAGGCTGATCTGCATCGGCAGCACTGTGGAATCATCTATTGATGTCAGTGAGTCACAAAAATGCTTTCTCCGTCATCAACTAGAAAAATGGACAACTAAGAACCATCTAATGGAAATACAGTGAAACACAATGAAAATGATAATACTTAATTCAGGAAAAAGCAACAGGCAGTTAGCAATAATAAAAACAACTATCTTCTCTCAATGTCACAGTCAGACTCTCAATAGAAATTATGTCTGCAATATGACAATGTATGCCATCCCGATGAAGGTTTTTAAGACTCAGCGTCAATAACTAGGGAATATCTTAAGAAAACCCATGGAGTCAGCTAAGTCTGTGTTTAGTCCAAACTCCAATAGAGCCAGTTTTCATCTTCTCTCACACGCCCATGGTGTGTATAACCCATCAGATGAGGAGAGAGCATTTCAGAAAGAAGGCACCTACAGATGGAAGGGAAAGAGTTGACATGGGCGGGAATCCAGGATCCACATCCACCCTCCTGCTTTCTTTCTCTTCTTTCCTTCAGAGCCTGGAACAGAAGGCCAGGCTCTGAAACCAGAGAAGCTGAATGCACCTCTTAGATTAAGTCACTCAGACCCGAAAATCCAGACCAACAGTGTCTGTGTTCCTTGGGAAAAGGAGTGGCATTCATTGCCTGAAGAGTGAATAGATGTTTTGAGTGTTCCTTTGAGACCTTCTCCCCATGTGGGAGGTCTGTAGAACAGGGGGAGCAATTAGACCGGAGACTTTCCCCTCCTTCCTTCTTCTCCTCACTGTCTCTACTTCATTAAATCTTAGACTAAAATATAATTATGTAAAACCATTTATTTATTTTCCATATGTATGTATGTTCCAAATTTTTATTATCTATTTGTCATTAATGGGCAAAAATAGCTTCCACCTCCTACCTATTGTGAATAATTCTGCCATGAACATACTATAAGTATAAATATTCAGGACTCTTGGATGTATACTCAAAAGTAAAATTAGTGAATCATAGGGTAATTTTATTTCCAAATTTACTGAGAATCACCATACTACTTTCCATAGAGAATGTACAATTTTGCAGTTCCTACCAATGGTGCACAATGGTTCCAAGTTCTCCACATTTCTTTTCTATTTTGCTTTTTTCCCCAGTAAGAGCTATTCTAATGGATGTAGGTGATATCTCCATGTGAATTTGATTTCCATCTACCTAACAATTACAATAAACTGTGGAAAATTCTGAAAGAGATGGGAATACCAGACCACCTGACCTGCCTCTTGAGAAACCTGTATGCAGGTCAGGAAGCAACAGTTAGAACTGGACATGGAACAACAGACTGGTTCCAAATAGGAAAAGGAGTACATCAAAGCTGTATATTGTCACCCTGCTTATTTACCTTATATGCAGAGTACATCGTGAGAAATGCTGGGCTGGAAGAAGCACAAGCTGGAATAAAGATTGCCGGAAGAAATATCAATAACCTCAGATATGCAGATGACACCACACTTATGGCAGAAAGTGAAGAAGAAAAATAAGCCTCTTGAGGAAAGTGAAAGAGGAGAGTGAAAAAGTTGGCTTAAAGCTCAACATTCAGAAAATGAAGATCATGGCATCATGTCATGGGAAATGGATGGGAAACAGTGGAAACAGTGTCAGACTTTACTTTTTTTGGCTCCAAAATCACTGCAGATGGTGATTGCAGCCATGAAATTAAAAGACGCTTACTCCTTGGAAGCAAAGTTATGACCAACCTAGATAGCATATTCACATTTTAGTTTTTATTTTACTTTATTTTATTTTACAATACTGTATTGGTTTTGCCATACATTGACATGAATCCCCCATGGGTGTACATGAATTCCCAATCCTGAACCCCCCTTCCACCTCCCTCCCCATATAATCTCTATGGATCATCCCCATGCACCAGCCCCAAGCATAAATGTTGGAGAGGATGTGGAGAAAAGAGAACCCTCTTACACTGTTGGTAGATAGCATATTCAAAGGCAGAGACATTACTTTGCCAACAGAGGTCTGTCTAGTCAAGGCTATGGTTTTTCCAGTAGTCATGTATGGATGTGAGAGTTGGACTATGAAGAAAGCTGAGCACTGAAGAATTTATGCTTTTGAACTGTGGTGTTGGAGAAGACTCTTGAGAGTCCCTTGGACTGCAAGGAGATCCAACCAGTCCATTCTGAAGGAGATCAGCCCTGTGATTTCCTTGGAAGGACTGATGCTGAAGCTGAAACTCCAATACTTTGGCTACCTGAGGCAAAGAGTTGACTCACTGGAAAAAACTCTGATGCTGGGAGGGATTGGGGGCAGGAGGAGAAGGGGACGACAGAGGATGAGATGGCGGAAGGCATCACCGACTCGATGGACATGAGTTTGAGTGAACTCTGGGAGTTGCTGATGGACAGGGAGGCCTGGCGTGCTGCAATTCATGGAGTCGCAAAGAGTCGGACACGACTGAACGACTGAACTGAAGTGAACTGAACAATTACTGATGTTAAGCATCTTTTCATATCTTGATGGTCAATTGTATGTCTTCTTTATGGATGTCTATTTAAGTCCTTTTCCCCCCTTTTAATCAAGTTATTTGTTTTGTTGCTGTTCTTGTTGAGAATGCTGGAACAAGATTTTAAGAACTGTTGTGTGCATGTGTATTTGTGTGCACATGTGTTTTAAGAAAAGATTTATGTTGTGTGCTATACTAAAGTTTTAGATACAGGGAAATTTTTAAACGTTTTAATATTTTTGAAATGCCTGTCATTACAACACTGATTTCAGAGAAGCCAAGAAAAGTGGTTGGAGTTCATTCATATTTGACTTTCTTCAACTTTAATGAGAATATGTATTTCAACTTTAATGAAAATATATATCTAAATAAGTTATGCAGTTGTTCTGTATCCCACATGTTTCACTCATGTTTCTGTTTTCATATCAATAAATTTGCAATTACATCATAATTTGAAAGGCTAAGCGATACCCATTCATTCATTCAACAAACTCACACACAGTGCTTACTAGGTCACTGGGCAATGTCCTATGGGTACAACAGTGAATAAGACAAACATGATGGAAATTTGTCTTGCACAGAAAAGAAATAAAATGAACAAGTTTAAGTATTAGTGGTGATAACTATTTGTCATAATCACTATATAGGGTTTACCAGATATTATAGCATGAGGGTTCTTCCATCAGTATCCAGCATTAACAGCCCAGCAAACTAATACTAGAATTGTTTGAATCCAGCATATAGTCTAGGACACACTTCCAAAGCATAGGAATAGGATTCTGTATGATCTTACATTTTACCTGTCATGTTAGGAGGGGACATGGAATCCTCACATTACACATCAAACCATTGTCTGTGGTGTAAACGGACTTCATTTTGTCCTTTTTGTCTCATGCTTTTTGTAAGGGCAGCAATTGATTTTATTTGGGGTTTTCACTTTTTGTTTTATTTTAATGATTTCAAATGGTATGGATACTTTGGGGAGTAAAAATGGAACACAAACCTACACATCAGTAAAATGTCATAGAAAACAAGGACTCATGTGTCCATGGGATCACCTGTAAATATTGTCCTTCTTTCTCTCTGGATTCTGGAGAAAAGTGAAAAATGATGAACAACTTGGATATTTTGGGAGGCCAACTTGGAAAATGTAACTTGGTGGGAAATCCAGATACGCATGATAATCAAACCCAGTAATCAGGACATCTTCTCTTCAAACAACACTGGACAATGTGGCTTTCCCAACCCTTTCACTCTAGTGGGTAATCAGGGATGTTGTCAGTATGATACAGTAGGAAACAGTGATACTAGGAGTTAAGAAGGCTTGGTACTAGACCTGCATTTAGCTTAACTACATGTGTTATAAAGGGCAAGATATTTATTGTTATATCTCAGTGCCATCATGTACAGAGGGGTACAATGGGTTGTGGCTCAGAATTAGTGGAGATAATAAGAAAGTCAATATATAAACATGACCAATGTCCCTCTATATTATACCAGCTATTTACTGAACACTATGTATCATGAGCTCTGAAGAGAGTGCAATAAAGGCCATGTAGGATAGGCATAAATAAACACAGAATAACAAAAATATCAAATACCAAACAGAAGGAGAAAACGTGGAAAGCATTCAGAAAAAAATGACTCATCCTTTACAAGGGAACCTCAGTAAGAACTTTGACTGACTTTTCATATGAAACAGCAGATCTCAGAAGGCACCAGGACAAGTATTTAAGTACTCAAAGGAAAAAAAGCCAACCAGGATACTACTGATATTAAAAAAAATCATCCAAATGAATATGAAACATGAAATAAAGACATTCTATAAAAAATTAAACTGGAAAAAATTTGCTCCCAGCAAATGTACCTTATGAGAACTACTAAACGAAATCCTTCAAGCTAATAACACTTAACTCTAGAGGGTAATCCAAATACAATGAAAGACAAACACCATTGGTAAAGGTGAAAGGCAAACACCATTGGTATGCTATTTAAAAAGACAGTATAAATTCATATTTTCTAATTTCTGTGAACTTATTTTAATACCAAATATATAAAACAATATGCATATAAAGTATTACAGGGCATGCAATATATATGAAAGTGTAATATACTTGCCAATAATAGCAAAAAAGAGGTAGATGGGAGCAAATCTGTATTGAGCAAAGAAAATGACATGATAATTCAAAACCACATAAACAAATGGAGAAAACTAAAAGTAATAAGGTTATTATAACAAAAGCTATAAATACATAGTTGCTTTATATACTTTACCCAGCTTCTTTAAAAGACATAAAATTACACAAAGCAATAATTATAACAATGCATTCTTGAATAGGTGTAATATATCTAACAATAATACCACAAGGAGAGAGCAGAAGGCAGAGAGCTAAATAGAAATAGTGTCTCTCTGTTACTCTGGAATTAATTTAGTATATGTCCGAAGCTTATTGTGATAAGTTAAGACATAACATGCTAAGCCCTAGAGCAACTATTAAGGCAATAATTCAAACAATATAGTGAAAAACTCAAAAATGAAATTAAAAATGCTAAAAAATATTAATTATAAATTAATTTTTTAGGTAAAGAAGAAATAAAAGAACAATAAAAGACATGGAAAGTCACATATAGAAAGCAAAAAGTGAATATGTGATATTTACATATCACATGTAAATCCAATTATATCTATATTAACATTAAAATGTGAATGGATTAAAATTCAGTCAAAAGGCAGAGATCATTGAACTGGACCATAAAAATGATCCAAATGCATTCTGTCTATAGGAGACACATTTTATTATTTTTTAATTTAAATTTATTTTAATTGGAGGCTAATTACTTTACAATATTGTATTGGTTTTGCCATACATCAACATGAATCCGCCACAGGTGTACACGTGTCCCCCATCCTGAACCCTCCTCCCACCTCCCTCCCTGTACCATCCCTCTGCATCATCCAAGTGCACCAGCCCCAAGCATCCTGTATTCTGCATCGAACCTGGACGGGTGATTAGTGTCTTATGTGATATTATACATGTTTCAAAGTCATTCTCCCAAATCATTCCACCCTCACCCTCTCCCAGAGTCCAAAAGACCGTTCTATACATCTGTGTCACTTTTGCTGTCTCGCATACAGGGTTATCATTACCATCTTTCTAAATTCCATATATATGCATGAGTATACTGTATTGGTGTTTTTCTTTCTGGCTTACTTCACTCTGTACAATAGGCTCCAGTTTCATACATCTCATCAGAATTGATTCAAATGTATTATTTTTAATGGCTGAGTAATAAGGAGACACATTTTAGATTCAAAGACAAAAACAGGGGACTTCCCAAGTAGTCCAGTGGCTAATACTCTGAGCTCTCAATGCAGGGGGTCTAGTTTCATATCCGTGGTCAGGGAACTAGATCTCACATGCTGCAACTAAGAACCAGGGAAGCCAAATAAATTAACTAAAAATAAATACTTTTTTTAAAAAGATACAAACAGAAGGAAAATAAGAGTGTAGAAAAAGAGATGTCATGCAAATAGAAACAATGGGGAGTTGAAGTAGTTAGATATAGAAAAAAAATAGACTTTAAAACAAAACATGTTACCAGAGACAAAAAGGAATATTTTATAATAATAAAAGGGTTAATCTGGTATAAAGACAGAACAATTGTAAATACATATGCATTTAATAACATATAGTTGCCTCAGAAATCAAGAGAACTAGAGACATTCATATGACATATGAAGTGGGGGGAGATGTAGAGGGACATAACTTGCTACTACATGCATGAACCTTGAAAACATCATGCTAAGTTAAGAGAGTCACACAAAAAACACATTTTATGTGATTCTATTGATATAAAATGTCCAGAACAGGGAAATCTATAGATACAGAAAGCAGATTAATGATTGCTTACAGTCAAAGGTGATTGTATTACCGTAATAAGGTAATAAGAGAATGGTAATAAGAGAATGGTAGCTAAATGGTATAGGATATCTTTCTGAGATGATAAAAATGCTCTAAAACACACCATGGGGATGGTTGCACATATCTGTGAATATACTATAAAACACTGACTCATGTACTTTAAATGGGTGAATTATCTGGTATGTAAATTATATCTCAATAAAACTGGTTAAAAACTGTGGCAATTGAAAATTCTTGATACACTATTAAAACAAGATTGGTGGCTCAGGGTTAAAGAACCCGCCTGTCAATGCAGGAGACACAAGAGACTCATTGTAGTAGAAAATGGCAATCCACTCCAGCATTCTTGCCTAAAAAAATCCCATAGACTGAGGAGCCTGGTGGGCTACAGTCCATGGGATTGAAAAGAGTCTGACATGACTGTGTGACTGAGCACAGTTGATACACTTATTTATACACATGACTGCAGCTGCTGCTGCTTAGGCACTTCTGTCGTGTCTGACTCTGTGTGACTCTAAGGACTGCAGCCTGCCAAGCTCCTCCATCCGTGGGATTCTCTAGGCAAGAGTACTAGAGTGGATTGCCACACCCACCTCCAGAAGATCTTCCCAGCTCAGGGATAGAACCCGGGTCTTCTGCATTGCAGGCAGATTCTTTACCACTGAGCCGCCAGGGAAGCCCCACATATGTGACTACAACTGCATAAATACACATATGTAGATAGGTATATAATAATACAGATATAAATGAAATAATTATAAACAGGAAGTCAGGAAATTTAGTTCTAATTTAGTCACCAATGAGAGAGGGGGAGAGCAAATACCAGAATGTTAATGGTGACTATATTTCAGTGGTAGCATTAATGCGTAATTTCAAGTCACTTTAACTTTCACAGTCTTCCTGTTTTCTTCAAATCTATTTACTTATATAAGGGGAAAAAGATTATTATATTTGAAGGTTCAGGAATTCTGCGATTCAAACTCAGTCTTAATTTAATGAAAGAAAATCTGCAGTCATTATTATAGAATTCAAATCACTGTAGTAAAGAACAGATATACATAACTAAAATTGATGATCTATTAAATACATATTAATAGATATATGGATATCACCTGGCTTCTGAAATGTAACAGAAACTCTTTATATCAAGATGAAATACATAACATTTATTAAAAATATATATTAAAAAGTGATAAAATTAATGGAAAAAATTTAATAGACTACTTCTTTTTGGAAAATTGGAGAATATTCAATGTAAATTGAAAAGAAGTTCCTAGAAGAAGTAAGTACTTATGCTATAATTCTAACAATACAGCAGAAGCATTAGCACAAAGTTGAAAACCTTGCATTCACATCCTAGCTCAGTGACTTTCTATCTCTGTGACACAGCAAAACTGTCCTAACCTCTCAGAGCCTTACTATCCTCCTCTGTAAATTGGGATAATAGTATCTACTTCATGTGATAATTATAATAAAAACCTGTGTCAGTATTTGTAAAGTGCATAGAATACTGCCTAGCACATGGTAAGTTCTGTAAAAGATTTTGTTGAAAAAAATTTTGTATAAATATATACACACTAATCATAAAGAATTAATTCAACCTACTTGTCCCATATCACACTTAGCAGTCACACCAACTCCAAGAGACTAGGTGCCCCAGATAAATACAAGGCAAAATTGTAAGGACAGATAATGACAGAAAAGCTTACACTCCTCAGGTGTGTACTCCATGGATTAGTGCTTTTCTCAGAGCCAACTTCACATCCTTGTTTCTCAAGCTGTATATCAAAGGATTTAAGGATGGGGTAACAATATTATTGAACAACGGAACCACAGATTCCAACCAAGTACTAGAGGCAGGCCGGAGATAAATGAGGACCACGGGTCCATAGAAGAGCAGGACGGAAGTCAGGTGGGCACTGCAGGTGGAGAAGGCTCTGTGCCTCCCTTCTGAGGAGCTGATTCTCAATATAGAGATAACGATGCGAGTATAAGAAGTGAGGACAAGAAGGAAACACAGCAGTGCCACCACACCGACGTTGGTGACACTCACCCTGTGAGCTAGAGAGGCGTCTGCACAGGCCAGGGGCAGCACCACCGGGATGTCACAGAAGAAACTGCCCACCTCCTTGGGGCCACAGTAGGGCAACTTAAACACAAGAAATGTGAGGACAGACGCATGCACACTGCTCCCCGTCCAGGTGCTCAGAGTCAAGACGGCGCACACCCTGGGGTTCATGATGGCCGGGTACCGCAAGGGGTGGCAGATGGCGGCAACGCGGTCATAGGCCATCACAGTGAACAGGAAACACTCCGTGCAGCCCAGGAAGTGATAAAAGAAGAGCTGGCAGGCGCAGCCCTGGTAAGAGATGGTCCGGCTTTGCCCCAGGAGGTAGAGCATCATTTTGGGGGAACTCACGGAAGGGAAAAAGATGTCAAACACCGACAGGTTGCCCAGGAAGAAATACATGGGGGTGTGGAGGCTGGAGGAAGTGAGGGTGGCCAGGAGAATGAGCAGGTTCCCCACAAGAGTGAGCAGGTAGAAGGCGAGGAAGAAGACAAAGAGCGCGTGTTCCAGCCCCTGTGTGTGAGGGATTCCCGTGAGGAGGAACTCGCTTACTGGAGTGTGATTCCTCATCTTCACATCTAGTCACACCTGGAAGGTCAGACAGTGGTCTCACTGAGATGGGCTTTCCCCAAAACAATAACATCTGCACAAGACCCAGGGGAAAGGGATAACATCTATATACTCTACATAAAAATGGAGAAGAGAATGACAACCCACTCCAGTATTCTTGCCCAGAGAATTCTATGGACAGAGGAGCCTGGTGGGCTGCCATCCATGGGATCTCAAAGCATTGGACACGACTGCATGGCTGAACTGTCCTGAACTGACTGATGTCAGTGATTCTCAAAAATGCTCTCACCATCATAACTGAAACAACAGAAAACTGAAAACCATCTAGTAGTAATACAGGAGAATAGGATGGAAATGATAGTACTTAATGCAGGCAAACACATCAAGTAATTAGCCATATTAAAAACAACTATCTTCTTTCAACATAAAATTCTGTCTTTCAATAGAATTTACGTCTGTAATATGACAATATGTATGGCTACAATTAAGGTTTTTAAGACTCGGCGTCATTAATTAGGGAATATCTTAAGAAAATCCATGGAGTCTGCTAAGTCAGTTTTAGCCCAAATTCCAAAAAAGCCAATTCCCATCTTCTCTCACCTGCCTCTAGTATGTATAACCCATCAGATGAGGAGAGAGCATTCTAGAAAGAAGGCACCTACAGATGGAAGGGAAAGAGCAGGCTTGGGCTGGAATCCAGGCCCCACATCCACTCTCCTGGTTTCCTTTCCTTTTAGATGCCATGAAACAGGAGGGCCAGGCTCTGAAACCAGAGAGGCTGAACACGCCTCTTTGTCAGAGGAGTGGCATTCATTCCCTGAAGAGTGAATAGGCATTTTGGGTATTCCTTTGGGATCGTCTCCCCAAAGGAGATATCTGTAGAACAGAGGAAGCAATTAGACTGGAGATGTTCCCCTCCTTCCTCCTCCTCCCCTCCACTTCTTTACTTCACTCTATCTCATTAATTCTTAGGCTAAAATGTAATTATGCAAAAGCGTTTGCTTATTTTCAAATCCCTTTGATTAACAGTAACTCTTGGACATTTTTTTCCTTTAGTAGAGAGCCATCCATTAAGTTCAAATATTTGAAATTGCCCAATGATCCTGTGTTGAAAAGAACTGATTTTAAAGAAAAAGCTGGAGATTAGGAAAGTAACCACTTAGAAACGAGGCAATAATCCTATCTGGTGTTGACAAAACTTCTTTTTTCTATAATTAGTTGTATAATTTCCCAATATCACTTTCTCAACTGCCTCAATTAATACCTTATCCTTTTCTAAAAACTCTTTTCTTCATTTTCATTTAAGATCACTACTAGTCTTTATCTAGCATGCTTTAACTACTCTAATTTGGTCCAATTTATGTTTTAAGAATCAATCTGCTAAGTACTGTGTAGAGAAAGGATCAGAACACCAAAGGTAGAATTAGGTAGGGCTGTGACCATGTTATTTTTACTGGCTGTTCAATGAAACAAACACGTGGATCTATTTAAAATGTTATAGCTAAAGTCACTTTGAGATCACACAAAATGACAATGGTTTACATATTCACAGCATCCTAATAAACACTGTCTTTTTTCCTGTGCTAAGGAATTCAGAAGTCTTCTGTTCCTGTGCTTTTGAAATTATAATTACTTCTTACTGAGAATATCCTATTTTTTAATATACATTTATTTATTTTAATTGGAGGTTAATTACTTTACAATATTGTACTGGTTTTGCCATACATCAACATGAATCCGCCACAGGTATACACGTGTTCCCCATACTGAACTCCCCTCCCTCCTCCCTCCCCGTACCATCCTATTTTATTTAACCAAACTCTTCAAGCCTCCTTTATTTCATTCTTGCACCAACCTTGTGAGTAGATGATATTTTTTTTTGAAGATAAATATAAGGCTGGAAAAGTTTAAATAATTACCAAAGTGTACTCCAGAAGCCAATCACACAACTTAGATTTGAATATCAATCTGTCTGCATTTAAAACTTATGATCACTTCTAACAAAATGGAATAAATAATTTTAGTCTTAATTGTAAAAGCAAATGTAGTCATATTTCTACTCATTTTATTTGCTAGCTTTATTTTCAAAATGAAGATGGTGAATCATGTCATCATAAAACAAAATTTTTTGACAAGCAATGATTTCTTTAATATTTTAAACAGCTTTATTGAGATACAATGTCTATGCCATAAAGTACTCACTTTAAGTGTACAACTCAATAGAATATGTTTACAAAGAATATGTATTGATAGTTGTACAACCGCTACCACAATCTAATTTTAGAACATTTCCCCCATAATATATATACTATGTGTATACTATGTGTATATATATGTATATACAATATGTATGTATATACATGTATATGTAAATAAGTATATATACAATATACATAATATATATGCCCTCATTTTATATATATATATACACATTTTCAGTCATTTTCATTCCTACTCCAAGCACTAAGCAATCAATTTACCTTCCATCTCTATGAAGTTACCCTTTTACGAGTGGAGTCACAAAATGTATGTTCCTTTTTTGTCTGGCTTCTTTCACTGAACACAGCGTTTTTGAGACTGATCTCTGCTTTTGCAACAGTCAGTATTTTGTTCCTACATATTGATGAAGCATACTGTACCATATGAATATTTTGATTTCTTGAACCATAGGTGATGATTCTAACTATATCCTAGTACTTACAGACCCCTACAGTTCATGGGGTCACAAAGAGCTGGACACAACTGAGCGACTAACACTTTCAGAAATTTTTTAATATCTCAAAATCACCATCATTATTATCCTTGCAAAACTGTGTTTTTTGGATTGTGTCACATGTTAAACAGTTGAGTGTATGAATTCTGAATATATATACATATATACACACATATATCCATAGTTTTAATTATTTTGTTTCAGCTTGTATTCTAAACTTCTATACTATGAAAAACATTTACTGAATTAGTGAAAATCAGCCCAGCACTGAAATGATTTATAATTATGTGCCCCAATCTTTCCTTTCTCATTTTCCCTTACTATAAATTGAATATTTTACTTTGCATGTAAGTAATTCCAAGAAATCTTCAAGGGGGTTGTGCATCTCATAATTACTATCCCTATGATTCATTAAAACACAAATATTAGGAAGAGATATAATCCATTGTTATGGTTGTTGTTGTTGAGCTGCTAAGTCATGTCCAGCATTTTGTGACCCCATGGACAGTAGCATGCCAGGCTTCCCCGGGCTTTACTATCTCCTGGAGTTTACTAAAAGTCATGTCTTATGAGTTGGTGATGCTATCTAACCAACTCATCCTCTACCGCCCCTTCTCCTTTTGCCTTCAATCTTTCTAAACATCAGGGTATTTTCCAATGAGTCAACTCTTCACATCAGGTGACCAAAGTACTGGCGCTTCAGCTTCAGCATCAGCCTTTCCAATTAATATTCAGAGTTGATTTCCTTTAGGATTGACTGGTTTCATCTCTTTGCAGACTAAGGGACTCTCAAGAGTCTTCTCTAGCACCACAGTTCGAAAGCATCAATTCTTCAGCTCTCAGCCTTCTTTATGGCCCAGTTCTCACATCTGTACATGGCTACTGGAAAAGACATAGTTTTGAGTATACATTTAAGTTCTGTACCCCTCCTTTAATTATATCATTTGTTTTGTTCATGCTGTTCCTGACGATGCAGTAGATTTTATAAACTGGTGTATGCATGTGCATACACATGCATACATGTGTTTGTGTGCATGTGTTTTAAATAAAATTTTATGTTGTGTGCTATACCCAAGTTTTACATTTAGGAAAGACTTAAAGTGCTTAATTTTTTTTTTCTTGCAATCCCAGTCATTACAACACTGATTTAAAAGGAGCTTAGAAAACTAGTTGGAGTTCATTCAGGTTTGGCTTGCATATATCTTCAACTTTAATGAGAATGTATATTTAATTAGTGTATGTTGTTGTTTTGTATCCCATGTTTCATTCATGCTTCTGTTTCATCTAAATATATATGCTGCTGCTGCTGCTAAGTCGCTTCAGTCGTGTCCAACTCTGTGCAACCCCATAGACAGCAGCCCACCAGGCTCCGCCGTCCTTGGGATTCTCCAGGCAAGAACACTGGAGTGGGTTGCCATTTTCTTCTCCAATGCATGAAAGTGAAAAGTGAAAGTGAAGTCGCTCAGTCATGTCAGACACTCAGTGACCCCAAGGATGCAGCCTTCCAGGTTCCTCCATCCATGGGATTTTCCAGGCAAGAGTACTAGAGTGGAGTACCACTGCCTTCTCCAAAATATGCTATTACATGATAATTTAAAAGAATAAGTGGTACCCATTCATTCTCTTAATAAACTCACACACAGTGCTCAATAGGTACTGGGGCATGTCTAATACATACAACAGTGAACAAGATAAACATGATGGAACTTTCCATTGCATAGAATAGAAATCTACTGAACAAGGTTAAGTATTAATCTGATAATTATTTGTCATAATCATTAGCCAGGTTTTACAAGATATCATAACATGAGGGTTCTTCCATTGGTATCCAGCATTAATAGGATAGCAAACTAATGCTAGAATTGTTTGAATCCATCACATAGTCTAGGACACACTCCCAAAGCATAGGAGTAGGATTCTGTATGATCTTAGATTTTACCTGTCATGTTAGGAGGGGACATGGAATCCTCACATCAAACCATTGTCTGCAGTGCAAATGGACTTCATTTTGTCCTTTTTGTCTCATGCTTTTTGTAAGGGCAGCAATTTACTTTATTTGGGATTTTCACTTTTTGTTTTGTTTTAATGGTTTCAAATAATATGGATACTTTGGGGAGTAAAAATGGAACACAAACCTACACATCAGTAAAATGTCATAGAAAATAAGGACCGATGTGTCTGTGGGGCCTCCTATAAATACTTTCCTCCTTTCTCTCTGGATTCTGGAGAAAATGAGAAATGATGAACAACTTGAGTATTTTGGGAGGCCAAGTTGGAAAATGTAACTTAGTGGGAAAACCAGATACGCATGATAATTGAACCCAGTAATCAGAACATCTTCTCTTCAAACAACACTGGACAATATGGATTTCCCAACCCTTTCATTAGAGAGGGTAATCTGGGATGTTGTCAGTATGATACAGTAGGAAACAGTGATACTAGGAGTTAAGAAGGCTTGGTACTAGACCTGCATTTAGCTTAACTACATGTGTTATAAAGGGCAAGATATTTATTGTTATATCTCAGTGCTACCGTGTACAGAGGGGTACAATGGGTTGTGGCACAGAATTAATGGAGATAATAAGAAAGTCAATATATAAACATGACTGATGTTTGTGTATATTTTACTGGTTATTAACTGAACAATCTCTGTATATCATGAGCTCTGAAGAGAGCTCAATAAAGGCCACATAGAGTAGGCATAAACAAACACATAATAATAAAAATACCAAAACCCAAACAGAAGGAGAAAATGTGGAAAACGTCAAGAGAGAAATAACTCATCATCCCTTACAAGGGAACCTCAGTAAGAACTATGAGTGACTTCGCATGTGAAACAGTGGAGATCAGAAGACATCAGAATAAGTATTTAAATACTCAAAGGGGAAAAAAGCCAACCACTAAACTACCTACGTTAAAGGTATCATCAAAATAAATATGAAATAAACATATTCTATGAAAAATTAAAATGGAAAGAATTTTTTTACAGCAGATGCAACTTACAAGAAACACTAAATGAAGTTCTTCAGGCTAAAACCATGTAACGCTTCATGGTAATCCAAATCCAAATGAAAAACAAACAGCACTGGTAAAGGTAAACATGTCATTAAAACATTCTATAAATGCATAGTTTCTAATTTCCATGAACTTATTTTAAAACCGAATATATAAAACAATATGTACATAAAGTATTATGGGGCATGCAATATATATATAAATGTAATACACTTGCCAATAACAGCAAAAAAGAGGTAGATGGGAGCAAATCTGTATTGGGCTAAGAAAATGACATGACAGTTCAAAACCATAGAAACAAATGGCAAATGCCAACAGTAAGTAGGAAGGTCATTATAACAAAAGCTATAAATACATAATTGCTTTACATACTTCTTTAAAAGTCATAAAATTATACAAAGTAATAATTATAACTGTGTTTTGGGAATTATATCATTCATAGATGTAATGTAGATTTAACCATTTTATCACAGAAAGAGAGGGAAAGGAAGAAAGCTGTATTGAAGTAGTGTCTATCTCACTCTGGAATTAATTTAGCATACACCTGAGGCTAATTATGATAAGTTAGGATATAAGATAGTAAGCCCTAGAGCAACAACTAAGCTAATAACTCAAGGAATATAATGTAAAACTCATTAAAGAAATTAAAAAATGTTATTAGCCTCCAATTAAAAGAAATAAATTTATCAAAAAATAAAATTAAAATTAAAATGCTACATCATGAATTAATTTTTAAAAGTAAAGGAGAAATAAAGGAACAAAAAGACATGGAATGAGACATATAGAAAACCAAAAGTAAAATATCACATGTAAATACAATTATATCTATATAAACATTAAAACATAAATGGATTAAAATTCAATCAAAAGGCCAAGATGGTCAAGCTGCACATTTTTAAACTATCTTTCCTGTATTCCTTTATTTGTTTATTTATTTTTGGCTGCGTTGGCTCTTGTTTGCTGTGCAGGCTTTTCTCTCTTCGAGGTGAGCAGGGGCTACACTTCCTATTGCGGTCGCTTTGCTTGTTGACAGGCTTTAGGCACGACAGTGCAGTAGTTGCAGTTCCCAGGCTCTAGAGCAGAGGCTCAAAGTTGTGGCTCACAGGTTCAGTGGCTTAGCGACATGTCTGATCATCCCAGATCAGGGATTGATATCATATCATATATTGATATCATATATTAATGCATATATGTGAAATCTAGAAAAATGGTCCTGTTGAACTTCTTTGCAGGGCAGTAACAGAGACGCGGGTCTAGAGAACAGTCTTGCGGACATGAGTTGAGGTCAGAAGGAGAGGGAGGACAAACTGGGAGATTAGGACTGACGTGTACACGTGACACACGTGTGTCAAACAGATAGCAAGTAGGAGAGTGCTGTGCAGCACAGGGAGCTCAGCTCAGTGCTCTGTGATGACCTGGAGGGGTGGGATGGGAGGGGGATGGAGTCTCAAGAGGGAGGGGATACACACATATATATAGGTGGTTCATTTTGTTGTAAAGCAGAAACTCACACAACATTGTAAAGCAACTGTATGCCAATAAACTTTTCTAATAGAAGATTTGTTATAGCTAAAATCACTTTGGGATAATACAAAATGCACTAAAGTGGTTTAAGGATTTACAGCTTTCTGATCATCATTGTCTTTTTTTTTTTTTCATGCTAATGAATTCAGATATGCAGATGACACCACCCTTATGGCAGAAAGTGAAGAGGAACTAAAAGGCCTCTTGATGAAAGTGAAGAGGAGAGTGAAAAAGTTGGCTTAAAGCTCAACATTCAAAAAATGAAGATCATGGCATCTGGTCCCGTCACTTCATGGGAAATAGATGGGGAAACAGTGGAAACAGTGTCAGACTTGATTTTTTTGGGCTCCAAAATCACTGCAGATGGTGATTGCAGCCATGAAATTAAAAGACGCTCACTCCTTGGAAGAAAAGTTATGACCAACCTAGATAGTATATGCAGAAGCAGAGACGTTACTTTGCCAACTAAGGTCCATCTAGTCAGGGCTATGGTTTTTCCTGTGGTCATGTGTGGATGTGAGAGTTGGACTGTGAAGAAGGCTGAGCACCGAAGAATTGATGCTTTTGAACTGTGGTGTTGGAGAAGACTCTTGAGAGTCCCTTGGACTGCAAGGAGATCCAACCAGTCCATTCTGAAGGAGATCAGCCCTGGGATTTCTTTGGAAGGAATGATGCTAAAGCTGAAACTCCAGTACTTTGGCCACCTCATGCGAAGAGTTGACTCATTGGAAAAGACTCTGATGCTGGGAGGGGTTGGGGGCAGGAGGAGAAGGGGACGACCGAGGATGAGATGGCTGGATGGCATCACTGACTCGATGGACGTGAGTCTGAGTGAACTTTGGGAGATGGTGATGGACAGGGAGGCCTGGCGTGCTGCAATTCATGGGGTCGCAAAGAGTTGACACGACTGAGCGACTGAACTGAACTGAACTGAATGAATTCAGAAGAGTCTTCTTTCTCCATGGTTTTGAAATTATCATTATATTTTACTGTGAATCTCCTATTTTTTTTTAACCAAACTCTTCAAGGCCCCTTTATTTTATTCTGGCATCAACCCTATGAGTAGATACTATTTTCTTTTTAAAGATAAAATAATGCTCAAAAAGTTTAAATAATTGCCAAAGTTAACTCCAAAAGTCAATCACTGAACTTTGATTTGAATGTCAGTCTGCCTGCATTTAAAGCTTTTGGTCACTTCTAACAAAGTGGAGTAAATGATTTGAGTCTTAATTTTAAAAGTAAATATGTTATAGTCATATATTGCTACTCATTTTCTTATTCATTCGCTTTGTTTCCAAAATAAAGGTGTTAAGTCAGATAATCATAAAACCTTAAAGCTTTTTGACTAGGCTTGATTTTTTTTTAGTATTTTAACAAGTTTATTGAGATATAATCTGTATGCCATAAAATACCTATTTTATGTGTACAACTCAATAAGAATATATTTACAAAGAATATGTATTTATAAAATTGTACAACTATAATCACAATCTAATTTTAAAATATTTCCCTTATACTAAAAGAAAAAAAATGTCCATTTACAATCATTTTCATCTCTAATCCAAGCTCTAGGCAACCATTAATCTACTTTAGCCCTTTGGGGATATTTTTTACAAATGGAATCACAAAATGTGTGTTCTTTTTTGTCTGTATATGAAAAATAGAACAGCAAATAATATTCAGAAAACAAGACGTAAGGATAGCTATAATTATATAGAATTTATGATTCTTCAGTACTTTTTATAAGCCAGTAACCATTCAGTTCTAGATTCAGATTGTCTGGGAGTAAAAACTTCTCTGGCCTTAGTTGCTTCACCTATGAAAAGAGGATATGTATGTCTACGTATCTATGTCTTAGGATTTTGTGAGTTAAATTAGTCAATACATGTAAAGTATATCATATACATTGGGCTATTTTAAGTGTTAGCTCTTATTCTAGGTGTTTGAGTGGATAAATCTAAATAGATAAGCAACCTGAAACTCATTTGATTAAAGATTAAAATTTAAATGTTGAAAGATTCAAAAACAATTAATTTATATTCTTAGTAGTTCAATTTTAACTAATTACAGATCTATTAGATTTTCAGGAAATGCACGAAACCTATAATGAATAGAAAATGCCGGCTCAGAGAGACTTTCCTCTGCCAATTTACAGAAATCCAGTCTCCCATTTTATAAGAATAGATTAATGGCCAACTTCTCACTTGAGACATATGAGTAGAATTTTAATGCCAAATTTTCTCTGATGGCCAAAAGCATAAAGCTTCACATGGGATTGTTTTGTACTGAGAAGACATGATTAAAGCCATAGAAGTTAAAAACCAAGTTTAAACTTAAATTTACCAAACTGTGCAATTCTACTTTAAAATTGCATACCTTGTTGACCTGGTTTTATTAAATGTCCAGAAAGAGATTGTAAGAAGATAGAGTATGGCATATATTTGGGGAAAGAAGGAAGGAAGCCAGTCCGTGTTCTCCAGAACCTTGCTTCTTTGTAGTAATCAATCAAAACACAGTTCCAAGAAGAACAGACCGTGTAAAGCAGAAAACATACACTGTTTTGGCAAATTAAAACAGAGAAAGGCTGAGTTAATTTGAAAAGCTTCCATGAAGCAGTACATCGTGGCTCAGTCCACCAATCCCCAACCACACGACTTAGGACTCCCAAGAGATGTCACATAGCATCTTCACCCAGCTCACTATTTCAGCAGCAATCCTGTTGTACAAGTAGTATATCTGAAACAACTCTTCAAAGAACTTCAGAAAGGATCTACCACCATACCTTATGCCCCAGAACATGGACCACTTGAGTTAATACTTTCCTCAGAGCCAGCTTCACATCCTTGTTTCTCAAGGTGTAAATCAAAGGATTAAAGAAAGGGGCGACAATATTATCTAACATTTGGATAACAGTCTAGCCAGGGGCTGGAAGCAGGCCGAAGATAGATGAGCATCACAGGCCCATAGAACAAGATGATTGAAATCAGGTGGGCACTGCAGGTTGAAAAAGCTCGGCACCTGCCTTCAGAAGATCTGATTTTGAAAATGGAAAGGATGATGTGACCATAGAAAGTAAGGATAAGGATAAGGCATGTAAGAGTCACAAAATCCACGTTAGTGAAGCTTACCATCTGAGCTAGAGAGGTGTCTGCACAGGTCAGGGATAGCACCACTGGGATGTCACAGAAGAAATTGCCCACCTCATTGGGGCCACAGTAGGGTGACTTAAAGACAAGAAATGGGAGGATACTTCCATGTAGGCAGCCACCCAACCAAGAGCCCACTGTCAAGCTGGTATACACGCTGGGTTCATGATAACCATGTATCACAAAGGGTGACAAATAGCCACAAAGCGGTCATAGACCATCACAGTGTACAGGAAACTCGGTACCACCCAGAAAGTGGTAAAAGAAGAGCTGGGAGGCACAGCCCTGGTAAGAGATGGTCCAGTTTTGCCCCATTAGGTAAAGCATCATTTTGGGGGAACTCACTGAAGGGAAAAATATGTCAAACACTGACAGATTGCCCAGGAAGAAATACATGGGGGTATGGAGGTTGGAAGAAACCAGAATGGTGAGGAAGATGAGCAGGTTTCCCAGTAAAGTGAAGAGATAGAACATCAAAAACAGGACAAATAGCAATTTCTCCAGCCCTCCAGTGTTAGGAATTCCCAACAATATGAACTCTGACATGGAAGTGTAGTTCTGCATGTCTATGCACCAGGCAGTCCTGGAAAAGCAAAGCATTCATGATATAAGACCACAGATAACTGAGAAAATATCTTCCTAGTAGAGTTATTTCTCAAGCAGTGACTGTGAGCAAAGAAAGGTCAAAGAGGAAAAAGGAAACCAGTAATAAATCTGGGCATGCAACTAAGTAATGTGTTGCATTTGGCCTCAGTATTTTTCACATGCAAAATTATATAGAATAATTTATCTCTATAGTTGGCAAACCTCGGAGTAATCAACTCTTATTATAGATAATCAACTTTTATTATTTTAGATAGTCTCTCCCAATCCAGTTTATCATCACACAAACTGGTATGTTACAGAAGCATCTTCTCCAAGGAAAATTTGGCATCAGGTGGTAAACTTATTCTGTATTATAAGCCAAATCATAATTAGTTGCTTAATAGACCAACTGGGCTTCTCTGGTGGCTCAGCTGGTAAAGAATTTGCCTGCAAATCAGGAGGCCCTGGTTTGATTCCTGGGTTGGGAAGATCCCCTGGAGAAGGGATAGGCTATATTCCAGTATTCTTGGGCTTCCCAGGTGGGTCAGCTGGTAAAGAATCAGCCTGCAATGTTGGAGACTTGGGTTTGATCCCTGGACTGGGAAGATCCCCTGAAGAAGTGCATGGCAACCAACTCCAGTATTCTTGCCTAGAGAATCCCAAGGAAAGAGGATCTTGGTGGGCTATAGTCCATGGGGTCGCAGAGTCAGACAAGACTGAGCAACTAAGCACAGCAAAGCGATAGACCAACTATCCAAGTATATGCATATAAAAATGTGAACCTAAACAGAATTGATATTCACTTACCTATTTTTTTTTAACTTTTATTTTTTATGTTATTTTATTTTTTTACTTGACATGAATCCTCCACCTATTTATTTTTACTCTCAGCAATAGTGTTTTCCATTGTTTAGCATCTACATTCAAGAAAAGATATACAATTCATATTTATAACATGCTCACACACACACACACACAAATTACACTGAGTCTAGAAAAAAGCCTCGTGTAAGTAACAGAAATAATTATTGCATCCCACCAGAAATATATCCCTCCTCAGGAAGACTTTATTTCTATACCACAGATCTCATACATGTAAGTTTCAATGACATTATTATTTTTTAACTGCATTTATTAATGTCAGTCAGATAAGCCTAAATATCCTCAATTATTTCTTCTGAAGGCCCAATATCTTCTTTTGTTCCTTTGAATCAAATTTTATGTCAGCCCTCCACATGTTGTCACTTGGAATAACTGATTTTTCTCTGCCTGTGATCAATATTTGTTCATAGGAAATAACCTGATAGATCTATTAATATTAATTTATAAATTGCTCATCTCTTACTATTTCCTACATTGTTTCAATTTTATAAGAAAAAAAAGGCTTATAGCTATACAGGAAAAAAAGCTCAATAAGTAGAACTTATGGCAAAGAATGAAAAAGTGAAGAAAATAGGAGCTCTTCAGAATAATCTTGAAATCAATCTATAGAGCCAGGGCCCTGTATAAAGCTTGTCCTGCACAAAATGTTTGAGCAGAGTGTGATTCTGGCAAAAATACAAACAGGAAAGCAAAAAAACTCCTTTCCAGTCCAAAATATACTTTACACATTGAGTTTAAGCCTCAACAATCAATTTAATCTCACAAACACTAATTTTCTATCCACCTGCTAGAAATATAAAGATGAAAAAAATAAAGTGTTATCCCCTAAAGAACTTACCCTATTAGAAAACTGGTTTCTAACTCTGATCCTGTCTCTATCTTTTTCTACCTCTGGGCCATAAGAAACTCACTTAACCTATCTGAGCCTCAACTCTTAAACAGAAGAACAGTGGATAGTCATATTGTCTGCCTCATAAAGTCTTTGTGAGGATTGAATGAGATAACACAAATAAAATTCCTTGCCCAGTGCTTGGCACTTAGTAGTAAATGTCCAATATTAAAGACTAACCTCATGCATATAAGACAATGGTAATGTAGTTAAAACAGAAGCATTGAAGGTGTGATGAAGATATAATTAGAAATGGACTTGAAAAGGGATCTGCAAGATTTGAAAAAAAGTAGAGTAAACATAGTCAACTGATATTTGACAAAAGAGCAACGGAAATGCAGTGCAATGAGAAAAGATAGTCTTTTAAAACTAATGATTTCAGAACAACAGAACATCTCTCTCTCTCTCTCTGTCTCTCTCTCTGTCTCTTTCACACACACATATATGCCGCACGCGCACACACACACACACACACACACAGTGTATCTAGACATAGACCTTACACCCTCCACAAAAATTAACTCCAAATGACTAACAAACCTGAATGTGAAATTCAAAACTACTAAACTCCTAGATGATAATTTAGGAGAAAATCTAAAATGATCTTGGATATGGCAATGAGTTTTTAGATATAGCACCAAAGGCACAATTTATAAGAAACATAACTGATACACTGAACTTCATTAAAGTTAAAAAAAAAAAAAAAAACTTGTTTTGCCAAAGATACAGCTAAGAGAATGAGAAGATAAGCTACAGAATGAGAGAAAATATTTTGGTTTTTTTTTTTAATTTAAATTTATTTATTTTAATTGGAGGCTAATTACTTTACAATATTGTATTGATTTTGCTTACACAGATGTATAGAACAGTCTTTTGGACTCTGTGGGAGAGGGAGAGAGTGGGATGATTTGGGAGAATGGCATTGAAACATGTATAATATCATATGAAAAAATATTTTGTAAAAGACAGCATCTGACAAACGACTAATGTTATGAAGAACTCTTTAAAATTCAGTGATAAGAAAACCAACAACCCAATTAAAAATTAGCCCAAAGACCTTAATAGATACCTCACCAAAGAAGATAAATATACAGCTGGAAAATAAGGACATAAAAGGATGTTCCACATTATGTCATCAGGGAAATACAAATTAAAACAAATAGATAACACTACAAACCTAGAATGCCCAAAATCTAAAACACTGACAATAACAAATACTAGTGAGAATGTGAAGTAACAGGAACTGTCATTTCTGGTAGACATGCGAAATGGCACAGTCACTTTGTAAGAAAGTTTGGCAGTTTCTTATGAATCTCAATATATTCTTACCATGATCTAGCAGCCATGGTCCTTGATATTTAAGCAAAGGCGTTGAAAACGTATATTAACACAAAAGTCTGCACATTGATGTTTATATAAACTTTATTCATAATTGCCAAAACTTGGAAGCAGCCAAGATGTCCTTCAGTAGGTGAACGGATAAACTATGGTACATCCAGATAATGGATCATCATTAAGTGCTATAAAGAAATGAGCCATCAACCCTATGCAAAGAAATGAAGGAATAATAAGGCTGTATTACTAAGTGAAAGAAGTCTATCTGAAAGAGCTACAACCTTTATCATTCCAACCGTATGACATTCTGGAGACAGTAAAAAGATTCCTGGTTGGCAGGGGGTGGATAGGTGGAGCACAAAGGACTTTTAGGTCAGTGAAAATACATTGTATGGAATGGTAGGTAGATGCTATTATATATTTGTTCAAATCCATTGAATGGACAAAACTGAAAGTGGACCCCAAAGTAAACTATGGATTTCAGGTAATTATGATGTATCAGGGTAGATTTATCATTTATAACAAGTGTACCCTCTGGTGGGGATGTTTGATAATGGGACAGGCTGTACATGTGTACAGGCCTAGGGTACATGAGAAATCTGTACTGTAAACCAAAAACTCATCTAAAAAAATAAGCTTTTTTAAAAATAGCAAAGAAAAACACACAGGTCAGGAAAAATGTTCTTTTCATCAGACCTTCAGCAGAGCTTTATGTAAATATCTGGCAGAATTAAAAGATATTTTGTAGGCTAGAAGTGCATAAATTCTCCATTTACCTGAACTTTTTTTGTTTCTAGCTCAACAGTCAAATTCACAAAGGTGTTTGTTCCAAACATGTGATCAGCAAAAGTGTAAATTTCACAAATTACCTTAGATTCACTTTCAAAATTCTCTTTCTTCCTCTGCAGTTAGCACTCAATGCCTTATCTCCATCCAAACCTATTCTCAAGAAAGAATCTGACATACCAGGAAAAAAAATTCTAAGAACAGATAATAACAAAAGATTTTCAAGCAGAAATTTTTACCTCTTAGGGAAACAGAAGGAATTATTTTGCTGCAAAGGAGACTAAACTAGATGCTTTCTTCCAACTCTGAATCTAAAATTTTATATTATTAGCATTTCATAAATTTTGTGACTTTCACTATCACCACATTCAAAGATATTTGCATTTTAACCTTTAGGGTTCAATGACAGAATGAAAGTACATATACCTGCTAAAGGAAGTTCTCATATTGATAAGAGGAATAGATTGATATTGATTAAAAGAGTAGATGTTAAGAGTGGGGATCGTTTTTATTTTTTATACTAACTGCAAAAGGGAATTCATAAACAAAGGATCTATCTGCTTCAATCTCATCCGCCTTCCTCATACAAACCATTCTCCTACTGCATGAGCACACTTATCTCTAAGTCTCCCCTCCTTCATGTCCTTCTCAGTGCTGATGTCCTAATGAATCACAGGACTCAGCAAATAATAATTAATTAATTAATTAATTAAAAAACAAAAGAATTTTCATAACTTCCATGATTCTCCTTCCTCAGTTGGTTGAACAGGGAAAATGATCAGGACAAATATAGTCAAAAGCAAGACAGAGAGAGAAAAGGAAGAAGCATAGTGTAAGCAGAACAAGAGTTGAATAGAAGGAGATAAAGTTTTAGACAAACACCAGCTAATGGAAAACACACCTAACATGGGCAGAGGGATTTTTGTGAAGTTTTTAGGTAAGAATATGTTTCTAAAGCCAAAAGTCCGTATTGGCGTAAGAGGCCATGACATAGAGACAAGGTTCATTCAGCACCTGTGCTCCTGAATCCAAGACACAAATTTTCCACACTCAGCCCTATCATGTGGTCTGGTCCTGAAATGCTGGATTTATGATACTTTCAAACTGGAGCATTCCTGTTGAGACACTATCCCCTGTGGCCCAATCTTAGACTTAAGAATAGTGAATCAGCAAAGGGAGTAATTAGAGGTCCTCCTGTCTATGCTAACACCCGTTTTCCATTACACATCTCATTATTTCATAATATATTATAGATTCATTGTAAATGTAGCATTACAACTTTATAAACCATCTGGTAAATATTCAAGAGTGAGAAAAATGCCAGTATCTTTCCTTGACCTTATTCAATATGCTCTTTTCAATCACTATAAACACATAGTTATATTTTTAACTACTTATAATCATACCCTATATGTAGTTTTGCATAATTCCTTTTTAATATTAACTTTTTGATTAATAATTTTTCTTATAATTGTCAAAATAAGCACACATAGGCAGGTAGACAGATGTGTGTGTGTGTTAGTTGCCCAGTCATGTCCAACTCTTTGTGACCCCATGGACTGTAGCCCACCTGGCTCCTCTGTCAATGAGATTCTCCAGGCAAGAACACTAGAATGGGTTGCCATTTCCCTCTCCAGGGGATCTTCCTAAGGATCAAAGGATCAAACCTGGGTCTCCTGCATTGCAGGTGGATGGATTCTTTACCAACTGAGCCACTAGGAAAGCCCGAAATAAAACTTGAGAGCCCACGTAAGAAATGATTACCCAGGGCTGGATTGGTCACGTTCTATATTGTGGTCTCTATATTAGGAAGTTTGAAAAACTCTACGAGGGCTTTTAGTAGCTTGTATTTGAGTGTTTTATTGGAAAGAGGGCATGTGAAGGGATAACGCCAACTATCATGGGGAGGGTGGCTGGAGGAGCTCGAATACATTGAGAAAAACAAAGAAGGTCCTTGGACTGTAGAAGTTTGAGATACTTGGTCAGGAAAAAAAGAGAAAAGACGGTAACTAAGTCAAAGAAATGCTACTGGGAATGTATGTGGATTAATATCCTCCTTTAGCCTAACCAGATGATATCAGAATTTTTTTGCATTTAAGTTTCTGTACCTGAAATTACTCTGAGAACTAGACTTGGATTCTAATAATCAGGTAAAGCCTCCACACAAGTGTCTCCTGGGAACACCGAGAAGATCAGAACCAACAAAGGAGAGTAACAGTATGAGAATTAGAACAGTAGAACCCCAGTCTTTGGGATCAGAACCTGTTTTTACAAATTAGTTTAGGCATAATCTATAAACAATATAATATATAATACACCATGGTTTTTTTAAAAAATGGTTCCCGTTTTTCTGTGAAGTAATTGTTCTGGATTTTTTCCTCAAAACTTTCTGTTCAGATATCCCACCTCAAAAATTGCATATTTAGATGTTTCTTTAAAAAAAAAAAAAGGCTTATTTTTTTAAATGTTATAAAGTCATTGTAAAATTATGAAGGTAACAGAAAAACATGGGCTTCCCTGGTGGCTCAGACAATATAGAATATGCCCGCAATGAAGGAGACCAGGTTTGTTCCTTGGGTCAGCAAGATCCCCTGGAGAAGGAAATGACAACCCACTCGAGTATTCTTGCCTGGAGAATCCCATGGACAGAGGAGCCTGGTGTGCCGCAGCCCATGGGGTCGCAAAGAGTCGGACACAGCTGAGCAACTGAACTGAACTGACTGAACTGCAGATGGAGTTATAAGATAAAGGGGAGAACTAGCAAACTCAAACGGAGAAGGCAATGGCACCCCACTCCAGTACTCTTGCCTGGAAAGTCCCGTGGACGGAGGAGCCTGGTGGGCTGCAGTCCATGGGGTCGCAAAGTGTCGGACACGACTGAGTGACTCCACTTTCACTTTCATTTTCATGCATTGGAGAAGGAAATGGCAACCCACTCCAGTGTTCTTGCCTGGAGAATCCCAGGGATCGCGGAGCCTGGTGGGCTGCCGTTTATGGGGTCTCACAGAGTCGGACACGACAAGCGACTTAGCAGCAGCAGCAAACTCAAAAATCATAAGATATGTGAGAACTAAATAAGCAGCCTAATTTTTAAACTGTGCTAAAAGACATAAAGCACAAAATTTACTGTCAACCATTTTCAGTGTACAGTTCATAGTGCTAAGTATATTCACGCTGTTGTGCAAACAAACTTTACAGCTTTTTCATCTTACGAAAGGAAACTTTGCATCCATTAAACTGTTTTCCCTTTCCCCACTCCTGGCAACCACCATTCTACCTTCTTTTTCTGTATTTTGACAACGCTTTAAACCTCATATACTTAAATCATACAGAAATCACATAGTATCTGTCTTATTTTGTGACTGCTTATTTCACTTAATCTCTTCAAGTTTCTTCTATCTAGTAGCCTATGTCAATTTCCTTCCTTGTAAAGATGGGAGTACTATTGCCTGTATGTATGTACCACATTTTGATTATCTATTCATCATTAATGGACATCTGAATTGCTTCCTGCCTATTGTGAATAATGCCATGATGAGGAGCATGCTACAAATATCTATTCAAGACCCTTTGGGACATAATTCAGAAGGATAATTGCTAAATCACAGGGCAAATTTATTTTTAAATTTTTGGAGGAACCACCATACTGCTTTCCATAGAGGCTGCACCACTTTATATCCTCACCAATAATGCACAATGGTTCCAACTTCTTCACATTTCTTATCTTTTCCTCTTTTTATTCAGTAAGAGCCATTCTAATGGATGTGAGGTGATTTCTCATGAATTTGATTTGAATTTCTCTAGCGGTAGAGATTGAGCATCTTTTCATATGCTTATTGGCCATTTATGTGTCTTTTTTGGAGAAATGTCTGTTTAAGTCCTGATCTCCTTTTTAATCAAGATATTTGTTGTTACTGTTGATGGAGTACAATATTAAAAAGCAGTGTGTGCATGTGTGTGTACACATTATTTAAATAAAATTTTATGTTGGGTGCTGTACTAAAACTTCACATATAGGAAAGATTTAAACAGCTTTGATTTTTTTCCGTGCTAAGTAGTAATTATTAGAAGGAGGCAGCAAGTGGTTGGAGTTCATTCATATTCAGCTTTCATACATTTTCAACTTTAATGAGAATATATATTTAAATTAGTGAATGTGATTTTTACCTATCCTAATTATTTCACTCACGTTTCTGTTTTATGTAAATGAATAGGTAATTACATTTAATTTGAAAGTCTAAGCAGTATCCATTTATTCATGCAACAAACCCACCCACAGTGCCTACTAGATCACTGGGCCACGTCCTGCAGGTATGACAGTGAATAAGACAAACATGATGGAATTTTCCATTGCATAGAAAAAAAAATCTATAAGTATCTGTCCATAATCCATATCCAGGCTTTATCAGATATCATAGCATGTGGAGTTTCCACCAAAATCCAGCATTAATAGGACATCAAACTATAGTAGAATTGCTTAAACTCAGCATATTGTCTAGGATACATCCCCAAAGCATAGGAATTTTTATTGTGATGTCAGATTTTACTGGTCAGGTTAGGAAGGGCCTTGGAACTCTCACACTGCACATCAAACCATTGTCTACGTTTAAATAGGCTTCATTTTGTCATTTTTGTCTCATGCCTTTTGTAAAGGCAACAATGTATTTAATTCAGAGTTGTATTTTTTGTTTTGTTTTTAATGGTTTCAGGTAGAATGGAAACTTTGGGGAATAAAAATAGAATACAAAATAACTACAAATTAATAAAATGCCATAAAAGCTAAGGGCAGTAAATATTGCTCTTTCTCCCTGAATTCTGGAGAAAATTGAGAAATAATGACCAACTTGAGTATCACTGGAAGCCAACTTGGAAAACGTCTTGGTGGGAGAACAGGATAAGCCTGGTCATTGAACCGAGTAATCAGGATATCTCTTCAAACAACACTGAACAGGAAGGCTTTCCCAACCCTTTCACACTAAAGAGTAATCTGGAATGTTGTCGGTATGGTAGAGTAGGAAAAAAATGACGATAGGAGTTAAGAGGGCTTGGGCTAGACCTGGCTTTACTGTAATTAAATGTGTTATGAATGGCAAGATACTTATTTCTAAATCTCAATGCCACCATGTACAGAGGGATACAATGAGTCATGGCACAGAATTAATGGAGATAGTAATAAAGTCAACATATAAACATGACCTATGTCCATGCATATTTTACTAGTTATTTATTGAATGCTCTCTGTGTATCATGAGCTCTGGAAAGAGGTAGTGAGTTTGAATAAGCTGCCAAGCAGGTCCTTCAGGGCAGTCATGTGGCAGCAGGATTAAGAGTAAGAGCTATTTAATTAACAAGATCTGAATGTGAGGTCTGATTTGCCACTTAATGTGCAAACTTGGCTCCATTAGTTGAAGCTTCTAATCCTCAAAGTTTTTTTTTTTTTAATTGAAACTCCTTTATGGGGTGATATGAAGATTACCTAAGATGGTATCTGTGGAATATTCATCACAGATCATGGTCTAGCAATTGCGATTGATACTACTGTTAGCAACATGGACAAACTGAAATGTGTATAGGTAGAACTGAGGAATGATTACATTCTAAGTGCAGTAAGAAAAATTAATTTGGCACAGAAACGGCTATTGAAAGATAATTTTTGGATTGCTATAGATCTTCACTATTTTCAATCACGCAAAATTGGCTGTCTATTATAAGCAATCTGTCTCAAGCTTCTTGCAATTTCCCTTGGATTCCTTCCCCAGGATTAGTGCACTGAGAATAGCATGAATTATGAAATTACTTATGGGGCCTCAGGGTTTATAATTATGCACAAAAATAGAAAATCTTATTAGGCAAACTTAATGCTTTAGAGAAAGTATTTTCCATTGATATTATTTGATTATTTATCTAATTCCTCATTTGATTGAGTAGGTGGGTGATATTAAGAGTCAATACATTTTAAAATCCATTATAAAACCCTTAATTTAGTGCAGAACAGTAAATACTACATTGTGGAAAATCCTTTTTAGGGAACTTTTCACCTCTTTGTTCCTTAAGGAATAGATTAACGAGTTCAGCATGGGTGAGACAGTATTATTTAATAGTTGCACCGTGGCATCGAGCAAAGGGTTGGGTGTGGGCTGCAGATAGACAATGATTATAGGTCCAAAGGCACAGAGAATGGCAGTGAGGTGGGCACTGCAGGTAGAGAAAGCTTTCTGCCTGCCCTCTGCTGAACGGATCCTCAAAATGGCAATCCCAATGCGTGTGTAGGAGGCACAAATGCTCAACCAAAGTATTAAAGCCAGAAAGCCGACACTAGTCGAAGCTACACCCTGGGCAAAGGAGCTATCAGCACAAGCCAGGGGTAAGACAGCAGGAATGTCACAGAAGAAGTGGCCCACCCGATTGGGGCCACAGTAGGGTAGCTGAAAGGTAAAGGATGTCAGGATAGTGGCCTGAAGACAACCCACCAACCAGGCTGCCATGACCAAGCCAACACAGACTCCAGGTCTCATGATGAGCTTATACCTCAGTGGGTGACAGATGGCAACAAAGCGATCATAAGCCATCACAGAATAGAGGCAACCTTCCGTAGAACCCAGGAAATGATAGAAGAAGAGCTGAACAGCACATCCCTTATAAGAAATGGCTCGGTTCTGACCAGAAAGACAGACTAGCATCTTGGGACAGAGTACAGAGGGGAACAGCATGTCCAAAATCGAGAGGAGTCCCAAGAAGAAGTACATGGGAGTGTGAAGAGTCGAGGAGGAGACAATTGCTAGAAGGATGAGCAAATTGCCCAGCAGGGTCAGGGGGTAAATGAATGAGAAGATGACAAGGAGCACAGTCTCCAGTCCCTCTGTCTGAGGTATTCCCAGTAGGATGAACTCATTCAGCTCTGTGTGGTTCCTCATGCTCCTGGAGGAAGGTCTAGGGGAGACAAAAGACAGGAAAGCATGAATATGGAGGCTGACTGTGACAGACACAATACCGATACATTCGTCGTCACTAATCTTTGTTTACACATAAACATGAGGTTGAAATTAAGAATCAGAAATTCTGGGAATAATATTTAGGGGCTAGTAAAGCAGATCGGAGAAGGCAATGGCACCCCACTCCAGTACTCTTGCCTGGAAACTCCCATGGATGGAGGAGCCTGGTAGGCTGCAGTCCCTGGGGTCGCTGAGTCAGACACGACTGAGCGACTTCACTTTCACTTCTCACTTTCATGCATTGGAGAAGGAAATGGCAACCCACTCCAGTGTTCTTGCCTGGAGAATCCCAGGGATGGCGGAGCCCAATGGGCTGCCATCTGTGGGGTCGCACAGAGTCGGACACGACTGAAGCGACTTAGCAGCAGCAGCAGCAATAAAGCAGATGTGTGCCTTTGTATCTCAAGATATCACATTGTTTTATGAATAGGGATTCAAAGCAATATGAAGCTTTAGCAAAGTGAAATACTGGATGTACTACGAGAACAAAGGCATCAATACTGAGCAGATGAGCATAGTTTAAATTAAGCCCACAACCAATTATACAACAACAAAAATGTCGTAAGTTTAAGGTCAACCTGAAAACATGTGGAAGCCTCACCCTCCTGACTCTATTACAGAGCTACAGTTGCTCAGATATGCATTCAAATACCCTAAATATTCATCAAAGATCAATTTGGCCACCCACACCTCTGTTGAGAAGAATGGACTGTGATACAGTTTAAGAAGTAGTAAGATTTGGGTATATGATATCATTTTATCATTTATTTATCATTTTTCTTAGTCCGAGCATGGAGTCTCAAAGAGTTGGACACAACTGAGTGACTGAACTGAACTGAAGGTTATTTGCCTGAAAAGAAATTAACAGTGACAAATTTGTTTAGTGTTTAATTTGTTTAGAGATTAGTAGATGTTTAGAGACTATGTAGGTGATAGGTTTTAGTGAAGTCATCATATACAAAGATGAATTTTTGGAATATTTGATGTTTGCTAACTACTGAAATTTTGAAATCCAAAGTATTTCAATTCTGCAGACTTTTTTGTGTCTTCTGATTATTTTAAATTCTAATTTTAATTTTATTGTGGTAATAAAACTTCACATGAGATCTACTCTCTAAACAGAGTTTTAAGTGCACAAGATAATATTAACTATGAACATAATGTTTTACAGCATTTGTGAAACTTTATTCGTTAGCAATTTCTCATTTCCTGTTGTCCCCTAACCCTGGTAGCCATCATTCTGTGTTTTGCTTTTAAAAGTATAATTGTTTTATTTTAAAGGAAAAACTCATTATGTAGAGAATATGAAAGGGCCAGTAGGGAGTGCTGTGGTCAGCTGTCTGCTACAATGGTTGAGCTCCTGAATTTCTCAAGAAGAGATGCCATGATTCTATGCATAAAATAGATAACTAATGAAAACCTACTGTATACCACAGGGAACTCTACTCAATGCTCCTTGGTGACCTAAACGGGAAATAAATCCAAAAAAAAAGAGGAGACTTATGTACACGTATAGCTAATTAACTTTCCTGCAGTGTAGAAACTAACACAATATTGTAAAGCAACTATACTCCAATAAATTAACTTTAAAAAAGAAGAGAGATGTCTTTTTCACTTACACTTTTTACCATTATAATTTCCTTTTTTTTTTTGAGATCCAAAATATATTTTATAATGTCCAATTATAATGGTTTGAATTTCTAATTATAACTCCTGGTCAACTTCTCTGATCTTCTTTTATAATTAATATTATTAATAGTTATTGACTGATAATTTTGTCTTCTAAAAAACCTAAAAAATGGTAAGATAATGCTCTCCATGTACTCAAGTTGTTTATAATCTTGAAATCTCAATTTCTCATCTTTATACAAGCAGAAAGTATTCCCTGCACCAATAGTCTCAACCTTAACCAATCAGTTAAATATTTTATTCCAAGCAGGACACTTTTGAGAGTCAAAGAAAGCATTATTAATACCTAAGGCAGGATAAGAGGGGTAAAATAGGAACATTTCTGTTCAGCCATTGAATAGTCTCCTTTCCCTCATGTGTGTCCTACAGATCTTTATTTTGACATGTTCTGATATAACTGTGCCCCTTGAAGATATGGCATAGTCTTATAATTGTGCTGAATAAATAGAGGGTACCCACTGAATAATTTTTTTCTGATTAACTGAGATAATATTTACCTGCCAGATTGCTGTAAAGATTAAATGTGATGATGCTCAAGAAACATTTTGATACACAGTAAGATGCTGTATAATGGTTCATTATAATTGCATTTTCTATACAAAGGAGATCAACCCTGGGATTTCTTTGGAAGGAATGATGCTAAAGCTGAAACTCCAGTACTTTGGCCACCTCATGAGAAGAGTTGACTCATTGGAAAAGACTCTGATGCTGGGAGGGATTGGGGGCAGGAGGAGAAGGGGACGACAGCGGATGAGATGGCTGGATGGCATCACGGACTCGATGGATGTGAGTCTGAGTGAACTCCAGGAGATGGTGATGAACAGGGAGGCCTGGCGTGCTGCGATTCATGGGGTCGCAAAGAGTTGGACACGACTGAGCGACTGAACTGAACTGAACTGAACTGATAGAGATACCATGCTAAAGAATTTGGGAAGGAGTTACCTGTGTGAAGATCAGAGTTAGTATCAAGCCTGAACAAAGTCACCAGGAGAGACAGGGTAAATTATGGATAAAGAAGGAATGAGAGACCAAACTTTGAGAGATACTACATTTTAGGAAAAGGAGAAGAAAAGGGAGCCATTTAATAAGAAATATATACATTCATCATATGATTTGGAAAAGGTCAAGAGAATGTCTTTTGCATACCATTTATCATGAAAATTATTATTTTCTCCATGTTTTAGAATTTTCTCCATTGTCAGGGAGAATATGCAACTAATTTTTATTCTTAAGAAAGTGTGTGGTTCTTTAAAAGTGACACCAGGGAAGCCCTGAATTAATGATTAAGGAACAACAAAAGAAATAATAGATGAATGTATTTCTGCATGCTATTTTGTGGGGTGAATGGAGGAAAGGACTCTAGTCATTGCACTAAATGGGAAGGAAGCTCTTAGTATGATTGCTTCCAACAATGCTAGTCAGGAGTCCATAGTGGAGTAAAAGTTAAAATTAATGAAGATGGGAAAATGCTCTGGACAGTTACATGGCTCAGTTAAGGAAAACAAATATTGTTTTTCCTACCTTTAACTTCAGTTTCTTCTATAGACTTGTGGGACTCACCATTCTGAACATCTCTCTTCCCTGAGTGCAACGGAAATGGATTTGGGCTTCCTAAATGTAGACCCCAAATGGTCTTTTCCATTCAGGATTACATAGAGAGAGGATAGTACATGTCTGATGGTCGCCCATCATCTAAGGTGAGCAGAGTTAGCAGAAGTAAGATCTCCTACATTCGTAGGGTTTTAAATGATCTCTTACTCCATCTGGAGCCCCATCCAAGATACATCCCAGGACTCAGGGAGCAGGAGCCCTTGAGCACAGGGAGCAATCAAACACTGGAAGTTGAGAGAGCTCATGACTGAGAAAAGCCTACACGGTAATCAAGATAATCTTCAAGCAATTAGGATTCAAAGAAGTTGTGGATCCCCTGTGGCCACCCTAATTTTCTATTCTGGGTAGACTTTCAAGAACCCTTTTTGTTCTTCATAGACCTCACAGATTTGACTTCCTTCTCTGTCATTTTTTGAGTCTTTACCTATTCCCTTACTTTTTATGGTTGTAGAAGAAATTGTAACATAATTGGTCACAGAAGATCATTCACCTTGGAAGTTTCTGGTGTGAAGAACAAGTCTGTTCCTCATTAGTTGTAAGTCCTTGAACAAGCCAGTGCTCTTCTCTGAACCATAATATAGTCCTTTATAAATTGGAGTTATTTCATAGGGAAACTGGAGATTAAAAGAGATAACACATGTAAACTTCCTGGCACATACTACTTAATTATTTGTATTGAAATTGGGTGGAACATAGACTTGTATTCATTGTTAGAATCTTTTTTTGTTGTTGTTCTTTTACCCCTTCTCTTCTTAATTTGAGTTTTTTCATTGTTTTGTTTTTTTTTTCAGTTTAGTCAGTTTGGTTTCATTTCTTTTATCAACTAGTAATTACAGTGTGGGGCTTCCCTGGTGGCTCAGACAGTAAAGAATCTACCTGCCATGCAGGAGATCTGGGTTTGATTCCTGGATTGGGAAGATCCCCTGGAGAAGGGAATGGCTACCCACTCCAGTATTCTTGCCTGGAGAGTTCCATGGATGGAGGAGCCTGATGGGCTACAGTCCATGGGGTCACAAAGAGCTCAACACTACTGAACAACTAACACTTTCACTATTACTATCGTGAAAGAGATGGTGAGAAACCAAACCAAAATGAAACAAAACAAAAGAAAATAATAGGTACAGAGTTACCAAAAAAATATGGAATATCAGAATGTTGTTCATAATAATGGATTGTTTTCTTTTTTAATATAAATTTATTTATTTTAATTGGAGGTTAATTACTTTACAATATGGAATCTAAGTAAGATTTTCCAGGTTCTCAGGATTCAACAAGCCAATCCAAGAAAGGGAAAATGGAACTAACATTTAAAGAGAGCCCACTTTTGAAAAAGATCTTTTAAAATCTTATTTTATTTACTTCTTACAACATCCACACAGGGCAGCTATTTTTAGTCCACTTTATAAATGATGACATGGTCATCAGAGAGAGTAATTTTTCCCAAGATTACACAACGTTGACTAGGAGAGGGAGGAATTGAGCCACAAATTTTTTTAATCTAAAGCTCACAGACTTAATTCTGGGGACAGAGCCAAGTTGATACTAAAATATCAGAATCTGGTTCCTAGTCTTCTCTCCAAGTTTGACCCCCTGGATCAGCAAGGTATACCCTTCCTAGTCCTCAGAGAGTAAGACCCTTGAGCTTTACCCTGCCCATCTCCTTTCACATCTCCTTATGACTCTGTTTTGAACAACAACAACCACAGCATGGCTTCCCAGGTGGCACTAGTGGTAAAGAATTGGCCCACCAATGCAAGAGATGTGAGAGACATGGGTTTGATCCCTGGGTCAGGAAGATCCCCTGGAGAAGGGCACTTTCCCACTCCAGTATTCTTGCCTAGAAAATTCCATGCAAAAAGGAGCCTGGCGGGCTATAGTCCATGGGGTAGCAAAGAATCAACATGACTGAACATGCACACACACACACACACACACACAGTAGACAACAGACTTAGTGACTAACAGCAACATAATAGCTAACAATCAAAAGGCCTAACAGGATGCAGAAATTGGGGTACATATGTATTTATTCTTGGGGCTTCCCAGCCGGTGCTGGTGGTAAGGAACCCACCTGCCAATAATGCAGGAGACAGATGAGAAGCTGGTTAGATCCCTGGGTCAGGAAGATTTCCTGGAGGAGAGCATGGCAACCCACTCCAGTATCCTTGCCTGGAGAACCCCATGGACAGAAGAGCCTGGCGGGCTACAGTTCATAGGGTCACAAAGAGTTGGACACAACTAAAGCCACTTAGCATGCACTCATGTGTATTTATTCTTAATTAACATCTTAGGCACTTATTTACTTATAGGTTTTCAAGTTTTAAAAGCACATAAAAGACAGGAAGAGAAATCATGATGGCAGAGTAGGATGACTTGGAGCTCACAGCCCCCACAAACACATCAGAAATACACCTACATACAGAACAATTCTCACTGAAAACTAACTGGAAACTGGCATAAGGATTTCTGTACAATGAAGGATATAAGAAAGGTACACAGTTAAAAAGACTTTAAAGTCCCATTAGTGTTATTTTATTTATCATTAGCAGATTCATTCATCTTTTCCAAGTAGGAAAAAAAAAAAGCCAAAGCTTATAACAAGAATTTAAAAAAGAGATGAATATATTTCTTAATGCTACCCTTAATTAGGAATAAGAAAAGGAAATTGTGAAAGTGGTATGAAATAAAGAAGACATACTTTTAACATTTGAAAAATACTTGAGAGAAAACTCAGATTTCCTTCCCCATGGTGAGAAAGAAATAGAATGAGAAGGCTACCAATAAAAACATTGTAAACAAACACACAGAAACCCTTCTCCTATGACTACCTGCACCCTGATTCTAATCAATACTTTCCAACTGGGTCCTTGAATGTATTGCTTCATTAACTGAGGTCATCAAGTCCTTCTCATCACAGGAAAGAGTGGGGCCTATTCAATTAGAGGGTATGAGTTTCAGTCCTACCCGCATGCTTACTAACTTGGACGTGGCGCTTAAACTCTCTATGCCTCAGGTTTATAATTTCTAAAACAGTGATGATAATAATAGCATCTCCTTCATTGGGTTGTCTTGATGATTAAATGGAAAAAACACATAAAATGGTTAGAACAGTACATGGCATGTGGTATATAATCAACAATGTCAATTGACATCATATAGTGTTCTCAAAATTTTCCACAAGTCTCCCACCATAACACTCACCGTTTTCCCCTTTAATTCCTGTGTGCCCTATACACTGTAAGCTCTATGAAGACTGCCATTTTTTCTCTCTTCTTTGCCACTTCTCTTGTAGTGCTGTGAATACTGCAGAGTACACAGTAGGCACTCTATAAATGACTCTGTACGCTACATTGTTCTCTGGTGAAAGCCTCCAAATGTTTATCACGTTTCTCACTTGCTCAGCATTAGGGTCAACAGACACACTGACTTCCATCCTTTTCCCTCGGCCACCACACAAGTTCAGAGCTTTTTAGGTTTTTACTGAACTATATGCTGAAATGTAATGATGCCAGTTATACTTCCAGCTTTTCCCATATACTGTCTCTCTTTTGGCCATATACATAGCTGGAGAATATGTTCTGAAAGCATACCTCTGCCCCTTTCTGATTTAAAAATTTTCAGTGATCTTCAGTTACCCAACAGGCTACTGAAACATTGTAATAAAAGTACACTGGAACATTGTAATAAAAATACAGCTATCAAAACTATGGTTAAGTTTTGGATAAAATTAAAGAAAAAGTCAAGTGAAAATCTATACTTAATCCAGAGGGTTTCCTTATTAGTTAGAAAGTGCCAGGTTCTTCAGATGTTTCCACTGCTCAATATAAGGAGTGCCTCCAAAAGACATGGAGAAGGTAAAAGGAAGCACACAAAGGGAGAGAAACGTGCAAATCGTCTATTTGATAAAGACTTATTATCCAAAATACGTAAACCACCTCCACTCAACAGTAAAAAAAAAAAGAAATAATCCAAAGAATACACAGCTCAGTAAGATGAGGTACAGAGTCCAGAAATAGATCTGCATCTATTGGAAAAATAATTTTGACAAAAATACAAAGGCAATTTAATGAAGAAATGATGGGCTTTACAATGTGGTAGAACAGTCTTTTGGACTCTGTGGGAGAAGGTGAGGGTTGCTTGGAAGGCTTGGGAGAATGGCATTATAACATGTATATTATCATATGTGAAATGGATCGCCAGTCCAGGTTCGATGCATGAGACAGGGTGCTCAGGGCTGGTGCACTGGGATGACCCAGAGGGATGGGCTGGGGAGAGAGGTGGGAAGGGGTTCAGGATGGGGAACACATATACACCCGTGGTGGATTCACGTCAATGTATGGCAAAACCAATACAATATTGTAAAGTAATTAGTCTCCAATTAAAATAAATTAATTTTTAAAAATGCAGCAGGAATACTTAGATATTCATATCAAAAACAAACAAATACACAACATAGAGACTCAATCTATACCTCACATTAACAAAAACTATCACAAAATGAATCAGATATTAATGTAAAACATGAAACTTAAGAATACACAATGGAGTATTACTCAGCCATTAAAAAGAATTCATTTGAATCAGTTCTAATGAGATGGATGAAACTGGAACCTATTATACAGAGTGAAGCAAGCCAGAAAGAAAAACAACAATACAGTATACTGACACATATATATGGAATTTAGAAAGATGGCAATGATGACCCTGTATGTGAGACAGCAAAAGAGACACAGATGTATAGAAAGGACTTTTGGACTCTGTGGGAGAGGGAGAGGGTGGGATGATTTGGGAGAATGGCATTGAAATGTGTATACTATCATGTAAGAACGAAGCACAAGCCTATGTTCGATACAGGATACAGGATGCTTGGGGCTGGTGCACGGGGATGATCCAGAGAGATGATATGGGGTGGAAGGTGGCAGGGGGATTCAGGATTGGGAGCTAATATACACCCGTGGTGGATTCATGTCAATGTATGGCAAAACCAATACGGTATTGTAAAGTAAAATAAAGTAAAAATAAAATTTAAAAAAAATTAAATTAAAAAAAAAAATAAATAAAAAATAAAAAAGATTCTGACAGAGTATCCACTGACAGATGAATGGATAAATATTCGCATGTATGTGTGTTAAATTGCTTCAGTCATGCCTCTTTGGGACCGCATGGACTGTAGCCCACCAGGCTTCTCTGTCCATGGGATTCTCCAGGCAAGAATACTGGAGTGAGTTGTCATGCCTTCCTCTAGGGGATTGTCCTGACCCAGGAATTGAACCTACATCTCTTATGTCTCCTGCACTGGCAGACAAGTTCTTTACCACTAGAGCCACCTGGGAAATATATATATATGTGTGTGTGTGTCACAATGGAATATTGCTCAGCCATAAAAAATAAAATAATATCTTGCCACTTATGATATAAATGGATCTATGTGAAATGAGTCAGAAAGAGAAAGTCGATACTGTATGATCTCACCAACTTGTGATCTCTAAAAAACAGATAAAACAAAACCAGATCACAAGCACAGGGAACAAGTGGGTAGTTGCCAAAGGGGATGGTGTTGGGGGAAGAGAGAAATAGGTGAAGGGAATTAAGAAATACAAATGTCCAGCTGCAAAATAAAAAAGTCATGGAAATATACAGCATAAGGAAAACAGTCAATAATATTATAATAACTTTGTATGGAGACAGATAGTTACCACATTTACCATGATGATCAGTTCATAATGTAGCTAAATATTAAATTACTATGTTGCACACCTGAAAATAACATAGTACATCAAGTATATGCCAACAAAACAAAACAGCAACAAAAAGAAAATCTTGAAAGAAACCAAGAGCAAAGGATATTTTACCTACAGGGAACAGAGATAAGAATTAGAGAGGAACACTCACTGTAAACTTGGCAATCAAAAAAGAGTGGAGTAAAAAAATTAAAGTGTTGAAATACAAAAATCACCACCTTAGAATTTTAAATCCAATAATGTTATCCTTCAAATTGAAGGTAAAATGATGACATTCTCAGATAAACAAAATCCGAAAAAATCTGTTACCCGAGGTCCGCCTTGCAAAAAATATTAAAAGTAGTTCTTTAGGCAAAAGAAAAATAATCTAGGTCAGATGCTTGAATTGACATTTTAAAAAATCATCAGAGAAGAATAAATATTAGTAAAATATTATTTTTCTTATTTTTAATTTATCTAAAACATAACTGTGAATTTTAAATAATAAGAGTAATACTATAAAACAATTGGAGGAAAAAGTACTCAAAAGACACTTTGACATAAATTACAGCAAGATCTTTTTGATCCACCTACTAAAATAATGAAGAGTAAAAAAGGGGACCTAATTAGAAGATTTTGCATAGCAAAGGGATCCATAAACAAAAAGAAAATACAAGCCCCAGAATGCGGAAAAAAGTGTGTAAATGAAGCAATTGAAAAGGGTTTAATGTCCAAAATATGCAAACAACTCATGTAGCTCTATGTCCAAAAAAAAAAAAAAACTCAATCAAAAAGTGGGCAGAAGATCTAAATACACATTCCTCCAAAGAAGACATACAGATGGCCACAAAGTACATGCAAAGATGCTCAATATCACTAATAATTAGAGAAATACAAATCAAAACGACTTTGAGATATCACCTCACACCAGTCAGAATTACCATCATCAAAAAATCTACAAACAACAAATGCTGGAGAGGGTGTAAAGAAAAGGGAACCCCCTACACGGTTGGTGTGAATGTAAATTTGTGCAGTCACTATGGAGAACAGCATGTAGGTTCCTTAAGAAACTAAAAATAGAGCTACCATATGATCATTCCTGGGCCTATATCTGGAGAAAACCCTAATTTGAAAAGATACATGCACACAAATGTTTGCTGTAACACAATTTACAACAGCCAAGACATGGAAGCAACCCAAATGTCACTCAGAGAACTCAAACAGGGCCTCTGAGACAATCTAGAAGGGTGAGATGGGGAGGGAGATGGAAGGGAGGCTTGAGAGGGAGGGGACATGGGTGTACCTCTGGCTGAGTCTTATTGCTGTTTGACAGAAAACAACAAAATTCTGTAAAGCAATTATCCTTCCAATAAAAAAATTAATTCATTTTTTAAAAAGATGATGTGGTACATATATACAATGGAATATTACTCAACCATTAAAAAGAATAAAATAATGCCATTTGTAACAACATGGATGGGCCCAGAGATTCTTATACTAAGTGAAGTAAGTCAGACAAAGAAAGATAAATATCAAATGATATGACTCACTTGTAAAATCTAATTTCTAAAATGATATAAAGGAGCTGACAGACTCAGATTTCAAAAACACACATATGGTTACCAAAGGAGAAACATGGTGGGAGAGAAAGGGGAGAGGGAAGACCCTGGGTTTAACACACACACACACACACACACACACCACTTATATATGAAATAGATAACTGACAAGGACCTACTATATAGCCCTGCTGCTGCTAAATTGCTTCAGTCATGTCTGACTCTGTGCGACCCCATAGACGGCAGCCCACCAGGCTCCTCTATCCCTGGGATTCTCCAGGCAAGAACACTGGAGTGGGTTGCCGTTTCCTTCTCCAATGCGTGAAAGTGAAAAGTGAAAGTGAAGTCGCTCAGTTGTGCTCAACTCTCAGCAACCCCATGGACTACAGCCTACCAGGCTCCTCCATCCACGGGATATTCTAGGCAAGAGTATTGGAGTGGGGTGCCATTGCCTTCTCTATATAGCCCAGGGAACTCTATTCAATACTCTTTAATAACCTAAGTGGGAAAAGAATCTGAAGAAGAATGAATATATGTATATGTATAACTGAATCACTATGCTGTACACCTGAAACTAACACATTTTAGATCAGCTATGCTGCTGCTAAGTCACTTCAGTCGTGTCCGACTCTGTGCGACCCCATAGACGGCAGCCCACCAGGCTCCCCCGTCCCTGGGATTCTCCAGGCAAGATCAACTATACCCTAAAACAAAAATTATAATGCTTCAATTAAAAAAAAATATTAAACCAAATTATATTATAAGGAGCTATGCAGTTTAAGAAAATATATGTTTTCATTTTACTAAATTAATAAACTGGAAAATCATGTTTAAAAATATAATATAGTTTTTATAATAAAATTCCTCAGAAACATTCATTAAAAAAATATTCCTGAGTAGCAGGTTTAGATAAAGTTAAACACCGAGAAATATAACTGTAATACATTTCTTATTGATCAAAAAATTTATATTACTAACTTTGTTAAATGAGTGTATCATCATTACAGAGATTATTTGCTCCATGAATGCACTACTTTACTTTTAAGTGTCAACAGAGCTTTCTTCACTTCCTTGTTCCGCAGGCTGTAGACCACAGGGTTCAGAAGGGGCGTCATCACAGTGTAGAAAACAGCCACAATCCTGTCCACAGCCTCCTTGGAGCCTGGTCTCAGGTAAATGAAAACACCAGGGCCAAAGAAGCAAAGGACCACAGTGCAGTGGGAGGCACAGGTCTGGAAGGCTCTCCATCTCCCCTCTGAGGTGCGGATCGTCAGGATGGAATGGACAATGGACACGTAGGACAGCACTATCAGGAGAAAGCAGCCCGAGGCCACCACCCCAATGCTGACAAAGATCACCATCTCCACGGTGGACGTGTCTGCACAGGCCAGTTTGAGGATGGGTGGTGCATCGCAGAAGTAATGCTGGATCCGGTTGGGTCCACAGAAGGGCAAACGGAACGTCAGTGTGGTCTGGACAGCAGAGTGAACAGAGCCACTGAGCCATGTGGTTGTGGCCAGGATGACACACGTCCTCCCACTCATCATGCTGGCGTACCTGAGCGGGTAACTGATGGCCAGGAAGCGGTCATAGGACATGACGGTGTAGAGGAAGCACTCGGTGCTGCCCAGGAAGTGGAAGGAGTAGAGCTGGGCCACACAGCTGGGAAAGGAGACAGGACTGCCTTCTGGGGACACCAGGGTCATAAGCATTTTGGGCACAGTGACCGTGGAGAACCACATGTCAATGAAGGACAGGTTGCTCAGGAAGTAGTACATGGGGGTATGCAGACGGGGATCCACTGTGATCACCAGCAGGATGAGAAGGTTCCCCACCACAGTGAGGACATAGATCACCAGGAAGATTCCAAAGAGGAGCGTGTCCAGCTCTGGTGCATGGGGAAGGCCCAAGAGGATGAACGTTGTCACTAGGCTCATGTTTGTCATTTCTCCAGGCTTTTGGTCTCTCTCTCTCTCTCTCTCTCTCTCTCTCTCTCTCTCTATGGGAACATCAAGAGCACTCAACATTTTATTGAGAACTGAGAACTGCATTATACAAGTCATACTCAACTTTGCTTACCACAAACCTCCCTTGAAAAAAGAGATAGAATTATTCCATCTTCTCTCTCTTATATCCCTCTCTCTCTCTCTGTGTGTGTGTGTGTGTGTGTCACACACACACACACATACAAGCACACACAGATAGATGTGAAAAAGGAAGAAAACCACACAAATTTGTATTGATATATCATGAATACTAACTTAGCACCATAAAACAAGCCAAATTTTCTATTTTATACTTTCTCTGGATCATGTTAGCTTGTTGTATGCTCCAGGTCTCACAATGTTCAAATCAAACTTTCATGTTGCTCTCTCATCTCATCTGAAGTTCAGGATCACCTGCCTCAGTGGCAATGTCAGAATGAAGTAAGATATAAATGACAACTACTTAGTAAAGTAATGACATTCACAGGTACTCAGTAAATGATACCAAATTACATGGAGCTGTTGCCTTGCTTTTTAAATGTATGGATATAGCTACGGAAGGAGAGAAAGACAGAGACAGAGAGGGAGTAGAGAGAGAAGATAAATTCTCATTGTGCAATAGAGACTTCTCAATTTCAAAGCTACAATTTTGAGGAAAATTTCATCACTGGTATTGGTACTGGTGTCTCACTAACTACCACTAATTGTTTACATAGGAAATAATCTTAGAGCAGGTTAAGAAGCTATAAACTTCATACAGAATCCTGACAACGTCTCATATGATCCAGAAAATATCAACCATCACAACACTGCTAGCCTCAAACTTGTCTTCTTTTATGCAGTCATTGATAAGGCACTGAAAATATAAACTTCATATGTGTTCTCCCAACTACAATCCAGTGGGAAGTGGCTGGTTTCTCACATACATTTCTATCCTAAATATTTAAATATAATATTTTCTTTTATGAGCTTTGTTAGAGATGATATTCTCCCCCAATCTTCCATTCCTTTTATGTATAAATCCAGGAAATGACCTCAAAAGAGAAGACAATTAACTCTGTGAAGCATATGATTCTGATGTAAAACCTACTACCTGTAACAAGGAAGAACAAAAGAAAAGGATCTATGTTAACTTAATATCAAGAAATATTGGACAAATAACACCAGAAAGAAAGAAGAGATGGAGCCAAAACGAGAACAACACCCAGTTGTGGATGTGACTGGTAATGTAAGTAAAGTCTGATGCTGTAAAGAAAAATATTGCATAGGAACCTGAAATGTTAGGTCCATGAGTGAAGGTAAATTGGAAGTGGTCAAACAGGAGATGGCAAGAGCGAACATCAACATTTTAGGAATCAGTGAACTAAAATGGACTGGAATCAGCAAATTTAACTCAGGTGACCATTATATCTACTACTGTGGGCAAGAATCCCTTAGAAGAAATGGAGTAGACATCATAGTCAACAAAAGAATCTGAAATGCAGTACTTGGGTGCAGTCTCAAAAATTACAGAATGATCTCTGTTCATTTCCAAGGCAAACCATTCAGTATTAATGCTGAAGAAGCTGAAGTTGAACAGTTCTACCAAGACCTACAAGACCTTCTAGAACTTACACCCAATAAAGATGTCCTATTCATTATAGGGGACAGGCACGCAAAAGTAGGAAGTCAAGAGATACTTGGAGTAACAGGCAAATTTGGCCTTGGAGTACAAAATGAAGCAGGGAAACGGCTAACGGAGTTTTGCCAAGGGAACGCATTGGTCATAGCAAACACCCTCTTCCAACAACACAAGAGAAAACTCTACACATGGACATCACCAGATGCTCAATAAGGAAATCACACTGATTATATTCTTTGCAGTCAAAGGTGGAGAAGTGCTATACGATCAGCAAAAACAAGATGGGAGCTGACTGTGGCTCAGATCATGAACTCCTTATTGCAGAATTCAGACTTTTTTTTTTTTTTTAATTTTATTTTACTTTATTTTACTTTACAATACCGTATTGGTTTTGCCATACATTGACATGAATCCACCATGGGTGTATATTAGCTCCCAAGGAAGTATGGAAAACTGCTAGACCATTCAGGTATGACCTAAATCAAATCCCTTACAATTATACAGTGGAAGTGACAAACAGATTCAAGGGATTAGATCTGATAGACAGAGTACCTGAAGAACTATTGATGGAGGTTCCTGACATTGTACAGGAGGCAGAGATCATGACCATCCCCAAGAAAAAGAAACACAAAGAGGCAAAATGCTTGTCTGAGGAGGCCTTACAAATAGTTGAGAAAAGAAGAGAAGCTAAAGGCAAAGGAGAAAAGGAAAGATATACCCATTTAAATGCAGAGTTCCAAGGAATAGCATGGAGACCTAAGAAAGCCTTCCTCAGTGATCAATGCAAAGAAATAGAGGAAAACAATAGAATGGAAAGACTACAGATCTCTTCAAGAAAATTAGAGATACCAAGGGAATGTTTCATGAAAAGATGGGCACGATAAAGGACAGAAATGATATGGCCCTAACATAAACAGAAGATATAAAGAAGACATGGCAAGAATACAAAGAAGAACTACACAAAAAAAATCTTCATGACCCAGATAATCACAATGGTGTGATCACTCACCTAGATTCAGACATTCTGGAATGGAAAATCAAGTGGACCTTAGGAAGCATCACTATGAACAAAGTTGGTGGAGGTGATGGAATTCCAGTTGAGCTGTTTCAAATCTTAAAAGATGATGCTGTAAAAGTATTGCACTCAATATGCCGGCAAATTTGGAAAACTTAGTAGTGGCCACAGGACTGGAAAAGGTCAGTTTTCATTCCAATCCCAAAGAAAGGCAATGCCACAGACATTCTGGAATGGAAAATCAAGTGGACCTTAGGAAGCATCACTATGAACAAAGTTGGTGGAGGTGATGGAATTCCAGTTGAGCTGTTTCAAATCTTAAAAGATGATGCTGTAAAAGTATTGCACTCAATATGCCGGCAAATTTGGAAAACTTAGTAGTGGCCACAGGACTGGAAAAGGTCAGTTTTCATTCCAATCCCAAAGAAAGGCAATGCCAAAGAATGCTCAAACTACCAGACAATTGGCACCCCACTCCAGTACTCTTGCCTGGAAAATCCCATGGACAGAGGAGCCTGGTGGGCTGCAGTCCATGGGGTTGCTGAGTCGGACACGACTGAGCGACTTCACTTTCACTTCTCACTTTCATGCATTGGAGAAGGAAATGGCAACCCACTCCAGTGTTCTTGCCTGGAGAATCCCAGGGACAGGGGAGCCTGGTGGGCTACCGTCTATGGGGTCGCACAGAGTCAGACACGACTGAAGCGACTTAGCAGCAGCAGCAGCACATGCAAGCAAAGTAATGCTCAAAATTCTCCAAGCCAGGCTTCAGCAGTACATGAACCGTGAACTTCCAGATGTTCAAGCTGGATTTAGAAAAGGCAAAGAAACCAGAGATCAAATTACCAACATCCTTTGGGTCATCGAAAAAGCAAGAGAGATCCAGAAAAACTTCTACTTCTGCTTTATTAACTGTGCCAAAGCCTTTGACTGTGTGGATCACAATAAACTATGGAAAATTCTGAAAGAGATGGGAATACCAGACCACCTAACCTGCCTCCTGAAATCTGTATGCAGGTCAAGAAGCAACGATTAGAACTGAACATGGAACAACAGACTGGTTCCAAATAGGGAAAGGGATATATCATGGTTGTATACTGTCAACCTTATTATTTAACTTACATGCAGAATATATCATCCGAAATGATGGGCTGGACAAAGCACAAGCTGAAATCAAGATTGCTGAGGAAAATATCAATAACCTCAGATACAAAGATGACACCACCCTTACGGCAGAAAGTACAGAAGAACTAAAGAGCCACTTGATGGAAGTGAATGCAGAGAATGAAAAAGTTGGCTTAAAACTCAACATTCAAAAACTAAGATCATGACATCCAGTCCCATCACTTCATGGCAAATAGATGGGGAAGCAATGGAAACAGAGACACTTTTTATTTTCTTGGGATCCAAAATCACTGCAGATGCTGACTGTAGCTATGAAATTAAAAGACACTTGCTCCTTGGGAGAAAAGCTATTAAAAAGCAGAGACATTACTTTGCCAACAAAGGTCTGTCTAATTAAAGCTATGGTTTTCCCAGCAGTCATGTATGGATGTGAGAGTTGGACTATAAAGAAAGCTGAGTGTCAAAGAATTGATGCTTTTGAATTGTAGTGTTGGAGAACTCTTGAGAATCCCTTAGACTGCAAGGAGATCCCACCAGTCCATCCTAAAGGAAAGCAGCACTGAATATTCATTGAAAGGACTGATGCAGAAGCCGAAACTCCAATACTCTTGGGTGTTCAGGCTCCCTAGATGAACAGAAAAACAACAGAAAGGGACTAATGAAAGATTTTTAATAATTACCTACATATTTCCCTATGTGTTTGTTATCTGAACACTCCTGAGAGTTCATGACTTTCTGGAGCTAGTACTTATGCCTAACAGTAAAGATGGACACAGTTACCCTTATCAGTGATACAGATAAACTCACAACTGTTTATTCTAAACATAAAATTGGCCAGAACCCATAAATGGTCATCTCAGTTTTTCCCCTTTAATTTGCCATGAAGTGATGGGACCAGATGCCATGACCTTAGTGTCTTGAATGTTGAGTTTTAAGCCAGCTTTTCTACTCTGTCATCCCTATTCATTTTGGAGTTGAGCCAGATTCTATGTTAACTATTTACTTCTTATAATTTAGGATCCTTTTCAAGTACTAATAAACTCAGAGAATACAGCTTCAAGGAACCAATCATACACATCATGTTACTACAAACAATATTTTTAAATATCAGGTTAACAAAAGAACAACACCATAATAATGTCTCCAAGGATAAGCTCAGGGCTCCACAGAAGTTATTTCAAGGAGAGTCTCAAGCTGCTGCTGCTGCTAAGTTGCTTCAGTCATGTCCGACTCTGTGCAACCCCATAGATGGCAGCCCACCAGACTTCCCCGTCCCTGGAATTCTCCAGGCAAGAATACTGGAATGGGTTGCCATTTCCTTTTCCAATGCACGAAAGTTAAAAGTGAAAGCAAAGTCGCTGCTGCTGCTGCTGCTGCTAAGTCGTTTCAGTCGTGTCCGACTCTGTGCGACCCCATAAAATGCAGCCCACCAGGCTTCCCCGTCCCTGGGATTCTCCAGACAAGAACACTGGAGTGGGTTGCCATTTCCTTCTCCAATGCATGAAAATGAAAAGTGAAAGAGAAGTCACTCAGTCGTGTCCGACTCTACCGACCCCATAGACTGCAGCCTACCGGGCTCCTCCATCCATGGGATTTTCCAGGCAAAAGCACTGGAGTAGGGTGCCATTGCCTTCTCCAGAGAGTCTCAAGAGAATACATCAAAGTACAGCACAATGTGTTGTAAGTTTCACTCAGCTTTCATCATTCCTGAGAAACCTGTATGCACATCAAGAAGCAACAGTTAGAACTGGACATGAAAAAATGGACTGGTTCAAAATTGGGAAAGGAGTTCATCAAGGCTGTACATAGTCACTCTGCTTATTTAACTTATATGCAGGGTACATCATGAGAAATGCCATACTGCATGAAGTCCAAACTAGAATCAAGATTGCTAGGCAATGGCAACACACTCCGGTACTCTTGCCTGGAAAATCCCATGGACAGAGGAGCCTGGCAGGCTGCCGTCCGTGGAGTCGGTAGGAGTAGAACACGACTGAGTGACTTCTCTTTCACTTTTCACTTTCATGCATTGGAGAAGTAAATGGCAACCCACTCTAGTGTTCTTGCCTGGAGAATCCCAGGGACGGGAGAGCCTGGTGGGCTGCTGTCTCTGGAGTCGCACAGAGTTGGACATGACTGAAACGACTTAGCAGCAGCAGCAGAAATATCAATAACCTCAGATATCCAGATGACACCACCCTTATGGCAGAAAGCAAAGAGGAATTAAAGAGCTTCTTGATGAAGTTGAAAGAGAAGAGTGAAAAAGTTGGCTTAAAACTCAACATTCAAAAAACCTGTGACAGATTCATGTTGATGTATGGCAAAACCAATACAATATTGTAAAGTAATTAACCTCCAATTAAAATAAATAAATTTATATTTTAAAAAATGAATAATGAAAGGTGTGAAAAAGAAAAAAAAAAAAACTAAGACCATGGCATCTGGTCACATCACTTCATGGCAAATAGATGGGGAAACAATGGAAACAGTGACTGACTATTTTCTTGGGCTCCAAAATCACTGCAGATGGTGACTTCAGCTGTGAAATTAAAAGACGCTTGCTCCTTGGAAGAAAAGCTATTACCAACCTAGACAGCATATTTAAAAGCAGAGATATTACTTTGTCAACAAAGGTCCATCTAGTCAAGGCTATGGTTTCTCCAGTAGTCATGTATGGATATGAGAGTTGGACTATAAAGAAAGATGAGTGCTGAAGAATTGATGCTTTTGAACTGTGGTGTTGGAGGAGACTCTTGAGAATCACTTGGACTGCAAGATCAAGCCAGTCAATCCTAAAGGAAATCAGCCCTGAATATTCATTGGAAGGACTGATGCTGAAGCTGAAGCTCCAATACTTTGGCCACCTCATGCAAAGTACTGACTCACTGGAGAAAACAATGATGCTGGGAAAGATTGAAGGCAGGAAGAGAAGGGAATAACAGAGGATGAGATGGTTGGATGGCATCACCAACTCAATGGACATGAATTTGAGCAGACTCTGGGAGATGGTGAAGAACAGGGAGCCCTGGTGTGCTGCAGTCCATGTGGTCAAATAGAGACAGACATGACTGAATAACTGAACAATAGCATCATTCCTTAAGTGCAATGCACATACCAATTGTGAATTATTTTACTCTTTTTATTTTCCTGTTTTGAGAACAGTATTTGTAACTCTTAAGGCATAATAATGACATAATGAAATATTTACAAATAATGCTATTCCAATTAATATTTGATAATGTAAAGAATTCATTAATAAAGTATTTCAATTATCCATTATTTTACTTTATTTTCCAGAGCTTTTGCATGTTGTCCCATCTGTCTCATTTTTCTCTATTTATCTCTCTTACTGTTCTTTCAGTTTTAAAAGAAGGGTATAAGGAAGGATTATGGGCAGACCCTCTGAGCTTCAGCATACATTTTGCTGGGACAATCACAGCACATAAGAGGCAAATGTTGAATAAGAGGGAAAAATGTTTAAACACATGAAATTTGATGTAATAGCTTTATCAGCTAACAGAAATATCTGACAAACTAAAGTTATTAGGGACTTGAACAAAGAAGGCAGAAACAGCATGGACAGAAAGAGAAGGCCCCTGTTTAGGAGTGATATCTAAAATTATGAGTGTGCATCAGAAGTTGAGTCCTTCAGAAAGTATAAACATACTAGGAAGTGGAAAGAGTCTGTAGCAGGGAGAGCATCTTAAATAAATGATACCAACATTTATGAAAGTGGATTACTACAAGAAAAGGCAATATTTTTCCTTGAGAAGTCCACAAATTAATTTGGATCTCAAAAATTAAATGCTGTTATAAAGCACTTAGAATCTAAGTCAGGCAGAGTTAGGATAGCTAAAGTGCTTTTCATAGTATATGGGGGGAAATTGGCTTTTGAAAAAAACGCCTAAATTTGATATATAAACTGTACATAACTGTACAAAATTCAGTTCTTTGTTATTTCAGTGCTTATTGATGTTAACTGATGTTTTGTCCTCAAAGAATTAAAAGGTTCCTGAAATTCTGTTACACCAATACAGGTAGAATTTCACTCCATGTGTTTTTGTGCTGGATATTTGGGTATTTGAGAGCAGGCCTTCCCTGGTGGCTCAGATGGTATAGCATCTGCCTGCAATGCGGGAGATCTGGATTTGATCTCTGGGTCGGGAAGATCCCCTGGAGAAGAAAATGGCAACCCACTCCAGTACTCTTGCCCAGAAAATCCATGGACAGAGGAGCCTGGAAGCTTACAGTCCCTGGGGTCACAAAGAGTCAGACAAGACTGAATGACATAACCCAACCCATTTGGGATTAAGCCTTAACCACATTCCATACTAACTGTGAATTTGAGTAAGGAACCTAATCATCTTCAGTTTTCTCATATTATGTATCAATAGTACCTATGGCATAGGGTTTGGGTAATAATAAAGTCTCTAGTAAAGAATAAATAAGATGTGTGGTATATCCCAAGCTCAATAACATTTATGTTTTTGCCTCTGAATTGTTCCAGAATAATTTAATTCCATATAATTTTAATGTTTCATGGACTTTATTGCAGTTAAATTACTTGAAAACTAGTAAATATGTGAATATTAAATTTATCAAAACATTTGGAATAATTGCATTGTCAATAATGGTGTTAATCATGATACTAATTTATTACCCATTATTTAAAGAAAACTACATTCACACATCTTCAAAATTACTGTACTTTTAAAGATGCATGAATCACTAATCATTCATGAAAATAGTTTGTAAAAGCATTGAACTGAGAATCAGGCTATCTAGCTGGTGGTCCCAGGTTTGAATTTTTTTTTTAATTTATTTTTTTTTTAATTTTTACTTTATTTTACTTTACAATACCATATTGGTTTTGCCATACATTGACATGAATCCACCATGGGTGTATATTAGCTCCCCATCCCTAATCCCCCTCCCACCTCCCACCCCATATCCTCTCCCTGGATCATCCCCGTGCACCAGCCCCAAGCATCCTGTATCCTGTATCGAACATAGGCTTGTGCTTCGTTCTTACATGATAGTATACATGTTTCAATGCCATTCTCCCAAATCATCCCACCCTCTCCCTCTCCCACAGAGTCCAAAAGTCCGTTCTATACATCTGTGTCTCTTTTGCTGTCTCGCATACAGGGTCATCATTGCCATCTTTCTAAATTCCATATATATGTGTCAGTATACTGTATTGGTGTTTTTCTTTCTGGCTTACTTCACTCTGTATAATAGGTTCCAGTTTCATCCATCTCATTAGAACTGATTCAAATGAATTCTTTTTAATGGCTGAGTAATACTCCATTGTGTATATGTACCACAGCTTTCTTATCCATTCATCTGCTGATGGACATCTAGGTTGTTTCCATGTCCTGGCTATTATAAACAGTGCTGCAATGAACATTGGTGTACATGTGTCTCTTTCAATTCTGGTTTCCTCGGTGTGTATGCGCAGCAGTGGGATTGCTGGGTCATAAGGCAGTTCTATTTGCAGTTTTTTAAGGAATCTCCACACTGTTCTCCATAGTGGCTGTACTAGTTTGCATTCCCACCAACAGTATAGGAGGGTTCCCTTTTCTCCACACCCTCTCCAGCATTTATTGCTTGTAGACTTTTGGATTGCAGCCATTCTGACTGGTGTGAAATGGTACCTCATTGTGGTCTTGATTTGCATTTCTCTGATAATTTTAAAACTTGAATTAAGATACTATTGTGTACAGTACTACTAGTGTCCACAGAGTCACAAAAAGTCAGACAGGACTGAATGACCAACACTTTCACTTCTCAAAGCACTTTTACTTCTACTAACTCATTGAATCCTTCAAATAGTATTGCTAGAGAAGGTCTTTCACAGCTGACAAACAGAGATACAAAGCATAAAACTATTTCTAACCTTATTTGAACCAATATTTGCTTTTGTTTACATGCAGTTATAACACTTCACCCAATGCACATGGAAGTCTACTTGTGTGGGCTGTGTAGTCATGCACTGGGGCGTTTTTAGGGTGTTTTGTCTTTACTAGGCCTGACTTTTCTAACTTGTAAAAGAAATATGTTGAAATCCCACAATGCCAAGTGATTTATTTACACATTAATTTTTCTATTTTCTTTCTAAATAGAAAACACCCTTGGTTCCAGCCTACAGTGTAGGGTGTCACTGTCCCAGAGGAGGTTGAGGTTTGGTGAATCTGAATTTCCAAGACTCTGAAATATTGCGAGAAGGTGCTCTCTGAGCAGCATGACCTTCATCACCATCCATAGTGAAATGACCCAGCATAGAATGGTTGTGCTGAATATGAGCATCTGGTCCCTTAATACAGGAATTTAAGGTCAGATTATGTGATGGAGACTGGAGGTGTCTGATGGTAGCTTCCTCCCGATCACACTGACCAAACCTGAGAAACTTCAGGGCTCTATGAAGGTGTTGTTGGTTCTCAGTCTCTGAAAGGAGCCTCTCAGATCCATAGCTTGTCCTGGCAGACCTACCTGGAGAGACAACAAGCCTCTCAGACATGTGGGACTCTTTCAGTGTGGGAGCACTGACCAGGGTCAAGATGTTCTGGGAAGCAGGGCAATTACCTTAAGACCTTCATGCAAACACACACACAGGCATGCACGCATGCATGCACACACTCACACACACACACACACACATGCAGCCACAAAAAGAACTGAGGGGGCAGGTGCACAGCTGCCTCAGTAACTGACTCTGATAATTGTTGCTGTTCTTAAGCAATGTCCCCAGTTTGTGTGCCTAAGACAAAAGCAAAAAACTTATTATCAACTTAGGTATATATAAATAGCTCACTATTCTGCATCCAAGATTCAAGCTGAATATTCACTCTTTAAAAAGGTAAAAATCATGTTATATGTCAATTGTATATGAAAAAAAGTAGAGGAAAAGGTAAAATAAACATGTTGCAGAGAAAAGACTTCATAGATCAAAATTTAGCATGTTTATCATAAATAAAAATTTTGTGATTTTTTCAATTTGAAAAAAAATCCTTGGAACAAATATTTCTGAAGAAGTTTGGATAAAGATTAACACTGAGAACTTTATATACAAAATATTTCAGACTGATAAAACCATATATTGTACTATACACTCATATTTCTATGTTTCATTATACTATTCTATTACTATGTTTGTTAAATGAGCAAGTCTACATTGCAGAGATTATTTGCTCTGTGAATACATTACTTTGTCTTTAAGCTTCAACAGAGCTTTCTTCACTTCCTTGTTCCGCAGGCTGTAGACCACAGGGTTCAGAAGGGGAGTCATCACAGTGTAGAAAACAGCCACAATACTGTCCACAGCCTCCTTGGAGCCTGGTCTCAGGTAAATGAAAACACAAGGAACAAAGAAGCAAAGGACCACAGTGCAGTGGGAGGCACAGGTCTGGAAGGCTCTCCATCTCCCCTCTGAGGTGCAGATCTTCAGGATGGAATGGACGATGGACACATAAGACAGCACTATCAGGAGAAAGCAGCCTGAAGCCACCACCCCAATGTTGACAAAGATCACCAACTCATTGGCAGAGGTATCTGCACAGGCTAGTTTGAGGATGGGTGGTGCATCGCAGAAGTAATGCTGGATCTGGTTGGATCCACAGAAGGGCAAGCGGAACGTCAGTGTGGTCTGGGCAGCAGAGTGCACAGAGCCACTGAGCCATGTGCTTGTGGCCAGGATGGCACACGTCCTCCCACTCATCATGCTGGTGTACCTGAGCGGGTAACTGATGGCCAGGAAGTGGTCATAGGACATGACGGTGTAGAGGAAGCACTCGGTGCTGGCCAGGAAGTGGAATGAGTAGAGCTGGGCCACACAGCTGGGAAAGGAGACAGGACTGCCTTCTGGGGACACCAGGGTCATAAGCATTTTGGGCACAGTGACCGTGGAGAACCACATGTCAATGAAGGACAGGTTGCTCAGGAAGTAGTACATGGGGGTGTGCAGGTGAGGATTCACTGTGATCACCAGCAGGATGAGTAGGTTCCCCACCACAGTGAGGACATAGATCGCCAGGAAGATTCCAAAGAGGAGTGTGTCCAGCTCTGGTGCATGAGGAAGGCCCAAGAGGATGAACGTTGTCACTTGGCTCATGTTTGTCATTTCTCCACACTTTTGGTCTCTCTCTCTCCCTCTACGGGAACATCAAGAGCACTCAACATTTTATTGAGAACTGAGAACTTCATTATACATGGTCTGTAGTTCTAGAGTCATACTCAACTTTTCTTACCACAAACCTCCCTTGAAAAAGGAGATAGAACGATTTCATCTTCTCTCTCTTATATCCCTTCATTCTCTCTCTGTGTCACACACACACCAAACACACAGGTATACACAGATAGATGTGAAACAGTGAGAAAGTCATACAAGTTTCTGTTGATATATCATTAATACTACTAACTTAGCACCATAAAACAAGCCAAATTTTCTATTTCATACTTTCTCTGGATCATGTTAGTTTGATCACAATGTTGAAATCAAACTTTCAGGTTGCTCTCTCATCTCATCTGAAGTTCAGGATCACCTGCCTAGTGGCAATGTCAGAGTGAAGTAAGATAATAAATGACAAGTACTTATTAAAGTAATGATATTCACAGGTACTCAATAAATGATATCAAATTATTTGGAGCTGTTGCCTTGTTGGTTTAAATGTATAGATATAGCTATGGAGGGACAGAAAGACAGAGACAGAGAGAGAGTAGAGAGGGAAAATAAATTCTCATTGTTCTATAGAGACTTCTCAATTTCAAAGCTACAATTTTGAGAAAAATTTCATCACTGGTATTGGTACTGCTGTCTCACTAACTACCACTAATTATTTATATAGGAAATAAACTCATAGCAGGTTAAGAATCTCTAAACTTCATACAGAATCCTGACAATCTCTCATGTGATCCAGAAAATAAGAACCGTCACAACACAGCTAGCTGCAAACTTGCCTTATTTTATGCAGTCACTTAGGAAGCTCTGAAAACATAAACTTCATATTTGTTCTCCCAACCACAATCCACTGGGAAGCGGCTGGTTTCTCACATAGAGATTTCTATCCTAAACATTTAAATATAATACTTTCTCTTATCAGCTTTGTAAGAGACGATATTCTCCCGTGATCTTCCATTCGTTATACTCATAAATCCAGGCAATGACCTCAAAAGAGAAGACAATTCTATGAAACATATGACTCTTATGTAAAATCTACTACCTGTAACAAGAAAGAATCAACATAAGAGAAAACGGTCTATGTAAACTTAATATCAAGAAATATTTGAGAAATAACACCAGAAAGAACAAAGAGATGGAGCCAAAGTGAAAACAGTACTCAGTTGTGGATGTGACTGGTGATGGAAGCAAAGTCTTATGCCATAAAGAACAATATTGAATAGGAACCTGAATGTTATGTCCATGATAAAGGGAAATTGGAAGTGGTCAAATAGGAAATGGCAAGAGTGAACATCGACATTGTAGGAATCGGTGAATTAAATGGACTGGAATTGGTGAATTTAACTCAGATGATCACTATATCTACTACTGTGGGCAAGAATCCCTTAGAAGAAATGGAATGGCTATCATAGTCAACAAAAGAGTCTGAAATGCAGTACTTGGGTGTAGTCTCAAAAATGACAGAATGATCTCTGTTCATTTCCAAGGCAAACCATTCAATATCACAGTACCATCTCTATGTCCCAACCACTAAGGGTGAAGAAGCTGAAGTTGAACAGTTCTACCAAGACCTACAAGACCTTCTAGAACTAACACCCAAAAAAGATGCCTTATTCATTATAGGGCACTGGAATGTAAAAGTAGGAAGTCAAGAGCTATCTGGAGTAACAGGCAAATTTGACCTTGGAGTACAAAATGAAGCAGGGAAACAGCTAACAGTTTTGCCAAGGGAACACACTGGTCATAACAAACACCCTCTTTCAACAACACAGAGAAGACTCTACACATGGACATCACCAGATGCTCAATAAGGAAGTCACATTGATTATATTCTTTGCAGCCAAAGATGGAGAAGCTCTATACGGTTAGCAAAAACAAAACTGGGAGCTGACTGTGGCTCAGATCATGAACTCCTTACTGCCAAATTCAGACTTAAATTGAAGGAAGTAGGGAAAACCACTAGACCATTCAGGTATGACCTAAATCAAATCCCTTATGATTATACAGTGGAAGTGACAAATAGATTCAAGGGATTAGATCAGATAGAGGGCCTGAAGAACTATAGACAGAGGTTCCTGACATCGTACAGCAGGCAATGATCATGACATCCCTAAGAAAAAGAAACGCAAAAAGGAAAAATGGTTGTCTAAATAACCTCAGATATGCAGATGGCCGGAGAAGGCAATGGCACCCCACTCCAGTACTCTTGCCTGGAAAATCCCATGGACAGAGGAGCCTGGTGGGCTGCAGTCCATGGGGTCGCTGAGTCGGACACGACTGAGTGACTTCACTTTCACTTCTCACTTATTTCTTTGGAAGGAATGATGCTAAAGCTGAAACTCCAGTACTTTGGCCACCTCATGCGAAGAGTTGACTCATTGGAAAAGACTCTGATGCTGGGAGGGATTGGGGGCAGGAGGAGAAGGGGACGACCGAGGATCAGATGGCTGGATGGCATCACGGACTCGATGGACGTGAGTCTGACTGAACTCCAGGAGCTGGTGATGGACAGGGAGGCCTGACGTGCTGCGATTCATGGGGTCGCAAAGAGTCGGACACGACTGAGTGACTGAACTGAACTGAAGAGGCCTTACAAATAACTGACAAAAGAAGAGAAGCTAAAAGCAAAGGAGAAAAGGAAAGATATACCCATTTAAGTGCAGAGTTTCAAAGAATAGCATGGAGACATAAGAAAGCCTTCCTCAGTGATCAATGTAAAGAAACAGAAGAAAACAATCGAATGGGAAAGACTAGAGATATCTTCAAGGATATTAGTGATACCAAGGGAACATTTCATGCAAAGATGTGCACAATAAAGGACAGAAATGGTATGCACCTAACAGAAGCATAGAATATTAAGAAGAGGTGGCAAGAATACACAAACTATACAAAAAAGATCTTCATGACCCAGATAACCACGATGCTGTGATCACTCACCTAGCGTCAGACTTTCTGGAATGTGAAGTCAAGTGCACCTTAGGAAGCATCACTACAAACAAAGCTAGTGGACTTGATGGAATTTCAGTTTGGCTCTTTCAAATCCTGAAAGATGATGTTGTGAAAATGCTGTACTCTATATGCCAGCAAATTTGGAAAACTCAGCAGTAGCCACAGGACTGGAAATGGTCAGTTTTTGTTTCAATTCCAAAGAAAGGCAATCCCAAAGAATGTTCAAACTACTGCACAATTGCACTCATCTCTCACACTAGCAAAGTAATGTTCAAAATTCTCCAAGCCAAGCTTCAGCAGTATGTGAATCATGAACTTCCAGATGTTCAAGCTGGATTTAGAAAAGGCAGAGGAACCAGAGATCAAATTGCCAACATCCACTGGATCATGGAAAAAGCAAGAGCGTTCCAGAAATACATCTTCTTCTGCTTTAATGACTACACCAAAGCCTTTGACTGTGTGGATAACAACAAACTATGGAAAATTCTTCAAGAGATGGGAATACCAGACCACCTTACCTGCCTTCTGAGAAATCTGTATGCCAGTCAAGAAGCAACAGTTAATATTGTACATGAAACAACAGAATAGTTCCAAAGAAGGAAAGGAGTATGTCATGGTTGTATATTGTCAATCCGCTTATTTAACTTATATGCAGAGTAAATCATGCAAAATGCCAGGCTAGACAAAGCACAAGCTGGAATCAATATTGCTGGGGGAAATATCAATAACCTCAGATACGCAGATTACACCACACTTATAGCAGAAAGCGAAGAACTAAAGAGCCTCTTGATGAAAGTGAAAGACAGAGTGAAAAAGCTGGCTTAAAACTCAACATTAAAAAACTAAGATCATGACATCCACTCCCATCACTTTGTGGCAAATAGATAGGGAAGCAATGGAAACAGTGACAGACTTTATTCTGAGGGGCTCCACAATCACTGCAGATGGTGACTGCAGCCATAAAATTAAAAGACACTGGCTCCTTGGAAGAAAAGCTATAACCAAACTAGACAACATATTAAAAAGCAGAGACATTACTTTGCCAACAAAAATCTGCCTAGTCAAAGCTATGATTTTTCCAATAGTCATTTATGGGTGTGAGACTTGGACTATAAAGAAAGTTGAGTGCTGAAGAATTGATGCTTTTAAACTGTGGTACTGGAGAAGATGCTTGAGAGTCCCTTGGACTGCAAGGAGATCCCACCAGTCCATCCTAAAGAAAACTGGTCCTGAATATTCATCCTAACTGATGCTGAAGCTGAAACGCCAATACTTTGGCCTCCTGATGCAAAAAACTAACTCATTGGAAAGACCCTGATCCTGAGAAAGATTGAAGGCAGGAGGAGAAAGGGATGACAGAGGATGAAATGGTTGGATGACATCACTGACTCAATGACATGAATTTAAACAAGATTTGGGAGTTGATGATGGACAGGGAAGCCTGGCATGCTGCAGTATGTGGGGTCGCAAAGAGTCGGACACAATTGAGTGACTGATATGAACTGAACTGAATATCAAGAAAAGCTGAAATTGTGTACAATGGAAAGTGGGGCAGAAATGTTTTTAGTTTAATCCAAAATATTGTTGAATTCAAGATTGTTGCTATTTTTCAAGGAAAGATTCACCAATGTGAGAGAATTGAGGTTCTCTGTTCTTTTTTAATATAAATTTATTTATTTTAATTGGAAGTTAATTACTTTACAGTATTGTATTGGTTTTGCCATACATAAACATAAATCCACCACAGGTATACACGTGTTCCCCATCCTGAACCCCTCTCCTGCCTCCCTCCCCGTATCATCCCTGTGGGTCATCTCAGTGCACCAGCCCCAAGCATCCAGTATCATGCATCGAACCTGGACTGGTGATTCGTTTCATATATGATATTATACAGGTTTCAATGCCATTCTCCCAAATCATCCCACCCTCACTCTCTCCCACAGAGTCCAAAAGACTGTTCTATACATCTGTGTCTCTTTTGCTGTCTCGCATACAGGGTTATCATTACCATCTTTCTAAATTCCATATATATGNATTATACAGGTTTCAATGCCATTCTCCCAAATCATCCCACCCTCACTCTCTCCCACAGAGTCCAAAAGACTGTTCTATACATCTGTGTCTCTTTTGCTAGGTTCTCTGCACTTAATAAAGCCCACACAGAGTGGATACTCTCACCAGACAATCTGGCTGAAGCTACATTAAAGCTATATTCTTCAAATGAAAGAGTAAATAGCAGTGACAATTACTCTAATATCCTATGTGGGTATCAGAACCAAAAAAAAAAAAAATGAAACAAACATATCTCTAAAATTTCTACTGTACCAGTGGGATCCCATCACCAGGATAAATCCCATAGATTAGATAAAATGTGAAATTTTTCATCAGGTGAATTTCAAGGTAGCCTGAGACCTAAGGCTGGTGTTATCAGTGAGAGATAACAGGGTTTGACTTGTCTTTTTATGCTGTAGCAACATTGTCCCTTTTCGTGTGTCCCTATTACTAATTATACACATAGAGATATGCATATGTTGTGTGTATATACATATATGTGTGTGTATATATATATATATATCTGCAGTTTGTGTTATGTATTACACATACATGAGGTGAGGTGAGGTGAGGTGAAGTCGCTCAGTCGTGTCCGACTCTTTGCGACGCCGTGGACTGTAACCTACTAGGCTTCTCCGCCCATGGGATTCTCCAGGCAAGAATACTGGAGTGGATTGCCATTTCCTTCTCCAGGGGATCTTCCCGACCCAGGGATCGAACCCGGGTCTCCCGCATCAGAGGCAGACGCTTTAACCTCTGAGCCACCAGGGAAGCCCAGAATAAGTATAGAAACAGAGGCAGAGAGTGAAAGACAGCCAAGACTTGATAACCACAAGTGATTATCAATAACTTATCTAACAATATTAGATAACAATATCTTATCTCTCAATGAAAGCTTAAGAGGGAAAACAAGTGGAAATGAGAGAAATTTACCTTTCTAAGAACTTACCTTCACTGCATGATTATGTATATATGTTTTATAAAGTTATGAATATATAACTATAACTATATTGATTATTTAAATTTAATATATTTAAATTTATAAAAATATAACTATATAAATTTATAAAAACATAAAATTCATTTGTGTTTACCTTCACCCTGAAGAATGAACACTCAGCATACTATGTCAAGGCACTTATTTGCAAGTTACCATTCGAAGAGCTGGTGTATCTGTGATTGCTTGTTGAGAAACAGTGGTTCATTTCTATTCAAGGACCCAATTAACTTAAGGGCAGAGAATGGAAACTCATGTAGCTAGAAAGGTAGAATATAACTTGATTTGCTTTCTCAGGGAATAGGATTGCTCTTGGGTGCTCAGGCTCCCTAGATGAACAGAAAAACAACAGAAAGGGACTAATGAAAGATTTTTAATAATTACCTACATATTTCCCTATGTGTTTGTTATCTGAACACTCCTGAGAGTTCATGACTTTCTGGAGCTAGTACTTATGCCTAAGAGGAAAGATGGACTCAGTTACCCTTATCAGTGATACAGATAAACTCACAACTGTTTATTCTAAACATAAAATTGCCCAGAACCCATAAATGGTCGTCTCACTTTTTCCCCTTTTATTTGCCGTGAAGTGATGGAACCAGATGCCATGATCTCAGTGTCTTGAATGTTGAGTTTTAAGCCAGCTTTTCCACTTAGTTGAGCCAGATTCTATGTTAATTATTTACTTCTTATAATTTAACTATTTACTTCTATAATTTAGGATCCTTTTCAAGTACTAATAAACTCAGAGAAAACAGCTTCAAGGAAGCAATCATACACATCATGTTACTGCAAACAATATTTTAAAATTCAGGTTAACAGAGGAACAACACCATAATAATGTCTCCGAGAACAAGTTCAGGGCTCCACAGAAGTTATTTCAGTTATTTCAAGGAGAGTCTCAAGAGAAAACGTCAAAATACAGCACAGTGTGTTGAAAGTTTCACTCAGCTTTCATCATTCCTGAGAAACCTGCATGCAGGTCAAGAAGCAGCAGTTAGAACCGGACATGGGGTGTGGTCCTAAGATGGCCGAGGAATAGGACGGCAAGACCACTTTCTCCCCCACAAATTCATCAAAAGAACATTTGAAAGCTGAATAAATTCCACAAAACAACTTCTGAATGCCGGCAGAGGACATCAGGCACCCAGAAAAACAGCCCATTGTCTTCAAAAAGAGGTAGAAAAAAATATAAAAGAGAAAAAGAGAGAGAAAAGAGATAGGGACGGAGATCTGCCCCAGGAAGAGAGTCTTAAAAAAGAGAGAAGTTTCCAAACACCAGGAAACACTTTCACTGGTGAGTCTGTGGCGAGCCTTGGAACCTCAGAGGGCAACATAACCAGGAGGAAAAATAAATAAATAATTTAAACCTACAGATTACATGCCCAATGGTAACTCCCCCAGTAGAGAAACAGCACAGATGCCTGCATTTGCCACTAGCAAGTGGGGGCTGGGCAGGGAGGCACGGGCTGCATTGCTTAGAGTAAGGACCAGGCCTGAATGCCCCGAGGGCAATCTGAGGGAACTAACTTGAGATAGCCAACCAGACTATGGAATAGCTACCCCACAAAAAGCCCTAACCTAAGACACTGCTATGCCCACTCACAGAACAAAGGACTGACTAGAGCTAGCCAGCTGTGGACTGGCCCATCCCACGCTGGAGACAGGAAGGCAAGAGCAGCCAGAGCCGGAAGGGTGCAATTGCGGCCCCAGAGAGGCATCATCTACCAAACTGCAAGCAGGCTTCGTTGCTAACTAAAATTTCTTGGGATTCTGGATGGTCAACATTTGCCTGAGAAGGTGCGTCGGTTGTACACCCAGAAAACCAAGTAGCAGGGGTCACAGCAACCGCGTTCGCCAAACACATGGTCACCTGAGCTGCTTGGACCTGGGAAGGACACAAACCTCAGGCCCAACCGAGTCTGCACCTCTGAGGAGTACCGAGTACCTGAACCTGAGCTGCTTAGACCTGGGGAGTGCATACAACCCAGGGTCAGCCTCAGACAGTTCCCAGTAGAGCAACCTAGAGCCTAAGCAGTGTAGACAGGGAAAGCACACACGCTGTGAGCGGGGGCAAGCCCAATGTGGCTAAGACACTATGAGCACATGCCAGTGTTATTTGTTTGCAGTGTTTCTCCCTCCCCACAGCACGACTGAACAGGTGAGCCTAAAAAAGTGTCCACCACCGTCCCCTTGTGCCAGGACGAAAACAGAAGAAGCTAAAACAGAGGGAACCGCCTTGGAAGTGACAGGTGCAATAGATTAAAACCCTGCAGTTAGCACTGACTACATAGGAAGGGGCCTATAGATCTTTAGAAGCATCAGTGCTGTATAGATGGAGAAGTCTTGAAGCTACTGTAAGAATAAGACTGAAAACCAGAGGCAGGAGGCTTAAGTTCAAATCCTGAGAACTCCTGACTCCAGGAAACATTAATGAATAGGAGCTCATCAAACACCTCCATTCCTACACTGAAACCAAGCACCACCCAAGGGCAAACAAGTTCCAGAGCAAGACATACCATCCAAATTCTCCAGCAACACAGGAACATAGCCCTGAGCTTCAATATACAGGCTGCCCAAAGTCACTCCAACCCCACTGACATATCATAACTTATTACTGGACATTTCATTGCACTCCAGAGAGAAGAAATCCAGCTCCACCCACCAGAACATGGACACAAGCTTCCCTAATCAGGAAAACTTAACAAGCCACCCGAACAACCCCACCCACAGTGAGGAAACTCCACAATAAAGAGAACTCCACAAACTGCCAGAATACGGAAAGGCCACCCCAAACACAGCAATATAAACAAGATGAAGAGACAGAGAAATACCTAGCAGTTAAAGGAACACGATAAATGCCCACCAAACCTAACAAAAGAGGAAGAGATAGGGAATCTACCTGATAAAGAATTCCGAACAATGGTAGTGAATATGATCCAAAATCTTGAAAACAAAATGGAGTTACAGATAAATATCCTGGAGATAAGGATTGAGAAGATGCAAGAAAGGTTTAACAAGAACCTAGAAGAAATAAAAAAGAGTCAATATATAATGAATAATGCAATAAATGAGATAAAAAACACTCTGGAGGGAATCAACAGTAGAATAAGGGAGGCAAAAGATAGGATAAATGAGGTAGAAGATAGAAAGGTAGAAATAAATGAGCCAGAGAGGAAAAAAGAAAAACGAATTAAAAGAAATGAGGACAATCTCAGAGACCTCTAGGACAATGTTAAACACTCCAACATTCGAATCATAGGAGTCCCAGAAGAAGAAGACAAAAAGAAAGACCATGAGAAAATTCTTGAGGAGATAATAGTTGAAAACTTCCCTAAAATGGAGAAGGAAATTATCACCCAAGCCCAAGAAACCCAGAGAGTCCCAAACAGGATAAACCCAAGATGAAACACCCCAAGACACATATTAATCAAATTAACAAAGACCAAACACAAAGAACAAATATTAAAAGCAGCAAGGGAAAAACAACAAATAACACACAAGGGGATTCCCATAAGGATAACAGCTGATCTTTCAATAGAAACTCTTCAGGCCAGGAGAGAATGGCAGGACATACTTAAAGTGATGAAAGAAAATAACCTACAGCCCAGATTACTGCACCCAGCAAGGATCTCATTCAAATATGAAGGAGAAATCAAAAGCTTTACAGACAAGCAAAAGCTGAGAGAATTCAGCACCACCAAACCAGCTCTCCAACAAATGCTAAAGGATCTTCTCTAGACAGGAAACACAGAGAGGGTGTATAAACTTGAACACAAAACAATAAAGTAAATGGCAATGGGATCATACATATCAATAATTACCTTAAAAGTAAATGGGTTGAATGTCCCAACCAAAAGACAAAGACTGGCTGAACGGATACAAAAACAAGATCCCTATATATGCTGTCTACAAGAGACCCACCTCAAAACAAGGGACACATACAGACTGAAAGTGAAGGGCTGGAAAAAGATATTCCGTGCAAATAGAGACCAAAAGAAAGCAGGAGTAGCAATATTCATATCAGATAAAATAGACTTTTAAACAAAGGCTGTGAAAAGAGACAAAGAAGGACACTACATAATGATCAAAAGATCAATCCAAGAAGAAGATAGAACAATTATAAATATATATGCACCCAACATAGGAGCACCGCAATATGTAAGACAAATGCTAACAAGTATGAAAGGGGAAATTAACAATAACACCTATTAGTGGGAGACTGTAATACCTGACTCACACCTATGGATAGATCAAGTAAACAGAAAATTAACACGGAAACACAAACTTTAAATGATACAATAGACCAGTTAGACCTAATTGATAGTTATAGGACATTTCACCCCAAAACAATGAATTTCACCTTTTTCTCTGTGCAACGGAACCTGCTCCAGGATAGATTACATCCTGGGCCATAAATCTAGCCTTGGTAATTCAAAAAAAATTGATATCATTCCAAGCATCTTTTATGACCACAGTGCAGTAAGATTAGATCTCAATTACAGGAGAAAAACTATTAAAAATTCCAACATATGGAGGCTGAACAACACACTGCTGAATAACCAACAAATCACAGAAGAAATCAAAAAAGAAATCAAAATATGCATAGAGACGAATGAAAATGAAAACACAACAACCCAAAACCTGTGGGACACTATAAAAGCAGTGCTAAGGGGAAGGTTCATAGCAATACAGGCATATTTCAAGAAACAAGAAAAAAGTCAAATAAATAACCTAACTCTACACCTAAAGCAACTAGAAAAGGAAGAAATGAAGAACCCCAGGGTTAGTAGAAGGAAAGAAATCCTCAATGGTGAAAAAATGAAAGCATTTCCCCTAAAGTCAGGAATAAGACAAGGGTGCCCACTTTCACCACTACTATTCAACATAGTTCTGGAAGTTTTGGCCACAGCAATCAGAGCAGAAAAAGAAATAAAAGGAATCCAAATTAGAAAAGAAGAAGTCAAGCTCTCACTGTTTGCAGATGACATGATCCTCTACATAGAAAACCCTAAAACCTTCACCAGAAAATTACTAGAGCTAATCAATGAATATAGTAAAGTTGCAGGATATAAAATCAACACACAGAAATCTCTTGCATTCCTATACACTAATAATGAAAAAATAGAAAGAGAAATTAAGGAAATAATTCCATTCACCATTGCAATGAAAAGAATAAAATACTTAGGAATATATCTACCTAAAGAAACTAAAGACCTATATATAGAAAACTATAAAACACTGGTGAAGGAAATCAAAGAGGACACGCATAGATGGAGAAATATATCATGTTCATGGGTCATAAGAATCAATATAGTGAAAATGAGTATACTACCCAAAGCAATCTATAGATTCAATGCAATCCCTATCAAGCTACCAACGGTATTTTTCACAGAGCTAGAACAAATAATTTCACAATTTGTATGGAAATACAAAAAACCTCAAATAGCCACAGCAATCTTGAGAAAGAAGAATGGAAAAGAGTCGACCTGCCTGACTTCAGGCTCTACTACAAAGCCACGGTCATCAAGACAGTATGGAACTGGCACAAAGACAGAAATATAGATCAATGGAACAAAATAAAAAGCCCAGAGATAAATACACACACCTATGGACACCTTACCTTTGACAAAGGAGGCAAGAATATACAATGGAGAAAACACAATCTCTTTAGCAAGTGGTGCTGGGAAAACTGGTCAACTACTTGTAAAAGAATGAAACTAGAACACTTTCTAACACCATGTGTGTGTGTGTGTTAGTTGCTCAGTCATGTCTGACTCTTTGCAACCTCATAGACTGTAGCCCACCAGCCCTCCGTCCATGGGATTCTCCAGGCAAGAACACTGGATTGGGTTGCCATTTGCTTCTTCAAAACGAACTATAGAAAGAAAGAAAGTGAAGTCGCTCAGTTGTGTCTGACTCTTTGTGACTTCATGGACTGTAGCCTACCAGGCTCCTCCATCCATGGAATTTTCCAGGCAATACTGGAGTGGGTTGCCATTTCCTTCTCCATTTCAAAAATAAACTCAACTGGATTAAAGATCTAAATGTAAGACCAGAAACTATAGAACTCCTAGAGGAGAACATAGGCAAAACACTTTCCAACATAAATCACAGCAGGATCCTCTATGACCCACCTCCCAGAATATTGGAAATAAAAGCAAAAACAAACAAATGGGACCTAACTAAAATTAAAAGCTTCTGCACAACAAAGGAAACTATAAGCAAGGTGAAAAGACAGCCTTCTGAATGGGAGAAAATAATAGCAAATGAAGCAACTGACAAACAACTAATCTCAAAAATATACAAGCAACTCCTGCAGCTCAATTCCAGAAAAATAAATGACCCAATCAAAAAATGGGCTAAAGAACTAAACAGACATTTCTCCAAAGAAGACATACAGATAGCTAACAAACACATGAAAAAAATTCTCAGCATCACTCATTATCAGAGAAATGCAAATCAAAACCACAATGAGGTACCATTTCAATCCAGTCAGAATGTCTGCTATCCAAAAGTCTACAAGCAATAAATGCTAGAGAGGGTGTGAAGAAAAGGGAACCCTCTTACACTGTTGGTGAGAATGCATGCTAGTATAGCCACTATGGAGAACAGTGTGGAGATTCCTTAAAAAATTGAAAATAGAACTGCCATACGACCCAGCAATCCCACTTCTGGGCATACACACCAAGGAAAACAGAATTGAAAGAGACACGTGTACCCCAATGTTCACCGCAGCACTATTTATAATAGCCAGGACATGGAAACAACCTAGATGTCTATCAGCAGACGAATGGATAAGAACGCTGTGGTACATATACACAATGGAATATTACTCAGCCATTAAAAAGAATACATTTGAATCAGTTCTAATGAGGTGGATGAAACTGGAGCCGATTATACAAAGTAAAGTAAGCCAGAAAGTAAAACACCAATACAGTATACTAACACATATATATGGAATTTAGAAAGATGGTAACAATAACCCTGTATCAGTTCAGTTCAGTTCAGTTCAGTTGCTCAGTCATGTCCAACTCTTTGCGACCCAATAAATCGCAGCACGCCAGGCCTCCCTGTCCATCACCAACTCCCGGAGTCCACCCAGACTCACGTCCATCGAGTCAGTGATGCCATCCAGCCATCTCATCCTCTGCCATCCCCTTCTCCTCTTGCCCCCAATCCCTCCCAGCATCAGAGTCTTTTCCAATGAGTCAACTCTTCACATGAGGTGGCCAAAGTACTGGAGCTTCAGGCTCAGCATCATTCCCTCCAAAGAAATGCAAGATAGCAAAAGAGACACAAATGTATAGAATAGTCTTTTGGACTCTGTGGGAGAGGCAGAAGGGTGGGGTGATTTCGGAGAATGGCATTGAAACATGTATACTATTATATATGAAATGAATCGCCTGTCCAGTTTCGATGCATGATACAGGATGCTCGGGGCTGGTGCATTGGGATGACCCAGAGGATGGTATGGGGAGGAAGGAGGGAGGGGGGTTCAGGATGGGGAACACGTGTACACCCATGGTGGATTCATGTTGATGTATGGCAAAACCAATACGATATTGTAATTAGCCTCCAATTAAAATAAATAAATTTATATTAAAAAATAAAATAAAAGTAATTATACTAAAAAAATATATATATATATATATAGTGGATTTGAGGCTGAATATGTGGTTGTGGCCACATTTGTGGGGAACCAGGTAAGGAGAGGCCAAAATTTTTCATCTTATTTTTTATTCGTTTTTACTTGTTTTGTTTATTCTTATTATTTACTTGTTTCTTTTTGTTAACCACTTTGTACTGAAGTATAGTTAATTTACAATGTTTTGGTAGTTTCAGGTGTACAAAATGTGATTTAGTTATATATATACATATATGTGTATTCATATATATGTATATATGCATATATATATTTTAAAATTCTTTTCCATTATAGGTTATTATAAGATATTGAATATAGTTACTGTTCTATAAAATAGGCCCTTGTTCAGTTCAGTTCAGTCACTCAGTCGTGTCCAACCCTTTGCGACTCCATGAATCGCAGCATGCCAGGTCTCCCTGTTCATTACCATCTCTCGGAGTTCACTCAGACTCACATCCATCGAGTCCGTGATGCCATCCAGCCATCTCACCCTCGGTCATCCCCTCCTCCCCCAATCCCTCCCAGCATCACAGTCTTTTCCAATGAGTCAACTCTTCGCATGAGGTGGCCAAAGTACTGGAGTTTCAGCTTGAGCATCATTCCTTCCAAAGAAATCCCAGGGCTGATCTCCTTCAGAATGGACTGGTTGGATCTCCTTGCAGTCCAAGGGACTCTCAAGAGTCTTCTCTATTTTATATATAGCAGGGTATTTACATTAACCACATACTTCTAATTTATCCTGAAGTTTCTTTTATTTCATTTATTCTTGGAGCACTAAATAAATAGCTCAAATAATCTCAATGAGGCCCTGATATAGAAGGGAAAACATGCCTTCCTATTTTCATATGGAGAGGCTTTCTTGGCATAATGTATTATAAGAGTTATCTGGCCTGTGATATGAACACAAAATTGTAGAATGACTGGCTTTTATCCCTCTACTGAACAACATGCTGATACTGTACTAACACATAGGCACTAACTTTGTACTTTGCCCTCTTCCTTACTCAGACAGTGCAGTGCTGTGCTCAGTTGCTTCAGTTATGTCCAACTTTTTGCGACCCTATGGACTGTAGCCCACCAGGCTCTTCTGTCCATAGAATTCTCCAGACAAGAATACTGGAATGGGTTTCCATTCCTCTGCCAAGGGATCTTCCTGGCCTAGGGATTGAACCTGTATCTCCTGCATCTCCTGCATAGAGGGGAATTCTTTACCACTAAGCCACTGGGGAAGCCCAATCCAGACAGTGGATCTAAGTAACTCCATGGGATGCCTCTGTATTTGACTATATCCAGAAGGAAAAATTAATAGTAAATGCTGCTGCTAAGTCACTTCAATCGTGTCTGACTCTGTGCGACCCCATAGATGGCAGCCCACCAGGTTCCCCCATCCCTGAGATTCTCCAGGCAAGAACACTGGAGTGGGTTACCATTTCCTTCTCCAATACATGAAAGTGGAAAGTGAAAGTGAAGTCGCTCAGTCGTGATCAAGGACTCTTTGCGACCCCATGGACTGAAGCCCACCAGACTCCTCTGTCTATGGGATTTTCCAGGCAAGAGTACTGGAGTGGGGTGCCATTGCCTTCTCTAAATAGTAAATGACTGTAACCTAATTTAGCAAACTCAAACATGTTTGTGTGTTGCAGAAATAATGGTTTGATTCACCTTTTTGGCAACACTGGCATGTTGAATTTCCTGATAATAAAGTGCTGAAGAAGAGAGTGTCATGGATATTAGCTGTTACTTCCTAACCATTTGGAAAATTAGTATCCAACCTTCTCCATGTGTTTTCTGCATTGTTTCAGTGTATATTTATTTTTGTGCTTTCATTTTCTCCCCTCCATTCACTCCATTGTCACATATAAAACAGGTTCATGATAGCTTTATTATTTTATCCGTGTGTCACCTTTTGTGATTATTGGGCAAAATTCATCTATACATTTTTTGAGACTCCAGATTTGATCTATATGAAATAAATGGTGATATATTGGCATGACATTTTCTCTGAAAGGAGTGACATGAGGAATTAACTTGCATTGTTTTAGGTGCTGATATTGCATGTGTATAAATCCAAGGGGTAGTATGTTTACAACTTGTATGTGATCTTTGTGGTGAACTGTCATGGATTGTTATTGATGTATTTGCTTATTCATGTATTTTGGCTGTGTATCTTCTATACTCTCTGTGTACGTGGTACTGCTTTCTGCTATAGAAGCCAAAATACCGGATAGTTTCCCATTCACATAGCTCAGCTGGTAAAGAATCCGCCTGCAGTGCAGGAAACCCTGGTTTGATTCCTGGGTTGGGAAGATCCCCTGTAGAAGGGAATGGTTCCCCACTCCAGTATTCTTGGGCTTCCCTGGTTGCTCAGCTGGTAAAGAATCTGCCTGCAATGTGGGAGACCTGGATTCAATCCCTGGGTTGGGAAGATCCTCTGGAGAATGGACTGGCTACCCACTCAAGTGTTCTGGCCTGGGCTGTATAGTCCATAGGGTAGCAAAGAGTCAGACAGACACGACTGAGCGACTTTCACTTTCACAGCAAATACAGAACATGGGTATGGGATCTAGCCTTGAACAGCAGAATTTATCAACCTTGACTTTGGATCAGAAGCAAGCAGCAATAATAAGCACATATAAGGGAGAATGAATTTGGATGACACAGTGACAGCACTGGCAACATCTGGTTTTGAAAGGCAGCACTGACTTCATGCCAGCCATGCTTTAGGAGGTTTACGTTTGTGGTGACCATCTGTGGGGCTAACCTGCATGGATATAGCAATGGACCCTCACCAGATATTCATTGGCATGATTTTGCAATAATTCTACCAGTTTCCTATTCCTTTTACAAGTTTGGTTCTTTGGCTTTTCTGGGTTGTTGTGTGTGAGTGTGTATGAGAGAGAATATAATGGTATGCTTTAGCTGACACATAAAATTTTGTTTATCCTTCTTTCTTTCACTTAAAAATTATATTATGGGCCACTCTGCAATCAGTAGATCAATATCTAATTCTTATATTTTCTGGTTTCTTTATGCATAGGATAATGTACATAATTTAAATACAATTATATTATATCATATTTGCTATATTATTATTTTTGCAGTTTTTAGTTTTCCTTCACTCCCACCCCTCAACCCCAGATTAGTTTAATAATTATATTTTTCTGCTCTTTTATCAATACTTTTATAATATATAAACTGTCATTGTTTTCTTTACAAAAATGGCACAATGTTATCTACACTCTATGCATCATATATTTCCCCATGAAAATATCTCATGAAAACCCTACAAAGTTAACTGCTGTTGTTACAATCTTTTACATAGCTGCTTGATATTTTATAATGTAGTATATTTTGTTCACCCATTCCTCCTTAGGGATATTCTGTTGGCTTTCAGTTGTCATGCCACCATAAACCATGTGTCAGCAATAGAATCTTATTATTGTTAATTATTAACTTGGAAATAATTATCTTTAGGTATTTCTATAGGAAAAGTATCTCTAAAATTCTAAATAATAAAAAATATTTGGAAATGTTGATGTTTTAAACCACCTGAAAAAGATGGTGTAAAAGAGACAGTGAGATGAAGAGTGGCAGCAGGTGATGAGAGTTATAATTTCTGGACCATTTTAAGTTAAGAGAAAGCAGTTACGAGTCTACCTGCATCCCCTTTGAGGGGATGGGATAATTGGATCCTTCTTTCTTCTTAGGTATAAATATTAGTTTCTGAAAGACATGAACTCTTCTCAAGATGATTCAAGTAACCAGCACATAGGAAAAATATGCATGATTATTAAAAAGCTGTTATTAATCTTTCTGCTGTTCTTCTGCTCTCCAAGGGAACCTGAAGACTCAAGAGTAATCCTATCCCTTGAGACACTAAATCAAGATAATCTCCTACCCATCCAGCTGTGTTAGTTCCCATTCTCTGCATTTAAACTAGTGGGGTTCTTGAACAGAAATCAAGCACTCTTTCGCACTGAGCAATCACAGGAGTATCTGTTCCCTTAGTTGTAACCTGCAAACAAGTATTTCAACGTAGCATGTAGGAAGTAAGATTTTGGTATAAACAACAACAACCAAAAGCACAGATCAGTTTTATACTGAAATGAATCACATACTAGAAGGTGAGTTCTTAGAAAGGTGTATTTCTCTGATTTTTATCTTATTTCCTCTTATTTTCCTTCTTAAACTTATTCAGAGTTAAGTTACTTGGGGATTGTTAGACTTCCACCTAAATGTAGTCATCAAGTCTCTCTCATATATGTATACACACACACACACACACACACACATATGGTTGAACCTTGAATAAAACAAGTTTAAACACTCATCCATTTACAGAGTTTTTCAATAAATGTATTAGTAAGTTTTTGGAGATTGCAACAATTTGAAAAAAAATCACCTAGAAATCATAGCCTAGAAATATCAAAAAAATTAAGAAACCGTTAAGTATGTCATGAATACATAAAACATATGTAGATACTAGTATATTCTTAAAGAGGCAAAGATGAATGACATTTAACATAAAACTAATATTATGTTAGCTTTTGTACCATTTTACAACTTAACTTTCAAAGACTTACATTCCCATACAGAATGTCTCTCTTCATCATAATGGAAGAAAATACATTAACCTATCATCACAGATACGTGGTGTTTTTTTTTTAAGTAACAATGTTGCTAACATTGTACAATGAATATAGCTGTAATACTGTATCGCATAAGAGTTTTCTAACAATTCATTTATTAGTGTATGGACTAGGCAACCTTGAAGCAATCATTTAGCTACATCTTCATTATCAATGCATGAAGTGTTATAGCTGTAAATAAATGTGAATTTCTTTTTCACATATCTTTTCATTCTGATGTCTAATATTAGTGATATGAGTAACACCTACAGTGTCTTCCATCCTAAAAGACAACATTAATATAGTGCTAAAACAGGTGATTCCTTTTGTAAACAGTTGACATAAACTTGCAATATCTGTAAATACAGTACAGTAAGTGTATTTTCTTATAATTTTCTTTATAACATTTTCTCTTCTTTAGTTTATTATACAAGTATAGTATATGGTACATATAACATACAAAATATTTGTTAATTGATTGCTATGCTATCAGTAAGGGACGGTTCAGTTCAGTTCAGTCACTCAGTCGTGTCCAACTCTTTGCAACACCATGAATCGCAGCACGCCAGGCTTCCCTGTCCATCACCAACTCCCGGAGTTCACTCAGACTCACGTCCATCGAGTCCGTGATGCCATCCGGCCATCTCATCCTCTGTCATCCCCTTCTCCTCCTGCCCCCAATCCCTCCCAGCATCAGAGTCTTTTCCAATGAGTCAACTCTTCACATGAGGTGGCCAAAGTACTGGAGTTTCAGCTTTAGTATCATTCCTTCCAAAGAAATCCCAGGGCTGATCTCCTTCAGAATGGACTGGTTGGATCTCCTTGCAGTCCAAGGGACTCTCAAGAGTCTTCTCCAACACCACAGTTCAAAAGCATCAGTTCTTCAGCGCTCAGCCTTCTTCACGATTAGCAGTAGATTATTGGTCATTAAGTTTCTGGGAAGTCAAAGTTTTATATGGATTTATGATTGTGCAGGGGCTGGGTGAGAAGTTGGTGCCACTAAACCCTGCATTGTTCACAACATAAATACATAGATGTATGTATGAAACAGTAATAAGGACCTACAAATAGGGACTAAGTTGCTATTGCATGGACAGACAAGTCAAGCACATACTCTCAATAATTTTCCTGCCTTAGGTCTCAGGTTACCTTGCAATTCACCTGATGAAAATTTTCATATGTTATCTAACCTGATTGTGATTTATCCTGGTGATGGGATCCAACTGGTACAGTAGAAACTTTAGAGATACATTTGTTCCATTTTTTGAGTTCTGATATCTGTCTATACATATATAGGATAACTCTGACTCTGTTATTTATTCTCTTATATGAAAAATATAGCTTTAATGTAGCTTAAATCACATTGTCTGCAATCAGATCCATTTTGTATAGGCTTTGCTAAGAGTAGATATCCTCAATTCTCCTATCTTGGTGAGTCTTCCCTCAAAAAATAATTCATAATAACCCTGACCTCGACAGTATTGCATTAAGTTACAAGCATCATTTCTGCCTCACTTTTCATTGTACACAATTCCAACTTTTCTTGACTTCAAGCAGGCATAGGCTCTTCTCTCTTATGTTGGCTCTCTCTTTCTTATCACAGGTAGTAGGTTTTAAATAAGAATCAAATACTTGACAGAATTGTCTTCTTTTCTGGGAGTATTACTTGGATTTATGAGGAGTGGAAGATGGGGGGCAGAATATCATCTCTAACAAAACCAACAGTAAAAAAATACATATATATTTAAGATAGTAATAGGTATCAGTACATTAGAAACCAGTCCCTACCCAGGGACTGTGGTTGGGATAACACGTATGAAGTTTATGTTCTCAGAGCCTCATGAAAAACTATCTAAAAGAAGACAAGCATGAGGCCAGCAGTGTCGTGAGGGTTGCCATTTTCTGGATCATATGGGAGGTTGTAGGGATTCTGGATGGAGTTTAGATTCTTAACTTACTCTGAACTTACTTAAAAACCTGTAAGTCTAAATTTGAATTGTTTTATGCTACTAAATTTGTGGTATTAACTGGAAGGAATGATGCTGAAGTTGAAGCTCCAATACTTTCGCCACCTGATGCAAAGAGCTAACTCATTGGAAGAGTCCCTGATGCTGACAAAGATTGAGGGCAAGAGGAGAAGGGGATGACAGAAGATGAAATGGTTGGATGGCATCACTGACTCAAAGGGCATGAGTTTGAGCACACTCTGGGAGATGGTAAAGGACAGGGAATCTTGGTGTGCTTCAGTTCATGGGGTCTCAAAGAGTCAGAAATGACTTAGTGACTGAACAACAATAACAATGATGCACCAATAAATATATGCAATGGATTTCTTGTACTTTCATCTGCATATGTATACATATGTGTGTTGGGGGAGAGAGAAAAAGAGAGACAGAAATAAAGAGACAGAGAGAGAGACACAGAGGATGATAATGAAGGTATTCCATGCAGAAACAATCACAGCACTGTAATTAACCCCCAATTAAAAATAAAATTTTAAAAGAAAAAACAAAAAAGTTTTGTAACAAAGTGGAGTATAATTTTAGAATTATCTACCATGTATAATGTAATTTCTATATAGAGAATGGGTTCTCAGTTCTTGATTAAATGCTGGGTGCTCTTGATATTCCCATAGAGAGAAAGAGAGAACAAAAGCCTGGAGAAATGACAAACATGAGCCTAGTGACAACGTTCATCCTCTTGGGCCTTTCCCATGCACCAGAGCTGGACACGCTCCTCTTTGGAATCTTCCTGGTGATCTATGTCCTCACTGTGGTGGGGAACCTACTCATCCTGCTGGTGATTATAGTGAATCCTCACTTGCACACCCCCATGTACTACTTCCTGAGCAACCTGTCCTTCATTGACATGTGGTTCTCCACGGTCACTGTGCCCAAAATGCTGATGACCCTGGTGTCCACAGAAGGCAGTCCTGTCTCCTTTCCCAGCTGTGTGGCCCAGCTCTACTCCTTCCACTTCCTGGGCAGCACCGAGTGCTTCCTCTACACCGTCATGTCCTATGACCGCTTCCTGGCCATCAGTTACCCGCTCAGGTACACCAGCATGATGAGTGGGAGGACGTGTGCCATCCTGGCCACAAGCACATGGCTCAGTGGCTCTGTGCACTCTGCTGTCCAGACCACACTGACGTTCCGCTTGCCCTTCTGTGGACCCAACCAGATCCAGCATTACTTCTGCGATGCACCACCCATCCTCAAACTGGCCTGTGCAGACACGTCCACTGTGGAGATGGTGATCTTTATCAACATTGGGGTGGTGGCCTCAGGCTGCTTTCTCCTCATAGTGCTGTCCTACGTGTCCATCGTCCATTCCATCCTGACGATCCGCACCTCAGAGGGGAGATGGAGAGCCTTTCAGACCTGTGCCTCCCACTGTACTGTGGTCCTTTGCTTCTTTGTTCCTTGTGTTTTCATTTACCTGAGACCAGGCTCCAAGGAGGCTATGGACAGGATTGTGGCTGTCTTCTACACTGTGATGACGCCCCTTCTGAATCCTGTGGTCTACACCCTGCGGAACAAGGAAGTGAAGAAAGCTCTGTTGAAGCTTAAAGACAAAGTAGTGTATTTGCAGAGCTAATAATCTCTGTAATGTACACTCGCTCATTTAACAAATATAGTAATAGAATAGTACAATGAAACATAGAAATATAATATAGTATAGCACAATATATGATTTTATCAGTGTGAAATATTTTATGTATGTAGTTCTCAGTATTAAACTTTATCAAAACTTCTTGGGAAAATTTGTTTCAAGGATATTTTTGAAATTGAAAAAATTACAAATTTTTTATTTATGATAAACTTGTTAAATTTTGATCTATGAAGTCATTTCTCTGCAACATGTTTATTTTACCTTTTCCTCTAATTATATTCATATATAATTGACATATAATATGATTTTTACTCCTTTTTAAAGAGTGAATATTCAAGTTGGATCTTGGATGCAGAATAGTGAGAAATTTATATATACGTAAGAAGGCTGAGCGCCGAAGAATTGATGGTTTTGAACTGTGGTGTTGTAGAAGACTCTTGAGAGTCCCTTGGACTGCAAGATCCAACCAGTCCATTCTGAAGGAGATCAGCCCTGGGATTTCTTTGGAAGGAATGATGCTAAAGCTGAAACTCCAGTACTTTGGCTACCTCATGTGAAGAGTTGACTCATTGGAAAAGACTCTGATGCTGGGAGGGATTGGGGGCAGGAGGAGAAGGGGACGACCGAGGATGAGATGGCTGGATGGCATCATGGACTCGATGGACGTGAGTCTGAGCAAACTCCGGGAGTTGGTGATGGACAGGGAGGCCTGGCGTGCTGTGATTCATGGGGTCACAAAGAGTCAGACAAGACTGAGTGACTGAACTGAACTGAAGTTGATAATATACTTTTTTGCTTATGTCTTATGCACGCAAATTGAGGACACTGCTCAAGAACAGCAACAATTATCAGAGGTCACTTACTGATCAATACAGCTGTGTACCTGTCTCCTCAGTTTTTGTGTGTGGCTGCATGTGTGTGTGTGTGTGTGTGTGTGTGTGCGCACACGCCTTGTGTGTGTGTGTGTGTGTGTGTGTGTGTGTGTGTGTGCACGTGCGTGCTCCTGTGTGTGTGTTTGCATGATGGTCTCAAGGTAACTACCCCACTTCCCAAGACATCTTGACCTTGGTCAGTGCTCCCATACTGAAAGAGTCCCACACGTCTGAGAGGCTTGTTTTCTCTCCAGGTAGGTTCTCAGGACAAGCTATGGATCTGAGAGGCTCCTTTCAGAGACTGGGAACCGTCACCCCTTTCATAGAGCCCTGAAGTTTCTCAGGTTTGGTCAGTGTGATCGGGAGGAAGCTACCATCAGACACCTCCAGTCTCCATCACATAATCTGACCTTAAATTCCTGTATTAATGGACCAGATGCTCATATTCAGCACAACCATTCTATGTTGGGTCATTTCACTATGGATGGTGATGAAGGTCATGCTGCTCAGAGAGCACCTTCTCTCAATATTTCAGAGTCTTGGAAATTCAGATTCACCAAACCTCAACCTGCTCTAGGACAAGGACACTCTACATTGTAGGCTGGAGCCAAGGGTGCTTCCTATTTAGAAAGAAAGTAGAAAAATTAATGTGTAATTAAATCACTCAGTATCATGAGATTTCAATGTATTTCTTTCACAAGTTAGAAAAATCAGGCCTAGGAAAGACAAAACACCCTAAAAACCCCCCAGTGCATAGCTACACAGCCCATACAAGTGGACTTCCACGTGCAATGGGTGAAGTGCTATAACTGCATGTAACAAAAGCAAATATTGGTTCAAATAAGGTTAGAAACAGTTATACTTTGTATTTCTGTTTTTCATCTGTGAAAGACCTTCTCTACCAATACTGTTTGAAGGACTCAATGAGTTAGTAGAAGTAAAAGTGCTTTGAGAAGTGAAAGTGTTCATCATTCAGTCTCATCTGACTTTTTCTGACTCTGTGGACTGTAGCACTACCGATATGCAATAGCTTCTTTTTAAATTTAAATTTATTTTAATTAATTAAAATTTTAAAATTCAAACCTGGGACTACTAGCTAGATAGCCTGATTCTCAGAATCAATCCTTTTACAAACTATTTTCATGATTGACTAGGGTTTCATCCATCTTCAAAAATACTGTATTTGTGAAGATGCATGAAATTTTCTTTAAATCACTGATAATAAATTAGTATCATGATTAACACCATTATTGACAATGCAATTATTTTAAATGTTTTGATAAATTTGATATTCTGTATTTACTAGTTTTCAAGTAATTTAACTGCAATAAAGTCCATGAAGCATTAAAATTACATGGAATTAAATTATCTGGAACAATTCAGAGGCAAAAACATAAATGTTATTGAGCTTGGGATATATTAGACACCTTATTTATTCTTTACTAGAGACTTTATCATTACATGAACACTATGCCATAGGTACTATTGATACATAATGTAGAAAACTGAAGATGATCAGGTTCCTTACTCAAATTCACACAGTTAGTAAGGAATGTGGTTAAGGCTTAATTCCAAATGTGTTGGATTAAGTCACTCAGTCGTGTCTGACTCTTTGCAACACCAGAGACTGTAACCTACCAGCCTCCTCTGTCCATGGGATTTTTCAGGAAGAGTACTGGAGTGGGTTGCCATTTTCTTCTCCAGTGGATCTTCCCACCCCAGGGATGGAACCCAGGTCACCCACGTTGCAGGCAAATGCTTTACCGTCTAAGCCCTAGGGGAAGCCCTGCACCCAAATACCCAGCATCAAAACCCATGGAGTGAAATTCTAGCCTGTATGGGTATAACAGAATTTCAGGAACCTTTTAATTCTTTGAGGATAAAACAACAGTTAACATCAATAATCACTGAAGCAACAAAGAACAGAATTTTGTACAGTTGTGTGTAGTCTATATATCAAATGTAGGATTTAAATTTAAAAAAAACTTATTTCCCCTATATACTATGAAAAGCACCTTAGCTACCCTATCTTAACTCTGCCTGACTTAGATTCTAAGTGCTTTATAACACTATATATTTGTGAGTTCCACATTAAGTTATGGAGTTCTCAAGGAAAAATATTGTCTTTTCTTGTAGTATTCCACCGTCATAATCGTTGGTATCATTTATTTAAGATGCTCTCCCTGATACAAACTCTTTCCACTTCCCAGTATGTTTATACATTCTGAGGGACTCAACTTCTGATGCACACTCATAATTTTAGATATCAATCGTAAACAGGGGCCTTCTCTTTCTGTACATGCTGTTCCTGCCTTCCTTGTTCAAGTCCCTAATAACTTCAGTTTGTTAGATATTTCCATTAGTAGATAAAGTTATTGCATCGAATTTCATGTATTTAAACTTTTTTCCCTCTTATTCTACATTTGCCTCTTATGCCCTGATTGTCCCAGCAAAATGTACGCTGAAACTCAGAGGGTCTGCTCATAATCCTTCCTCATACCTTTCTTCTTTTAAAACTGAAAGAACAGTAAGAGAGATGAATAGAAAATGATGAGACATGGGACAGCATGAAAAAGCTCTGAAAATAAAGTAAAATAATGGATAATTGAAATACTTTAGTAATGAATTCTTTTTATCAAAAGAAAGTGAAAGTCACGCAGTCGTAACCGATCCTTTGTGACCCCAAGAACTGTATAGTCCCTGGAATTCTCTAGGCCAGAATACTGGAGTGGGTAGCCTTTCCCTTCTCCAGGGGATCTTCCCAACCCGGGAATTGAACCCTGGTCTCCCGCATAGCAGGCAGATCCTTCACCAGCTGAACCACAAGGGAAGCCCAAGAATATTGGAGTGGGTAGCTTATCCCTTCTCCAGCAGATCTTCCTGACTCAGGAAACGAACCGGGGTCTCCTGTATTGCAGGCAGATTCTTTATCAATTGAGCCATCAGGGATGCCCATATTACCAAATATTAATCGGAACAGTGTTATTTGTAAATACTTCTTGATGTCATTATAATGTCCTAAGAGTTACAAGGGCTGTTTTTCAAACAGGAAAATAGAAAGAATAAAATAATTTACAATTGGTATGTGCGTTGCACTTAGGGAATGATGTTATTGTTCAATCGCTCAGTCATGTCTGACTCTATACGATCCCATGGACTGTAGCACACCAGGCCTCCTTGTCCTTCACCGTCTCCCATAGCCTGCTCAAATTAAGGTCCATTGAGTTGCTGATGCCATCCAACCATCTTGTCCTTTATTATTCCCTGCCTTCAATCTTTCCCAGCATCATGGTTTTCTCAAATGAGTCAGGCTTCATATCAGGTGGCCAAATTGGAGTTTCAGCTTCAGCATCAGTCCTTCCAATGAATATTCAGGACTGATTTCTTTTAGGGTTGACTGGCTTGATCTCCTTGTAGTCCAAGGGACTCTCAAGAGTCTTCTCCAACACCACAGTTCAAAAGCATCAATTCCTCAGTGTTCAGCTTTCTTTATAGTCCAACTCTCACATCCATACATGACTACTGGGAAAACCATAGCTTTGACCAGACAGACTTTTGTTGGCAAAAAGTAACGTCTCTACTTTTGAATATGCTGTCTAGGTAGGTCATAGCTTTTCTTCCAAGGAGCAAGCGTCTTTTAATTTCATGGCTGCTGTCACCATCTGCAGTGACTTTAGAGCCCAAGAAACTAAAGTTTGTCACCATTTCCATTGTTTCTCCATCAATTTGCCATGAAGTGATGGGAACTGATGCCATGATCTTAGTTTTTTAATGCTGAATTTTAAGCCAACTTTTTCACTCTCCTCATTCACCTTCATCAAGAAGCTCTTTAGTTACTCCTTGCTTTCTGCCATAAGGGTGGTATCATCTGCATATCTGACGTTATTGATATTTCTCCCAGCAATCTTGATTCCAGTTTGGGCTTCATGCTGTCTGGCATTTCTCATGGTGTACTCTGTATATAAGTTAAATAAGCAGGGTGACAATGTATAGCCTTGATGTACTCCTTTCCCAATTTTAAACTAGTCCATTTTTCCATGTCCAGTTCTTTTTTTTGTTAATCTGGAAAAATCTTTATTTATTTTTTAATATAAATTTATTTAATTTTAATTGGAGGCTAATTACTTTACAATATTGTATTGGTTTTGCAATACATTGACAGGAATCCACCATGGGTGTACACGTGTTCCCCATCCTGAACCCCGCCTCCCACCTCCCTCCCCATACCATCCCTCTGGGTCGTCCCAATGCACCAGCCCCGAGCATCCTGTATCATGCATCAAACCTGGACTGGTGATTCATTTCATATATGATATTATACATGTTTCAATGTCATTCTCCCAAATCATCCCACCCTTGCCCTCTCCCATAGACTCCTAAAGACTGTTCTATACATTTGTGTCTCTTTTGTTGTCTCGCATACAGGGTTATCATTACCATGATTCTAAATTCTATATATATGTGTTAGTATACCCTGTTGGTGTTTTACTTTCTGGCTTACTTCACTCTGTATAATAAGCTCCAGTTTCATCCACCTCATTAGAACTGATTCAAATGCATTCTTATTAATGACTGAGTAATACTCCTTTGTGTATATGTACCACCATTTTCTTATTCATTTGTCTGCTGATGGACATCTAGGTTGTTTCCGTGTCCTGGCTATTATAAATAGTGCTGCAATAAACACTAGGGTACACGTGTCTCTTTCAATTCTGGTTTCCTCAGTGTGTATGCCCAGAAATGGGATTTCTGGGTCGTATGGCAGTTCTACTTCCAGTTTTTTAAGGAATTTCCACACTGTTCTCCATAGTGGCTGTACTAGCTTGCATTCTCACCAACAGTGTAAGAGATATCCCTTTTCTCCACACCCTCTCCAGCATTTATTGCTTGTAGACTTTTGGATCGCAGACATTCTGACTGGCGTAAAATGGTACCTCATTGTGGTTTTGATTTGCATTTCTCTGATAATGAATGATGTTGAGCATCTTTTCATCTGTTTGTTAGCCATCTGTATATCTTCTTTGGAGAAATCTCTGTTTAATTCTTTGGCTCATTTTTTTGATTGAGTCATTTATTTTTCTGGAACTGAGAGCTGCAGGAGTTGCTTGCATATTTTTGAGATTAATTATTTGTCAGTTGCTTCATTTGCTATTATTTTCTCCCATTCTGAAGGCTGTCTTTTCACCTTGCTTAGAGTTTCCTTTGTTGTGCAGAAGCTTTTAATTTTGATTAGGTCCCATTTGTTTATTTTTGCTTTTATTTCCAGTATTCTGGGAGGTGGGTCGTAGAGGATCCTGCTGTGATTTATATTGGAAAGTGTTTTGCCTATGTTCTCCTCTAGGAGTTTTATAGTTTCTGGTCTTACATTTAAATCTTTAAAGCATTTTGAGTCTATTTTTGTGTGTGGTGTTAGAAAGTGTTCTAGTTTCATTCTTTTACAAGTGGTTGACCAGTTTTCCCAGCACCACTTGTTAAAGAGATTGTCTTTTTTCCATAGTATATTCTTGCATCCTTTGTCAAAAATAAGGTCTCCATAGGTGTGTGCATTTATCTCTGGGCTTTCTATTTTGTTCCATTGATCTATCTGTAAAGACATTGATCTATATTTCTGTCTTTGTGCCAGCACCATACTGTCTTGATGAATGTAGCTTTGTAGTAGAGCCTGAAGTCAGGCAGGTTGATTCCTCCAGTTCCATTCTTCTTTCTCAAGATTGCTTTGGCTATTCGAGGTTTTTTGTTAAGGATTTTTGCATCTATGTTCATCAGTGATATTGGCCTGTAGTTTTCTATACAGCACCATTGATAAAACATCTAGGTTAAAGATGAAAAGTTTCTCCACAATGAGGAACACCCAGAGAGGTTCACAGAGTTACATAGAGAAGAGAAGAGGGAGGAGGGAGATAGAGGTGACCTGAAAGAGATGGGGTGGAATCAAAAGAGGAGAGAGCAAGCTAGGCAGTAATCACTTCCTTATGTGCGCTCGCTCCACAGTCTGGACCTCTCAGAGATGTTCACGGAGTTATACAGAGAAGAGAAGAGAAGGAAGGAGACAGAGGATGCCAGGAGGATAAAGGGGGGAATCAAAAGGAGAGAGACAGATCCAGCCAGTAATCAGTTCCCTAAGTGTTCTCCACCATCTGGAACACACAAAGAGATCCACAGAGTTGGGTAGAGAAGAGAAGAGGGAGGGAGGAGATAGAGGTGACCTGGTGCAGAAAAAGGAGAGTCCAAAGGGGGAGAGAGCAGTCAAGCCAGTGATCTCGCTCCCAAGTAAAAATGGGTACTGAAGATTGGGTTCTTAAAGGTACAAAATTGATAACAAATACCAAAAATTAAAGATTAAAAATCTAGAGGTTGGATTTTCAAAAATACAATATTAAAGAAAAGAAAAGAAAAA
>SJYT01029687.1:126456-157099 GCA_006410635.1 Cephalophus harveyi
ACAAAAATTGTAAAATATATAATATGAAGTTTGCTTTTAAAAATAGGGTCTTTTTTTTTGCAAAGTAATAGTAGGTTATAAAATGAAAATTAAAGGAGTAATAGAGGACTTAAAATTAAAAAAATAAAGAATGATAGTAAAAATAGTAAAAATATATCTAGGACTTTCTCTGGTGGTGTTGTGGGCAGTGTGGGGTCAGTTCATTTTCAGATAGTTCCTTGATCCAGCTTATAGTTCTCAAGACCTATAGGCCCCTTCCTAAGTAGTCGGTACCAACTACAGGGTTTTAATCTATTGCACCTGTCACTTCTAAGGCGGCTCCCTCTGTTTTAGCTTCTTCTGTTTGCTGGTCTCTTCAGTGACTAATTTCTGCCCTGACACAAGGGAAGGGTGGTGGACACTTTTTTAGTTGTGAACAGCTCACTTGTTCAGTTGTGCTATGGAGAGGGAGGGATGCTGCAAACAAATAACACTGGCGTGTGCTCGCGATGTCTCAGCCACAATGGGTTTGCCCCCACTCGCGGCACGTGTGCTTTCCTTATCTATACTGCTTAGGCTCTAGGTTGCTCTGCTGGGAACTGTCTGAGGCCGGCTCTGTGTTGTATGCAATTCCCAGGTCTAAGCCACTCAGGTTCAGGTACTCGGGTACTCCTCAGAGGTGCAGACTCAGTTGGGCCTGCGTTTTGTGCCCTTCCAGATCCAAGCAGTTCAGGTGACCACGTGTTTGGCGAACGCAGTCGCTGCGACTTATCACCTCCTACATCCCTGCCGCTCAGTTTTCTGGGTGTACAACTGGCACACCTTCTCAGGCAGATATTGACCGTCCAGAATCCCAAGAAATCTTAGTTAACAATGAAGCCTGCTTGCAGTTTGGTAGATAATGCCTCTCTGGGGCCGCAATTGCCCCCTTCCAGCTCTGGCTGCCTGTCACCAGAGGGGGATGGTCTGCAGCCAGCTAGCTCTGCTCAGTCCTTTGTTCTGTGAGCGGGCCTGATGGTGTCTTAGGTTAGGACTTTTCGCGTAGCTCTAGTCAGTCCTTTGTTCTGTGAGTGGTCCTGGCAGTGTCTTCAGTTCAGTTCAGTCACTCAGTCGTGTCCGACTCTTTGTGACCCCATGAATCGCAGCACACCAGGCCTCCCTGTCCATCACCAACTCCCAGAGTTCACTCAGACTCACATCCATTGAGTCAGTGATGCCATCCAGCCATCTCATCCTCTGTTGTGCCCTTCTCCTCCTGCCCCCAATCCCTCCCAGCATCAGAGTCTTTTCCAATGAGTCAACTCTTCAGATGAGGTGGCCAAAGTACTGGAGTTTCAGCTTTAGCATCATTCCTTCCTAAGAAATCCCAGGGCTGATCTCCTTCAGAATGGACTGGTTGGATCTCCTTGCAGTCCAATGGGCTCTCAAGAGTCTACTCCAACACTACACTTCAAAAGCATCAGTTCTTTGGTGCTCAGCTTTCTTCACAGTCCAACTCTCACATCCATACATGACCACTGGAAAAACCATAGCCTTGACTAGACGGACCTTTGTTGGTAAAGTGATGTCTCTGCTTTTTCAATATGCTGTCTAGAATGGTCATAGCTTTTCTTCCAAGGAGCAAGCGTCTTTTAATTTCATGGCTGCAGTCACCATCTGCAATGATTTGGAGCCCAAGAAAATAAAGGTCTGTCACTGTTTCCATTGTTTCCCTATCTATTTACCATGAGGTGATTGGACCGGATGCCATGATTTTAGTTTCTTGAATGTTGAGGTTTAAGCCAGCTTTTTCACTCTCCTCTTTCACTTCCATCAAGAGGTTCTTCAGTTCCTATTTACTTTCTGCCATAAGGGTGGTGTCATCTGCATGTCTGAGGTTATTGATAATTCTCCTGGCAATCTTGATTCCAGCTTGTGCTTCATCCAGCCTAGCATTTTGCATGATGTACTCAGCATATAAGTTAAATAGCAGGGTGACAATATACAGCCTTGATGTACTTCTTTCCCAATTGGGAACTTGTACATTCATATACAACTATATATAAAATAGATAATGAATAAGGACCTATGATACAGCACAAGGAACTCCACTCAGTATCCTGTAATAACCTACATAGGAAAAGAATCTGAAAAAGGATGAATATATGTATATGTATAACTGAATCGCTATGCTCTATGCCTTAAATTAACATATTATTAGAAATTAACTACACTGCAACAAATTTTTTAAATGATATTCAATAGAAAAGGTCAAACCAAGTTTCATTGCAAGGAACTATGTAGTTTAAGATATGATATGTGCCTTGGTTTCACTAAATTAATAAACCAAAGTGTGAAAGTGTGTTAACATGTTACTTGGTCTGTCATGTCTGACTCTTTTTGACTTCATAGACTGTAGCCTGACAGACTTCTCTGTCCAGGAATTCTCCAGGCAAGAATACTAGAGTGGGTAGTCATTCTCTTCTCCAGGGGTTCTTCCTGAACCAGGGATAAAACTCCGGTCTCCTGCATTGCAGGCAGGCTCTTTGCCATCTGAGCCACCAAGGAAGCCCAATAAACTGAAATCTCATGTTTAAAAAACCTAATATGGCCTTTAAAATTCCCCAGAAAAATTAGTCAAATAAATATTCCTGAGTAGCTGATTTAGATAAAATTTCATAATGAGAACTATAAATATAATACATTTCTTGTTGACAATTAAATTATATTACTAAGTTTTTAAAATATGTGTATCTACATAATATAGTTTATTTGCTTTGTGAGTACACTACTTTGTCTTTAAACTTCAACACAGCTTTCTTCACTTCCTTGTTCCGCAGGGTGTAGATCATAGGGTTCAGAAGGGGTGTCATCACAGTGTAGAAAACAGCCACAATTCTGTCCACAACCTCCTTGGAGCCTGGTCTGAGGTAAATGAAAACACCAGGGCCAAAGAAGCAAAGGACCACAGTGCAGTGGGAGGCACAGGTCTGGAAGGCTCTCCATCTCCCCTCTGAGGTGCGGATCGTCAGGATGGAATGGACGATGGACACGTAGGACAGCACTATCAGGAGAAAGCAGCCTGTGGCCACCACCCCAATGCTGACAAAGATCACCATCTCCACGGTGGACGTGTCTGCACAGGCCAGTTTGAGGATGGCTGGTGCATCACAGATGTAATGCTGGATCTGGTTGGGTCCACAGAAGGGCAAACGGAATGTCAGTGTGGTCTGGACAGCAGAGTGCACAGAGCCACTGAGCCATGTGGTTGCAGCCAGGATGGCACACGTCCTCCCACTCATCATGCTGGCGTACCTGAGCGGGTAACTGATGGCCAGGAAGCGGTCATAGGACATGACGGTGTAGAGGAAGCACTCGGTGCTGCCCAGGAAGTGGAAGGAGTAGAGCTGGGCCACACAGCTGGGAAAGGAGACAGGACTGCCTTCTGGGGACACCAGGGTCATCAGCATTTTTGGTGTAGTGACCGTGGAGTACCACATGTCAATGAAGGACAGGTTGGTTAGGAAGTAGTACATGGGAGTGTGCAGACGGGGATCCACTGTGATCACCAGCAGGATGAGTAGGTTCCCCACCAAAGTGAGGACATAGATCACCAGGAAGATTCCAAAGAGGAGCGTGTCCAGCTCTGGTGCATGGGGAAGGCCCAAGAGGATGAACGTTGTCACTCGGCTCATGTTTGGCATTTCTCCAGGCTTTTGATCTCTCTTTCTCTCTATGGGAATATCAAGAGCACCCAGCATTTAATCAAGAACTGAGAACATGTTTTCTATACAAAAATTGCATCATATATGGTACATAGTTCTAGGATCATACCAACTTTGCTTATAACAAGTCACCTTTGAAAAAAAGCATAGAATGATTCTGTCTTCTCCCTCTCTTATCTCTCTTACTCTCTCTCACACATAGAGACAGAAACACACACAGAGATATGTTAAAAAAAAAATAGGAGAAATCGATTTAAATTTCCACTGTTGTATCATAAATATTGCTAGTTCAGTTCAGTTGCTCAGTCATGTCTGAATCTTTGTGACCCCATCGACTGCAGCATGCCAGGCTTCCCTGTCCATCACTAAATCCTGAAACTTGCTCAAACTCATGTCCTCACATCAGTGATGCCATCCAACCATCTCATCCTCTGTAGTCCCCTTCTCCTCCCACCTTCAATCTTTGCTGGCATCAGGGTCTTTTCCAATGAGTTAGCTCTTTGCATCAGGTGGCCAAAGTATTGGAGTTTCAGCTTCAACATCAGTCCTTCTAATGAATATTCAGGACTGATTTCCTTTCGGATTGGCTCCTTGAAGTCCAAGGGACTCTCAAGAGTCTTCTCCAACACCACAGTTCAAAAGCTCAATTCTTTAGCTCTCAGCTTTCTTTATAGTCCAACACTTACATCCATACATGACTGCTGGAAAAACCATAGCCTTAACTAAACGGACCTTTGCTGGCAAAGTAATGTCTCTGCTTTTTAATATGCTGTCTAGGTTTGTCATAGCTTTTCTTCCAAGGAGCAACTGTCTTTTAATTTCATGGCTGCTGTCACCATCTGCAGTGATTTTGGAGCCAAAAAAAAAAAAAAGTCTGTCACTGTTTCCATTGTTTCCCCATCTATTTACCATGAAGTGATGAGACAGGATGCCATAATCTTAGTATTCTAAATGTTGAGTTATAAGCCAACTTTTTCACTTTCCTCTTTCACTTTCATCAAGAAGCTCTTTAGTTCCTCTTCACTTTCTGCCATAAGGGTGCTGTCATCTGCATATCTGAGGTTGTTGATATTTCTCCCTGAAAACTTGATTCCAGCTTATGCTTCATCCAGCCTGGCATTTCACATGATGTATTCTGCATGTGAGTTAAATAAGCCCAGGGTGACAATATGCAGCCTTGACATATTCCTTTCCCTATTTGGATCTAGTCTGTTGTTCCATGTTCAGTTCTAACTGTTGCTTCTTGACCTGCACACAGATTTCTCAGGGGGCAGGTAAGATGGTCTGGTATTCCGCAATTTCTTGTGATCCACACAGTCAAAGGCTTTGGCATAGTCAATAAAGAAGAAGTAGAAGTTTTTATGGAATTTTCTTGCTTTTTCTATGATCCAGTGGATGTTGGCAATTTGATCTCTGGTTCTTCTGCCTTTTCTAAATCCAACTTGAACATCTGGAAGTTCACAGTTCACATACTGTTGAAGCCTGACTTGAAGAATTTTGAGCATTACTTAGCTACCGTTGGTAAAGAATCCACCTACAGTGCAGGAGACCCCGGTTCAATTCCTGGGTGGGGAAGATCCACTGGAGAAGGGATAGGCTACAAACTTGGGCTTCCCTTTGGCTCATCTGGTAAAGAATCTGCCTACAATGTGGGAGACCTGGGTTTGATCACTGGGTTGGGAAGATTCCCCTGGTGAAGGGAAAGGCTACCCACTACAGTATTCTGGCTTGGAGAATTCCATGGCCTATACAGTCCATGGGGTTACAAAGAGTCAGACACAACTGAGTGACTTTCAGTTTGCTAGCATCTGAGATGAGTGCAGTTGTGCGGTAGTTTGAACATTCTTTGACATTTCCTTTCTTTGGGTTTGGAATGAAAACTGACCTTTTCCAGTCCTGTGGCCCCTGCTGAGTTTTCCAAATTCGCTGGCATATTGAGGGCAGAACTTTGACAGCATTATCTTTTAGGATTTGAAATAGCTCATGTGGAATTCCATCACCTCGACTAGCTTTGTTCATAGTGATGCTTCCTAAGGCCAACTTGACTTCACATTCCAGGATGTCTGACTTTAGGTGAGTGATTATGCCATCATGGTTATCTGGGTCATGAAGATCTTTCTTGTATAGTTCTTTTGTGTGTTCTTACCACCTCTTCCTAATATCTTCTGCTGATGTTAGGTCCATACCGTTTCTGTCCTTTACTGTGCCCATCTTTGCATGAAAGTTTCCCTTGGTATCACTAGTTTTCTTGAAGATATCTCTAATCTTTCCCATTCTATTGTTTTCCTCTATTTCTTTGCATTGGGTATCTCTTCATGCTATTCTTTGGAACTCTTCATTTAAATGGGTATATCTTTCCTTTTCTCTGTGGCCTTTTGCTTCTCTTGTTTTCTCAGTTATTTGTAAGGCCTCCTCAGACAACCATGTTGACTTTTTGCATTTCTTTTTTGTGGGGATGGTCTTGATCACGTCCTCTTGTATAATGTCATGAACTTCCATCCATAGTTCTTCAGGCACTCTGTCTATCAGATCTAATCCCTGATTTGATTATTTCCACTGTATAATCATAAGGGATTTGATTTAGGTCATACCTGAATGATTTAGTGGTTTTCCCTACTTTCTTCAATTTAAGTCTGAATTTGGCAATAAGGAGTTCATGATCTGAGCCACAGTCAGTTCCCAGTCTTATTTTTGCTGACTGTATAGAGCTTCTCCATCTTTGACTGCAAAGAATATAATCAATCTGACTTCAGTATTGACCATCTGGTGATGTGCATGTGTAGAGTCTTCTCTTGTATTGTTGGAAGAGGGTGTTTGCCATGACCAATGCATTCTCTTGGCAAAACTCTGTTAGCCTTTGCTCTCCTTTATTTTGTACTTCAAGGCCAAATTTGCCTCTTACTCCAGGTGTTTCTTGACCTCCTACTTTTGTATTCCAGTTCCCTATAATGAAAATGTTGGTAGGTGCCCAATATGCTACTGGAGAACAATGGAGAAATAAACCCAGAAAGAATGAAGAGATGGAGCCAAAGCAAAAACAACACCTAGTTATAAATGTGACTGGTGATGAAAGTAAAGTATGATACTGTAAAGAACAATATTGCATAGGAACCTGGAATGTTAGGTCCATGAATCAAGGCAAATCAGAAGTGGTCAAACAGGAAATTGCAAGAGTGAACATTGACATTTTCAGAATCAGTGAACTAAAATGGACTGGAGTGCATGAATTTAATTCAGATGACCATTATATCTACTACTGTGGACAAGAATCCTTTAGAAGAAATGAAGTAGCCATCCTAGTCAACAGAAGAATCCAAAATGTGGTACTTGGATGCAATCTCAAAAATGACAGAATGATCTCTGTTCATTCCCAAGGCAAACCATTCAATATCATAGTAATCCAAGTCTATGCCCTGACCAGTAATGCTGAAGAAGCTGAAGTTGAATGGTTCTATTAAGACTTGCAAGACCTTCTAGAACTAACATCCAATATATATATTACTTAGCACCATAAAACAATTCAAATTTTCTGTTTGATTCTTTCTATGGGTCAGGTCACCTGGGTTCTCTGCTTCAAATCTCACAAAGTTGAAAATCAATGTGTCAGCTTCATCTATAATCTCATATGGGGCACAAGATCACCTACCTCAGTGATCTTAGTAAAACCCATACACAATAGATAAGTAAGATAAATAATGTAAAGTAGTTAGCAAAGTACCCAATGCTTTGTAAGTTCTCAATAATAGATAGCAAATTATATGAAACTGTTGTCCTGCTTTAAAAAGCCATATAGGTATAGATAATATGGAGAGACAGAGACCATAAGAGAGAGAAGGAGGGAGACAAAATAAATAAATTATCCTGTGCTATAGAGACTTTGCAGTTTCAAAGCTACAGCTTCAGGGAAAATTTCATCACTAGTATTGATTAGTTCTGCTGTTTCATTAAAACACACCACCTGCTTATGTAGGAAATACTCTCAGTGCAGTTTAAGAATCTAAACTCCACTCAGAATCCCTATAACCTCCCATATGATCCAGAAAATACCAGCCCTCATAACACTGCTGGCCGCATGTTTTTCTTTAAAATTTTAGACTAGACTAACCTTTGTTGCTGTTGTTCAGTAGCTCAGTCACGTCCGACTCTTTGCAACCCCATGGCCTGCAGCACACCAGGCTTCCCTGTCCTTCACTGTCTCCCGAAGACTAACCTTTAGGAGGCTCTGCTTTATTGACTATGCCAAAGCCTTTGACTGTGTGGATCACAATAAACTGTGGAAAATTCTGAAAGAGATGGGAATACCAGACCACCTAACCTGCCTCTTGAGAAATCTGTATGCAGGTCAGGAAGCAACAGTTAGATCAACCCTGGGATTTCTTTGGAAGGAATGATGCTAAAGCTGAAACTCCAGTACTTTGGCCACCTCATGCGAAGAGTTGACTCATTGGAAAAGACTCTGATGCTGGGAGGGATTGGGGGCAGGAGGAGAAGGGAACGATCAAGGATGAGATGGCTGGATGGCATCACTGACTCGATGGATGTGAGTCTGAGTGAACTGCGAGAGATGGTGATGAACAGGGAGGCCTGGTGTGCTGCGATTCATGGGGTCGCAAAGAGTCGGACACGACTGAGCGACTGAACTGAACTGAACTGAAGAACATAAACTTCATATGTGTTCTCACAACCACGATCCACTGGGTACAGGCTGGTATCTAATATTTTTATGCATATTTCTATCTTAAATATCTAAGTATTTTCCAGTATTGACTTTGTTAGTGATGATATCTCTCCCACATCTTCCACTCCTCACACTCATAAAACACAGTGATGCCCTCATAAGAGAAGACAATTCCATCAAATATCTGATTCTAGTTTAAAATCTACTCCTTGTTTCAAAAAAATACAGAACCAACATAAGAGAAACGTACCTGTTACATGAATGTCAAGAAAAGTTGGAATTGTGTACAGTGAAAAGTGAGGTAGATGTTCTTAATTTAATCCAAAATATAGTTGATTTCAAGATTGTTACTGTTTTTCAAGAAAAGATTCACCAATATGAAAGAAATGAGTTTCTCTGCTCTTAGCAAAACTCATACACAATGGAGCCTATCGTCACAGAAACTACCTTAAGCTACATTAAAGGTCAGTTCAGTTCAGTCACTCAGTTGTGTCTGACTCTGCGACCCCATGGACTGCAACACGCCAGGCTTCCCTGTCCATCACCAACTCCCAGAGCCTACTCAAACTCATGTCCATCGCATCAGTGATGCCATCCAACCATCTCATCCTCTGTCATTCCCTTCTCCTCCTGCCTTCAGTCTTTCCCAGCATATATTCCATAATGTATTAAAAATATACATTAAAGGTATATTGTCCAAATAAAAGAGTAAATAACAGAGACAATTATGCTAATCACCTATGTGGATATCAGAACTCAAAAAAGGAACAAATATGTCTCTTAAATTTCTACTGCACCAGTGGGTCCCATCATCAGGATAAATCACATTTATATTAAGTATGAAATTTTTCATCAGGTGAATTGCAAGGCAGCCTGAAACCTAAGGCAGGGGTATCAGTGAGAGGTATCAGTGTTCAACTTGTATGTTCATGCCATAGCAACTTAGTCGCTATTTGTAGGTCCTTATTACTAGGAAGATCCCCTGGAGGAGAAGTATGGCAATCCACTCCAATATTCTTGTTTGGAGAATCTCATGGACAGAAGAGCCTGACAGGCTACAGTCCATGGGGTCGCAAAGAGTCAGATATGACTGAGCGACTAAGCACAGCACAGCACACTACTAACTGTATATATACAGATATGTATATCTGTGTGTATAAACATCTACATACATATGTATGCAGTGAGTGTGTCTGTGTGTGTGTGTGTGTATATAGAGAGAGAGAGGGAAAGCAAGAGAAAGAAAAAGAGAGAGTGAAAGAGAGACAAAGATTTGATAACCACATTTAGAAGGAAGTCTAACAATCCCCAAGTATCTTATCTCTGAATGGAAGTTTAGGAAGGAAAGCAAGAGCAAGAGGAAATGAGAGAAATCTACTTTTCTAAGAACTCACCGCCACTATGTGACTCCTTTCCATATAAAACTCATTTGTGTTTATCCCTTACTCTGCCAAAATGTTTAACTTTCTACATGCTATGTTGAGCACTTGTTTGCAAGTTAATACTCATTGAGCTGGTGTACCTGTGGTTGTTTGTGGAGTGGCTCATTTCTGTTCTAGGACCCCACTAGTTGAAGGGCAGAGAATGGAAACTCACACAGCTAGACAGGCAGAAGCATAACTTGATTTACTTTCTCAGGGGATAGGATTCCTCTTGAGTTTCCTGAGTGATCAGAAAAACAATTGAAAGAGACTAATTAAGGGTTTTTTTTAAGTCACGCATATATTTCCCTGTGTGTTTGTTATTTGAACACTCCTGAGAAAAGTTCATGTATTTCTGGAGCTTGCAGCTTTACCTAAGAGGAAAGAAGGATTCAGTTATCCTATTCCCTCATCAGTGTTGCAGATAAACTCACAATGGTTTATTCTCAACATAAAATCACACAGAACACAAAAGTGATCATCTCCTTCTGTACTCCCATCGTACGTCTCACTCTCTCTTGCACCCTACTTTAAGGTGATTTAAAACTGCTGAATTTCTAAACATTTTTAAAAGCTGAATTTATACACAATTATGGCATTTTTTATTACAGTTGTTTAGGTAAAGATATTTTAAAGAAAACAAAGAAGGCTGACCATAACAAAATGATGCATTGAACTATATTGATTGCATTTTATTTGGTTTTGAAACTTTAATGAGAAAAAAAATATATTAAGCTCAAGAACACTGTTGGGGGGGGCATTGATTTCATTTTAAAATACAAATTGAGATGTGACATGATAGAGGTGCTAACTATTGATACAAAGGCAATTATAGTATAAAAGTACATCAGGTCAACATGTTGTAAACCTTAAATTTACACAGTGTTATATGTCAAATATATTTCAATAAGAAAGAACACTTGTGATGTAAGTAAATGAATCTTTGAAGAATTATTTAAAAACAAAACAAATTTAAAAATAAAATAAAAATTATGCAGTTAATTTTCTTTGATCTTATGTAATACAGCTAGAGCTTAATAACCATACTACATGTAGAGAAAAGAGTTGAGAACTTAAACCAATTTTCTTTCTTTTAATATAAATTTATTTATTTTAACTGGAGGTTAATTACTTTACAATATTGTATTGGTTTTGCCATACAACAACATGAATCCACCACAGGTATACTAAACCAATTTTCTGAATAGCACTTTAGGCAGATCTATTTGCAGTTTTTTAAGGAATCTCCACACTGTTCTCCATAGTGGCTGTACTAGTTTGCATTCCCACCAGCAGTGTAAGAGGGTTCCCTTTTCTCCACACCCTCTCCAGCATTTATTGCTTGTAGACTTTTGGATCGCAGCCATTCTGACTGGTGTGAAAAATAAAAAAAATAAATAGCACTTTAGTTAATAAGATAATTACAATTATAGTTCCTTATTTTGCAGAAAATACTGACAGTATGCCATATCTAAAATGAAATTAATTCCAGATGAATTAAAGATTTAAATAAAGAAGGAAAAAACAAAGCATTAAGACAACATATAAACAAAACCAGACAATCTAGGGAAAATCTTCATAACGAATTTTGATATCTGGTCTTTCAAATCTTCAAGCTTTTCCTTCTCTAGATTATCTATGCCATTTTGTAAGTCCCTCTCCATTTGAAAACACACTATACGGTCCACATATCTACAGAATAAAGTGATGAGATTATATCTAGAATTTCATTGAATCTGTAAGCAATTTGAGGAAAATAAGAATATCTTTAAAATCTTGTCTTTCAAGCCATGAGCAATTTATGATCCATCATTTCTTCAGCAACTTTTATATATCTCTCAAAAAAACATTTTTCAGTTTCTATTGTTGTGGTCTTATACATCATTACTTATATTTTTATCCAGATCAAGTTTTTTCAACCTCAACACTATTGACATTTGCAGCAAGACAAGTCTTGTAGGGGTCTGTCCCCTGCATCATAAGATGTTCAGCAGCATCCATGATCTTTAGCCACTAGATGCCAGCCTCTGAGACAATCAACAACTTCTACAGACATTTTCAAATCACAGTTGAGAGCCACTGATCTAGATATTTAATAAACATTTGCTTTTTATTTTGAACCAAACACCTGGGCACAAATTATAAGTGCATAAACCATTTTCACGTGTGTTATAGAGCACAGGTTCTCTTTGCTATAATCCAATGTGTAGCTATACCACAATTTATTTTTAATTCAACAGTACATAGGCTGTTGAATAGCTTCCAATTTAGCCTGTTAAAAATAGTGCTACAAAAAAATAGAATATATGTTTCATGTGTATATACATATGAAATTTTCTGTGGCAAATCTATATATAATATATTATATATAACATATATAATCTTATATATGGTATATATTATAGGTTATATGTTATATGTCTTCCTTTTGAGACTTCCCTGGTGGCTCAGCGGTAAAGAATCTGCCTGCCAATGCAGAATGGGTTTGTTCCTTATGTTTCAAGAAGATCCAATGGAGACGGAAATGATAACACACTCTAGTATTCTTGCCTGGGAAACCCCATGACCAGAGGGGCCTGATGGGCTACAGTCCGTGGAGTTGCAAAAGAGTTGGACACGACTGAGTGACTAAACAAAAACAGCCTTCCTTTTGGAGCCACATTCAGATTTGTATAAGCACACACATGTATTTCTACCAGATATATACCTAGGAATGGAACTGCTGAGTCACAGAGAATGTTTATCATTGTTTTAGTAGATTCTGCCAGAGTTTTACCAGTTTATTCTCCCAGTGTCAGTGCATGAAATTTCCAGTTGTTTCACATATAACCATCATTTGGCATCATTGGTCTTCTCCACTTTGGCAGTTAATGGGTGTGAAGTGATATTTTATTGGCGTGGAATTTTTTTCTTCCGGATGAAAAATGAAGTTGAGTATCTTTTAATTATTTGATTTTTGGATGATATTGTGAATGTTATCTTTTTGAAATTTCACTACTATCTTTCATTCTTAAATTTATCGTTTCTTTTATTACCAAGTCACATTAAGAGGGTGAAAGGCAAGCTGCAGAGTGGGAGATAGTAATTGTAATACGCATTTTTCACAAAGAACTTAAATCCAAAATAAATTGTATTTGCAAATCAACAACAAAAAAATAGAGAGCCCCCTCTCAAATTGGAAAACTGAGCAAAGAATATGGATGAGCAATTCACAGTTGATGATTAAAATGACCTTGGAAAGATGAGTAAATTCATTGAAAACAAAGTGAAAGTGAAGTCACTCAGTCATGTCCGACTCTTTGCGGGCCCATGGACTGTAGCCCACCGGGCTCCTCTGTCCATGGGATTCTCCAGGCAAGAACACTGGAGTGGGTTGCCATTTCCTTCTCCAGGGGATCTTCCCAAGCGAGGGATTGAACCCGGGTCTCCTGCATTGCAGGCAGATGCTTTACCCTCTGAGACACCAAGACTCCGTTTCAATCCCTGGGTGGGGAAGATCCCTGGAGAAGGAAATGACAACCCACACCAGAATTCTTGCCTGGAAAATACCATGGACGGAGGAGCCTGGTGGGTTACAGTCCATGGGGTCGCAAGGAGTCGGACACGACTGAGCGACTTCACTTTCACTTTCTTTCATAGAGTAAACTCATTATTAGTCAGTAAAATGTCAAATAACAGAACAGGTTACTAATTCATACTCGTTAGATGGACAAATAGTGAAAACATCTGTTCGTGGCCTGGATGAAAGTAAAAGCTTTATCTTATATATTGTAAATATGAATAGTTATAAGAAAGCAATTTGGTAATTGTTACTGAATTTATATATACATATATATGTATATAATTTAATCCAGTAATTCCAGTCCTGGAAGCTACATCATAAAAATAAAAGCACCAGTACAAAGTATTTTTTCAAATATGTGTTAATCGATAGCTTATATCTGCAAAACAACTAAAAAGAGTGAAAATTCCTAAAAGGAATGGTTGAATAAATCATGGTACTGCTACATCTTGAAACATGTAGTAGCTAATAAAAGACTTATTTATAACCACATCAATTAACCTTGAGGGGTTTTCATGATATTTTCTGATAGGAGAGGGTGTGGCTATCATTGTGCCATTTTGTAAAACAAACTGACAATGTGTGTATTATAGGAGCATAGAGAGAGGCGTAAAAAGATAAAAATCAGGTTATTAATTATAGGCTGAAGAGTAGTGATGATAAAAACAAGCAAATATACTTTTAAGGATGAAAATAATAATGTGACATGGGTAATATAACCTAATTAATTAATAATTACATGCATATATATATATAAAAAGAAATCAGAAAATCAAATAACTGGATATTGATATGTAGGGATGATTAAAATACATATTCTAAGTGGAAAAAGCAAACTTATAAAAAGTATTTATCAGTTAAAACATACCCCCACATGCACAAACCCAAGTAAAAAGAAACTCAAAAAGCCAAAGAGTCAAATTTATAAAAGGAACAGGGAACATGAAAGCCAGGCAGAATGTTTGCAAAATAATGCCAAAGGAATAACTGGTGAGGGTCCATGGCTGTCTCCATGCAGCTCAGCTCCTCAGATGGCCCACCAGTACTACAAACATAAACCAACCTCCTAAAGCATGGCTGATACGTTGTTAGCTCTTTCAAAATTCTGTTACCCTTGCCATTTCATTTCGAGTTTATTTGCCAATGAAGGAGATGTGGGTTCGATTCCTGGGTCAGGGAAGTCCACTGGAGCAGGAAATGGCAAGCTACTCCAGTATTCCTTCCTGGGAAATCCCATGGACAGAGGAGACTGGTGGGTTATACTCCATGGAGCCGCAAAAGAATCAGACACCTATTGAAAAGACTATTTTCTACATTGTATAATCTTGCCTCTTTTGTCACTGTAGAGATGTGGATGGACCTAAAATCTGTCATATTGAGTGATGTCAGAAAGAGAGAAACAATTACTGTATATTAACTCTTATATGTGGAATCTAGAAAAATGGTACAGAAGAATCCATTTGCAAGACAGGAATAGAGATGCAAATATATAAAACAGACTTGTGGACACAGTGGGGAGGGTGAGACAGATTGAGAGATTAACATATACATACCACCATGTGTAGTACGTACAACCTGTATGCAGGTCAAGAAGCAGCAGTTAGAACCAGACATGAAACATTAGACTGATTCAAAATTGGGAAAGGAGTAGGACAAGATTGTATATTGTCTCACTCTGCTTATTTAACTTATATGTAGAGTACATCATGTGAAATGCTGGGCTGTATGAATCACAAGCTGGAATCAAGATTGCCAGGAGAAATATCAACAACCTCAGATATGCACATGACTGACACCACTCTAATGGCAAAAAGGAACTAAAGTCTCTTGATGAGGGTGAAGCAGGAAAGTGAAAAAGTTGGCTTAAAACACAACTTTCAGAAAACTAAGATCATGTCATCCAGTCCCATCGCTTCATGGCAAACAGATGGGGAAAGAGTGGAAACAATGACAGATTTTATTTCTTGGTCTCCAAAATCCCTGTAGATGGTGACTACAGCCACCAAATTAAGAGATGCTTGCTCCTTGGAAGAAAACCTGTGACAATCCTAGACAGGGTATTAAAAAGCGTATAGTCAAAGGTATGGTTTTTCTGGTAGTCATGTACAGATGTGAGAGTTGGACCATAAAGAAGGCTGACTGCCAAAGAATTGATGCTTTTGAACTATGGTCCTGGAGAAGACTCTCAAGAGTCCTTTGGACAGCAAGGACATCAAACTCGTCGATCCTAAAGGAAATCAGCCCTAAATATTCACTGGAAGGACTGATGCTGAAGCCGAAGCTCCCAAGACTTTGGCCACCTGATGTGAAGAGCAGACTCATTGGAAAAGACCATGATGCTGGGAAAGACTGAGGGCAGGAGGAGAAGGGGGCAACAGAGGATGAGATGGTTGCATGACATCAGCGACTCAATGGACATGATTTTGAGCAAACTGGAGGAGAGAGTGAAGGGCAGGGAAGCCTTGTGTGATGCAGTCCGTGGGGTCGCAAAGAGTCAGACACAGCTTAGTGACTGAACAACAACTACCATGTGTAAAATAGCTAGTGAGAAGCTGCTGTATAGCACAGGGAGCTCAACTTGGTGCTTTATGATGACTTGGAGAGGTAGGATGGGGATATGGGGGTGGGGTAGAAGTCCAAGAGGAAGGGAATATAAGTAAACGTATAGCTAATTCAAGCTTCCCAGGTGGTGCTAGTGGTAAAGAACCTGCGTGCCAATGCAAGAGATATAAGAGACACAGGTTTGATCCCTGGGTCAGGAAGACCCCCTAGAGGAGAGCAGGGCAACCCTCTCCAGCATTCTTGCCTGGAGAATCCCATGGACAGAGAAGCCCAGCAGGCTACAGTCAATAGGGTCACATAGAGTCAGACACGACTTAAGTGACTTAGCAGGCAGGCAGGCAGAGTTGATTCACTGTGTTATAAATCAGAAACTATCACAACATTGGAAAGCAATTACACTCCAATTTAAAAAGAAAGAAAGAAATTCAAAGAGCATTTTTGTAGTAATTAACGTATGATATTCATATAGCATCTTTTGGGTTCCATAAATGTTTCAAACTAATAAGGATGACCCCTGGTCACTTTTGATAGGATGGGTATCCAAAATATGAGAACAATGTTCCTTGAAAATATTTTGCTGATGATAACCTTGAATGCAGAAAACATCCCCCACATTTTACCAAGGAGGAAGAGATGTATTTTTGTCTTCATTTTGCCCACAGTGAGCAAAAGAGGATCACACTGTAAACATTTGAGTTAACACCTTAGCACAGTCCACCTAATGTCTGCCCGCCACAGGGACATGGCAGGAATGTGCCTACTGGCTTCTTGTGGTTGGATGAGGCAGGTCCTGGGCAATATGTGTGCATGGTCTGGGCATTGAGATTATCAGAGAAAGAAAGAGATCTGAAATGTTTTGAATTTAGCCTCTTTTGTCCAAATTTTCTTCTTAGAATAAAAGACTCAGAATACATTATGATTTGGCCTGAAAAGTAGAAGCTCTGTGAATTTGGGGCAGATACCAAAACACATAAACTGAAACAGGGGAGTTATTATTATGAGTTATATGTTTGGGGCAATCTTTTATCTTCTATGTAATTTTATTTTCAGACTGTGACTCACTCAACTATCTAACTTCAGTTAGATGCCATGCAGTTTACTATAGCACCACATATACACTTTATGACAATCTGAACCTCACTTGCTTACGTATGCATTTCACATTTGGTGGTACACGGTACCAGAGTTTTTGGAGCACAAATGCTGTCCTGACATTCTGGATTTCCTGTGCCTTAAATATAGATGTCTGTGTGTGTGTATATGTGTGTGTGTGTGTGTGTGCTCAGTCACTTTAGTCATGTCTGACTCTTTTCAATCCTATGGACTATAGCCTGCCAGGCTCCTCTAGGTCCAGGGGACTCTCCAGGCAGGAATATTGGAGTGGGTTGCCATTTCCTTCTCCATAGGATCTTCCTGACAGAGATCAAACTCGTTTCTCCCACATTGGCAGACAGATTCTTACCTCTGAGCCACAAGGGAAAACCTGTTAGCTATTTACTTTTTTATAATGTAACTATTTACTTCTATAATTTAAGATACTTTTCAAGTACTAATTAACACAGAAAATATAGCTTCAAGCAATCAATCATACATATCATGCTACAACAAATAATATTTTAAAATTTCAGGTTATCAGGGGAATAACATGATAATAATGAGTCTTGGAGGACAAATCAGTGCTCCACAGCAGTTATTTCAAGGAGGGACTCAAGAGAATACATCAAAATACAGCATAATGTGTTGAAAGTTTTGCTCAGCTTTCATCATTTCCTAAGTGGAAAAGAAACATCACTCTGAATTATTTGATTCCTTTTTATTATTAATAATGACATGGTGAAGTGTTTATACAATAAGGTAGCTCCAATTAATATTTGATAATATAAAGGATTGTTGAAGTATTCTAATTATCCATTACTCTTTGTTTTATGAGATCTTTCATTCCATACCACCTCTATCATCTTTATTTATCTCTTCTCTTATCCCTTTTTCAATTGTATCAATTAGAAATGTACAAGGAATGATTATGGGCAGATCCTCTGAGTTTTAGGGTAATTTTTACTACTTCAAGCCAAATGAGGAAAAAGAGGGGAAAAAATTTAGACATAGGAAATTTGATCTAATAGCTTTATCTCCTAATGGAAATACCTGACAAACAAGGATTTGAACAAAGAAGGCAGGAATAGCATGGAGAGAAAGAGAAGGCCCCTATTTAGAAGTGATATCTAATATTATGAGTGTGCATTAGAACTTGGGTCCCTCAGCAAGTATAAACATCCTGGGAAATGGAAAGAGCCTGAAACAGGGAGAACATCATAAATAAAACAGACCAAGATTTATGAAGGTGGATTACTATACAGGGTATGACAGTATTTCTCCTTGAGGAGTCCACAATTTAATGTGGAGCATGTAAATAAGCAGTGTGATGAAGCATTTAGAATCTAAGTCAGGCAGAGGTAGGGTAACTAAGGTACCTTTCACAGTATATAAGGGAAAGTTGTTTCAAAAACTACATTTGATATGTAAATTACACATAACTGTACAAAATTCTGTGCTTTTTTTATTTCAGTGGTTATTGACATCCACTGATATTGTCCTGCTCCCCAAACAGTTAAAAGTTTCCTGATATTTAGTGATAGCAGAGCAGGGTAGAATTTAACACAATGGGCTTTGGTGTCAGATATCTGGGGTTAAGCCTTGACCAAATTCCTTACTAACTGTGTGAATCTGAGTAGCCATCCTAATCTTCAGTTTTGACTTCCTATGTATCAACAGTACCTATTTTATAAGGTTCTTATAATGGTCATCTTATAAAATGTCCAGTATATCCCAAGCTCAAAAATGTTTATGCTTTTGTCTCTCAATTATTCTGGAATAATTTAAGACCATATAATTTTAATGTTTCATGGATTTTATTATGGTTGAATTACGTGAAAACTAGTAAATATGGAAAGGTCAAAATTATCAAAATAATTAGAAAGACTACATTGTCAGTAATGGTGTTAATCATGACAGTAATTTATCAGTGATTTAAAGAAAGTTATATTCATGCATCTTTCAAATATTATGTTAGTGGCTAGGGAATCATTGAAATAACTCATAAAAGAAATGACATTACTTTGCCAACAAAGGTCCGTCTAGTCAAGGATATGGTTTTTCCTGTGGTCATGTGTGGATGTGAGAGCTGGACTGTGAAGAAGGCTGAGCGCCGAAGAATTGATGCTTTTGAACTGTGGTGTTGGAGAAGACTCTTGAGAGTCCCTTGGACTTCAAGGAGATCCAACTGGTCCATTCTGAAGGAGATCAACCCTGGGATTTCTTTGGAAGGAATGATGCTACAGCTGAAACTCCAGTACTTTGGCCACCTCATGCGAAGAGTTGACTCATTGGAAAAGACTCTGATGCTGAGAGGGATTGGGGGCAGGAGGAGAAGGGGACGACCGAGGATGAGATGGCTGGATGGCATCACTGACTCAATGGACGTGAGTCTGAGTGAACCCCAGGAGTTGGTGATGAACAGGGAGGCCTGGCGTGCTGCGATTCATGGGGTCACGAAGAGTCGAACACGACTGAGCGACTGAACTGAAGATTTAAACCCAAATTTGTCTTCAAAGCTTGGCTGCTTCTTAAAATACAACTCTGCTTTCAAGTAGCTCTCAGAACAAGCATGTACATACTAAGGGCCTCACAGGGAGGAATGGTATTTAGGCTCATGGTAAAGAATCAGCCTGCCAATGCAGGAGATACAGAAGACGCAGTTTTGATCCTTGAGTCAGGAAGACCCAGGGAGGAGGAAATGGCAATCCACTCCAGTGTTCTTGCCCGGAAAATCCCATGGACAGAGGAGCCTGGAAGACTACAGTCTTGGGGTCACAAAGAGTCAGATACAACTGAGCATGCATGCATAACAGAGTTGGTTCTGAACTGGTTGTACAGAGGCAGAGAGTGGTACTGTCCAGGGCTGAATGATCAGAGATGTCTTAACACAGGACCCCCAGGAGTGAAGAGCTGGAAAGGCTGAGGGAGCAAAAGGGTGGCTGACCAAGGGCGCAGATCATGGAGCATGTAGAATCCACACACAGAGATTTAACCCGTGACTTATTACCATAATTAATGATTTGTTGTTTTCTTTCAAGTGAAAATTAGTTTGTCAGATGTAGTAATTGAGGACGCTAAGTACACATAGCTGCACAGGGCCTGCCCCAGGCAAAACTGAATGTCTTTGGTTTTGATTTGTTACCGCCTTTCTTGGCAGCATCTCCTTCCTCTCACAATTCCTTTATATACCCTCACAGGCCCAGAATTTTATGCTGCCTTTATCTTTTCCTTCCAGAAGAAAATTGTTGTAATAAATGAGCTCATAATAGAGTTGGCTGGTAATTTAAAAAAAAAAAAACAAATGATTCTGAAAATCATGTATCTGGCTGGTAATTCCAGGTTTGAATTTTTTTTTATTTGAATTTATTAATTTATTTTTTTAATGGTTTTGATTTTCTTTATTTTTTAATATAAATTTATTTAATTGGAGGTTAATTACTTTACAATATTGTATAGGTTTTGCCATACATCAACATGAATCTGCCACGGGTATACACGTGTTCCCCATCCTGAACCCACCTCCCTCCTCCCTCCCCATACCAGTCCTCTTGGTTTTGCCGTACATCAACATGGATCCACCACGGGTGTACACGTGTTCCCAATCCTGAACCCACCTCCCACCTCCCTCCCCATACCATCCCCCTGGGTCATCCCAGTGCACCAGCCCCAAGCATCCTGTATCATGCATCGAACCTAGACTGGCAATTCGTTTCTTATATGATATTACATATGTTTCAATGCCATTCTCCCAAATCATCCCAGGTTTGAATTTTAAAACTTTTAAGAATTTATTGTGAATCAGTATCACTCAAAGCACTTTTACTTCTACTAACTCATTTAATCCTCCTGAAAGCATTGTGAGACAAGGTCTTTCACAGATGAGAAACAGAGATACAGAGCATAAAATTATTTCTAAACTTATTTGAGCCAATGTCTGCTTTTGTCTGCATGCAGTTATAGCACTCACTTCATCCATTACACATGGAAGTCCACTTGTATGGGCTGTGTAGCTATTCATTGAGTTTTTTAGGCTGTTTTTTCTTTTCCAGGCCTCATTTTTCTAACTTGTAAAAGAAATATGTTGAAATTCCATGCTACCGAGTGACTTAATTGCACTGTAACTTTTCTGCTTTCTAAGTAGGAAGCACCCTTGGCTCCCTGCAAGGTAGGGTGTCCTTGTCCTAGAGAAGGTTGAGGTTTGGTGAATCTGAATTTCCAAGACTCTAAAATATTGAGAGTAGGAGCTCTCTGAGCAGCATGACCATCACTAACATCCATAGTAAAATGACCCAGCATAGAATGGTTGTGCTGAATATGGGCACCTGGTCCATTAAAACAGGAAATCAAGGTCAGATTACGTGATGGAGACTGGAGATGTCTGATGGTAGCTTCCTCCTGATCACACTGACCAAACCTGAGAAACTTCAGGGCTCTGTGAAGGTGGTGATGGTTCCCAGTATCTGAAAGGACAACCTGTCAGAGCCACAGGTTGTCCCGGCAGACATACCTAGAGAGACAGCAAGCTGCTCAGAAGTGTGGGGCTCTCAGTGGGGGGCACTGACCAGGGTCAAATGCGCTGGGAAGAGGACTAGTTACTTTGGGACCTTCACATACAACTCACACATACATATACACAGACACACACACACAGTCACAAAAAAAATTGAGGAGACAGGTACACAACTGCATCCATGAGTAAGTCACCTCCAGTAATTCATGCTATCCTTGAACTGTGTTCCCAAAATTCTATATCCCCAATTTGTGTGTTTAAGACATAAACAAAAGAATATATCATCAATGTCAGTATATATAAATAATTCATTCCTCTGCATCCAAGATCCAGGCTAAATATTTCCTTCTTAAAAAGGTAAAAATTATGTCATAATCAATTCTAAGTCAACAAAACTAGAGGAAAAGTAAAAAGAAACATGTTGCAGATAAATGAGGGAATAACATGTTCACAGCAAATTTAAAAATTGTGATTTTTAAATTCCTTAAAAAAATCTGTGAAACAAATATTTCTAAGTATTTTGTTTAAAGTTTAATATTGAGAACTATTGATAAAATACGTTTCACATTGAAGAAATTATATTACTATATTATACTATATTTCTATGCTCTATATACTATTTAATACTATTTTTTTTAATGAGCAAGACTACATTGCCGAGATCATTTGCTCTGTGAATACACTACTTTGTCTTTAAGCTTGAGCAGAGCTTTCTTCACTTCCTTGTTCCTCAGGGTGTAGACCACAGGGTTCAGAAGGGGCGTCATCGCAGTGTAGAAAACAGCCACAATCCTGTCCACAACCTCCTTGGAGCCTGGCCTCAGGTAAATGAAAAAAAGGGGAACATAGAAGCAAACGACCACAGTGCAGTGGGAGGCACAGGTCTGGAAGGCTTTCCATCTCCCCTCTGAGGTGCGGATCTTCAGGATGGAATGGACGATGGACACGTAGGACAGCACTATCAGGAAAAAACAGCCCAAGGCCACCACCCCAATGTTGACAAAGATCACCATCTCCACGGTGGACGTGTCTACACAGGCCAGTTTGAGGATGGCTGGTGCATCACAGATGTAATGCTGGATCTGGTTGGGTCCACAGAAGGGCAAACGGAATGTCAGTATGGTCTGGACAGCAGAGTTCACAGAGCCACTGAACCACGTAGTTGTGGCCAGGATGGCACACGTCCTCCCACTCATCATGCTGGCATACCTGAGAGGGTGACTGATGGCCAGGAAGCGGTCATAGGACATGACGGTGTAGAGGAAGCACTCGGTGCTGCCCAGGATGTCAAAGGAGTAAAACTGGGCCACACAGCTGGGAAAGGAGATAGGACTGCCTTCTGGGGACCCCAGGGTCATCAGCATTTTGGGCACAGTGACCGTGGAGTACCACATGTCTATGAAGGACAGGTTGCTCAGGAAGTAGTACATGGGGGTGTGCAAGTGGGGATTCACTATAATCACCAGCAGGATGAGTAGGTTCCCCACCACAGTGAGGACATAGATCACCAGGAAGATTCCAAAGAGGAGCACGTCCAGCTCTGGTACATGGGGAAGGCCCAAGAGGATGAACGTTGTCACTAGACTCATGTTCGCCATTTCTCCATGCTTTTGATCTCTCTCTCTCTCTATGGGTATATCAAGAGCACCCAGCATTTAGTCGAGAATTGACAACTCATTCTTTATATGAAATCTGCATCATACATCATACATAATTCTAGAGTTATATTCCACTTTGCTTATCACAAGTCTCCTTTATAAAAGGAGATAGAATGTTTTCATCTTCTCTCTCTCTCACTCTCAATGACATAGAGTCATACACAGATACACGCAAAAAAATTGGTAGAAATTCATTGCAAATTTACCTTGGTGTATCATAAATATCACTAACTTAGTACCATAAAACAATGCACGTTTTCTATTTAGTATTCTCTGTGGTTCATGTCAGCTTTGTCCTCTGCTCCAGGCTTCACAATGTTGAAACCAAAGTTTCAGTTTGTTCTCTAATCTCACCTGAAGCTCAGGATCACCTGTCTCAGTGAAGATGTCAGTACAAAATAAGATAATAAATGTAAGGTATTTTGTAAAGTGCCTATGTTAATAGGCATTCAATAAATGATAGCATACTATATGAAGCTGCTGCCTTATTTTTTTAATGTTATAGATATAGATATATGGAGAGAGAGACAGACAGAGAGGTGAGTAGAGAGGGAAAGTAAATTCTTATTGTGCTATAGAGACTTATCAATTTCACAGTTTCAACTTTGAGGAAGATTTCACCACTGTTATTGGTACTCTTGTCCCACTAACACCACTACCTGCTTTTATAGGAAATACTGTCAGAGCAAGTTAAGAGTCTAAACTCCGTAGAGAATCCCTACAGCCTCCCATATGATCCAGGAAATAGCAACCCTCAGAACACTGCTGGCCACATGCTTGTCTTCTTTTAGATAGTCTTTCGTGAGGCTCTAAGAACATGTGTCCCCCAACTACAACCCACTGGGTAGGGACTGGCTTCTAGTATACTGACACATATTGCTATCTTAAATATCTAAGTATTTTATAGTATTGGCTTTGTTAGAGATGATATTCCAACCCCCACCTTCTACTCCTCATATTCATAAATCCAGGTGATGCCCTCATAAGAGAAGACAATTCCATCAAGCATCAGATTCTTATTTAAAACCTACTACTTGTGACAAGAAATGCAGAACCATTGTAACAGAAAAGAACCCCTATGTTAGCATAGCATCAAGAAACACTGGAATTGTGTACTATGGAAAGTGAGGCAGAAGCGATGGTTTTAATCTAATCTAAAATATTGTCAAGGTCAAGACTGGTAGTATATTTCAAGTGAAGACTCATCAACATGAGAGAAATGAGGTTCTCTGCTCTTAGCAAAACCCATACACAACGGAACCTATCTCCACAGAATGTGCCTTCAGTTCAGTTCAGCTCATTTCAGTCGCTCAGGCATGTCCAACTCCTTGCGACCCCATGAATTGCAGCACGCCAGGCCTCCCTGTCCATCACCAACTCCCGGAGTTCACTCAGACTCACATCCATCAAGTCAGTGACGCGATCCAGCCATCTCATCCTTGGTCGTCCCCTTCTCCTCCTGCCCCCAATCCCTCCCAGCATCAAAGTCTTTTCCAATGAGTCAACTCTTCTCATGAGGTAGCTAAAGTACTGGAGTTTCAGCTTTAGCATCATTCCTTCCAAAGAAATCCCAGGGCTGATCTCCTTCAGAATGGACTGGTTGGATCTCCTTGCAGTCCAAGGGACTCTCAAGAGTCTTCTCCAACACCACAGTTCAAAAGCATCAATTCTTCGGCGCTCAGCCTTCTTCACAGTCCAACTCTCACATCCATACATGACCACAGGAAAAACCATAGCCTTGACTAGACGGACCTTAGTCGGCAAAGTAATGTCTCTGCTTTTGAATATACTATCTAGGTTGGTCATAACTTTTCTTCCAAGAAGTAAGCATCTTTTAATTTCATGGCTGCAGTCACCATCTGCAGTGATTTTGGAGCCCAAAAAATAAAGTCTGACACTGTTTCCACTGTTTCCCCATCTATTTCCCATTGAGTGATGGGACTGGATGCCATGATCTTCATTTTCTGAATGTTGAGCTTTAAGCCAACTTTTTGGCTCTCCTCTTTTACTTTATCAAGAGGCTTTTTATCTCCTCTTCACTTTCTGCCATAAGGGTGGTGTCATCTGCATATCTGAGGTTATTGATATTTCTCCCGGCAATCTTGATTCCAGCTTGTGTTTCCTCCAGTCCAGCGTTTCTCATGATGTACTCTGCATAGAAGTTAAATAAGCAGGGTGACAATATAGAGCCTTGACGTACTCCTTTTCCTATTTGGAACCAGTCTGTTGTTCCATGTCCAGTTCTGACTGTTGCTTCCTGGCCTGCATACAGATTTCTCAAGAGGCAAGTTAGGTGGTCTGGTATTCCCATGCTACATTAAAGCCATATTTCAAATGAAAGAGTAAATAACAGAGACACTTACCCTAATAACCTATGTGGATATCAAAATTCAAAAAAACAGAACAAATGTTTCTCTAAAATTTCTACTGCACCAGTGGGGTCCCATCATAAGGAAAAATCACGTTTAGATTAAAGTATGAAAATTTTCATCAGGTGAGTTGCAAGGTAGCCTGAGACCTAAGGCAGAAGTATCAATGAGAGATATCAGTGTTTGACTTGTTTTTTATGCCATAGCAACTTAGTAACTAATCATATGTCCTTATTACTAACTGTATATACGGATATGTATATGTTGCATGTATATATGTGTGTGCATTCAATTTGTATATATACATACGTACATACAGAGAGAAATAATATATTAGGAACAGAGACAGAGTAAAAGACAGACAGGACTTGATAGCCACATTTAGGATGAAATCTAACAACATCTTATCTCTGAATGGAAGCTTAAGAAGGAAAGCAAGTGGAAATGAGAGAACTCTACCTTTGTAAGAACTCACCTGCACTATGTGATTCATTACAATATAAAACTCATTTGCGTTTACCCCCAAGCCTGCCAAAATATTTAACTTTCTACATGCTACATCAAGGTACTTGTTTGCAAGTTAATACTGAAAGAGCTGGCATACCTGTGATTGCTTGCAGAGAAAGAGCGGTTCATTTCTGTTATAGGACCCAACTAGTTGAAGGGCAAAGAATGGAAACTAACATAGCTAGACAGGCAGGAGCTTAATTTGATTTACTTTCACAAGGAATTGGATTACCCTTGGGTTTCCTGAATGATCAGAAAAACAACAAAAAGAATCTAATTAAAAGTTTTTAAGAATCACACATGTATCTCCCTGCATGTTTGTTATTTGAACACTCCTGAGAAGAGTTCATGTCTTTCTGGAGCTAGCAGTTTTACCTAAGGGGAAAGAAGGACTGTTACCCTATTCCCTCATCAATGATGCAGATAAACTTACAATGATTTATTCTCAACTTAAAATTGCCCAGAACCTACAAATTATCATCTCTTATTTCTGCACTCCATCTCATACCTCACTGTTTCTTTCAGCATAAAGTGATTTAAATTTAGTTGTCTAAATTCCCAAACTGTTTTACAGCTGTTTTTAGATATCTGTGGTAGTCATTACTATGTTTGTTTAGGTAAAGACATTTTAAAGAAAATAAGCAAACAAGCCAACCATGAAAAATAATGCCCTGAACTAAATTGATTGCATTTTAAAATACAAATTTTGCATCTCATTCTCTTTGATCCTATATTATAAAGTTAAAGAGCTTTATAATCATACTATAAGAGAGAAAACAAAACAATTGGGAACTTAAACCAATTTTATAAATACCACTTCAATAATTCTTAATTATTATAAAATAATGGCATCTTTATATCATATCTAAAATAAAACTAATCCCAGATGAAGTAGATTTAAATAAAGGGGTAAAACTCAAAGCACTAACAAAGATAATACATAAATAAAACTTGAGAATCTAGAGGAAACCTTCATAGTGACTTTTTAAAAATATTAATGTAGTTATTTATTTATTTTTGGCTATGCCAAATCATATGTGGGATCTTAGTTCCCCAAACAGGGTTCAAACTCTGATCCCCTGCAATGCAAGTCCAAGGTCTTAACCCACTCAACCCCCAGGGAAGTCCACATGGTGACTTTTGATATCTGGTATTGTGAATCTATTAATTTTTACTTCTCTAGATTATCTTGGCCATTTTGGAATCTCTCTCCATTTGAATATACACTATAGGGTTCACGTGTCTACAGAATAAAGTGCAGAGATTATATTTAGAACTGCATTGAATATATTAACAATTTGAGGAGAATGTGTGTGCTCAGTGGGTCAATTGTGCCCAACTCTTTGCAACCCCATGGACTGTAGCCCATCAGGCTCCTCTGTCATTGGATTTTCCAGGCAAGAATACTGGAGTGGATTGCCATTTCCTTATCCAGGGGATCTTCCTGACCCAGAGACTGAACCTGAGTCTTCTGCGTTAATGGACGGATTCTTTGCCACTGAGTCACCTGGGAAGCTCTTAAATGCTGTTCAGTTGCTAAGTCATGTCTGACTTTTGCAATCCCATGGACTGCAGCCCCTCAGGCTCCTGTGTCCATGGCATTTCCCAGGCAAGAATACTGGAGTGAGTTGCCATTTCCTTCTAAACTTAAGCTTACAAGCATCCAAATAAACTTGGCGCCTTGCTATTTCTACTTCTCTATACCAAAAACATTAATCAGAAACTAGATAAGGAGCTGTATAACACACACTGGGAGTTCAGCCCACTGCTCTGTGACAACCTAGAGGGGTGGAATGAAGGGTAGGGGGAAGGAGGCTCAAGAAGGAGGGGTTGTATATAATACTCATGGCTGATTCACATTATCATACAGCAGAAACTAAACCCAACATTGTAAAGCAATTATACTCCAATTAAAAATAAATTTTTAAAAAAGAAACTAGATAAGGCATAAGATATTTTCTCTATGTTCCTCTTTGAAAGACATGACATGTGCATATGAAACACTAAGTCCAGAGAAGGCTAAGTTTGAACATTTATTCCTCTAGAAGCCCTTTATATTTTATTTCACATCACTTTATTCATCCATGAAACATACTATATTTAGGATAACTATTAATAATACATAAGCATGTACTTTGGTATAATTATTATAATTATCCTAAATACTATATATTTCATGAATGAATAAAGTAGTATGAGATAAAATATTATTTATAAAGGGCCATTAGAGGAATTAATGTTCAAAATTAGCCATAGAGAGTAGATTAGTGAAGGCAGAGATGAAAAGAATTCCATTCACTTTCTAAGATGGAATGCTGTGATGAGATTGGGGGAGATTGTGGCAAATTGCGAAGAGGTAAACAGCAACCCTAGATAAGAGAAGTTTCTTCCTGGGACTGCAGAAGATAAAGATTTTGTGCTTATAATGGAATCAGTTTGCAGATAATTTTACATATTGAAAAGAGAGTCGACGTATGCCTTAGACAGAGAGGAACAGTGAAGGGGAGAGAGAAATTAAACATGTTGTTTTAAGAAAACTGACAAAGTGGAATACAGAACATGTGATATATTAGAGAATTGAGAGTTAAGACATAAAACACCTTTGTGTAAATTTAGGTATGAAGTATGCAGAGGAAGTCTTAGGTAAAGCCTATAAAACTGAAGATACAGCAGAAATAAGCAGTTTAAAGAAATTTTTCATATAATCTAATATCTAATTAGGTTTAAGAGTTAACAGATTGAAAGAATTAAAGAAAACTTAAATTTCATTTTATGCTTTAAAACAAAAGAATAGGAAAACATTTCCGAAAAGGCTGAAATAAAGGTTTACAGGAAGAGCATGAAATGAAACTGAACAATTTGTCCTGATAATTATTAACTCAATTCTCTAAGGCTTCATCATCCTACACTTGAGAGTTGATTGTGGGTGGCTAAAGAACTCCCTCTGGATGAAGAATGCATAGGACTGCTGTGTTCCTGGCTGATGTAATAGTCCCAAACTCTGGACAAGTCTCGTGGAAGATGAGATGTGACTCCCTGATGACTCCAAGCAATAAGAACCTGGTCATCCACATATGCAGTATGGCAGACTAAATCAGGGGAGCAGAGGAACCACAGTTTCCAACTCTGCAAAAAAAAAAAAAATATATATATATATATATAGGCTCCATGAGAGTAAGATTTATAATCTGTATTTATCTTGCCATTGTTAGGGAGTGTACTTTTCCCAAATAATCCTTACAGTTCTTTATGCGCCTCAAAAAGATTGTGTTTCCATATTAAAAGACTCATTTAGAAAGGGCAATATAGGCTCCATGAGAGTAAGATTTATAATCTGTATTTATCTTGCCATTGTTAGGGAGTGTACTTTTCCCAAATAATCCTTACAGTTCTTTATGTGCCTCAAAAAGATAGTGTTTCCATATTAAAAGACTCATTTAGAAAGGGCAGCAAGAAAACACCAGAACAGGCCAAAAGGGTGAACTGAACATGTATATCCATGACATGGACCAACTGGCTAATGACGCTTCGGGGAAGGCAAATGGCTACGTATTCTGTCTGCTGATGTCAGTCCTCTCCTGCCCGAGAAGATGATCAGGGAGACAGAAGACCCCAACCAGACCGTGGTGGACTTCTTCTTCCTGGAGGGTCTGATGTACACAGCTGAACATCCCAGCCTCTTCTTTCTGCTCTTCCTCCTCATCTATAGCATCACCGTGACTGGGAATCTCCTCATCCTCATCACTGTGGGCTCTGACCCTCACCTCTGCTCCCCCATGTACCACTTCCTGGCGCACCTCTCCTTCCTGGACGCATGTCTGTCTACGGTGACAGTGCCCAAGGTCATGGCAGGCCTGCTCACTCCGGATGGAAAGGTGATCTCCTTTGAGGGCTGTGCTATCCAGCTTTACTGCTTCCACTTCCTGGCCAGCACCGAGTGCTTCCTGTACACAGTCATGGCCTACGACCGCTACCTGGCTATCTGCCGACCCCTGCACTACCCGGCGGCCATGAACAGGCGGATGTGCGCAGGGCTGGCTGGGATCACTTGGACCATGGGTGCTGTGCACTCCGCACTCCATACCTGCCTCACCTTCCGCCTGCTCTACTGTGGGCCTCGTCACATCGCCTACTTCTTCTGTGATATCCCGCCAGTGCTGAAGCTGGCCTGTGCAGACACCACCGTCAATGAGCTTGTCATGCTTGCCAGCATTGGCATTGTGGCTGCAGGTTGCCTCCTCCTCATCGTCATCTCCTACGTCTTCATCGCCGCAGCGGTGTTGCGCATTCGCACAGCGGAGGGCAGGAAGCGCGCCTTCTCCACCTGCACCTCCCACCTCACGGTGGTGCTCCTGTACTACCTGCCCCCGGTCTGCATCTACCTGCAGCCTCGCTCCAGTGGGGCAGGCGTCGGGGCCCCTGCCGTCTTCTACACCATAGTCACTCCCATGCTCAACCCTTTCATTTACACCCTGCGGAACACAGAGGTGAAGCAGGCCCTGCGAAGACTTCTGGGCCAAGACTCCAGAGACTCTCCAGCAGGCAGCCCACTCCACTAACCTACACTGCGGTTCTCTTCATTTGCCCGCCAAGAAAGC
>SJYT01029688.1:0-29881 GCA_006410635.1 Cephalophus harveyi
AGGTCTGTTCCCTTCATTCTAACAAATAGCAGATCTTCAATAAATATTGGCTCGATGGATAGATAAACAAATAAATAAGCACATCCTCTACCAGAGATAATAGAGGACAATGCCTAAGTACATTTGATGTGTTAAGTCCTAAAATAGGGTTATATAAAAATTCTGTGAGATAATTACAGATGAGGGAAGGAGAAAGTTTTTTTCATTGTTTTCAGAGAAACTTTCAATAAGCGATATTTTGGACAGGAATTTAAGAACCAAATAGATTTTACCTTTTGGGAAAAAGGACTGAATTTACTGTGCAGCAGGAAAAGCATGACCAAAAACAAAATGGGTAAATGTGTGATTGATTTAACTAATTTTGGCTTGTTTGCATTCTCTGGAGAAGGTGAAGGTAGACATGTAAAGATACGAGGGGAGAGAGAAATTGGTAAAAGATTAAACTGAGAAAATTGGAAAACCAAATTGAAAAGACATTGAACACCCTAATTAGGTTAGACTTTAACCTCTAAAACCAGAGCTTCTCCTTGAGAAAAGTTACCTTCGAAATGAGGGCACGTGAGGGTGCAGAGGTGGAGAAGGCAATGGCATCCCACTCCAGTACTCTTGCCTGGAAAATCCCATGGGCGGAGGAGCCTGGTAGGCTGCAGTCCATGGGATCGCTAAGAGTCAGACAGGACTAAGCGACTTCCCTTTCACTTTTCACTTTAATGCCTTGGAGAAGGAAATGGCAACCCATCCAGTTTTCTCGCCTGGAGAATCCCAGGGACGGGGGAGCCTGGTGGGCTGCCGTCTATGGGGTCGCACAGAGTCGGACGCGACTGAAGCGACTTAGCAACAGCAGCAGCAAGGGTGCAGAGGGAGAAAGCAATGGCAACCCACTCCAATACTCTTGCCTGGAAAATCCCATGGGTGGGGAAGCCTGGGTCAGACACGACTGAGCGACTTCACTTTCACTTTTCACTTTAATGCATTGGAGAAGGAAATGGCAACCCACTCCAGTGTTCTTGCCTGGAGAATCCCAGGGACGGGGGAGCCTGGTGGGCTGCCGTGTATGGGGTTGCACAGAGTTGGACACGACTGAAGCAGCAGCAGCAGCAAGCAGCAAGGGTGCAGAGAAATGAAAAGCATGATGAATTAGGGAAAAGATACTGATGGCCTGAATTAAGACCGTGAAAATAAGAATGCTACAGAGAGGAGGTGGAAAGAAACATTTCTGAGAAAACAGACTGTCATTTTCACTTATGATGGATATTTGCTTGCTAGTGTCAACAATAACAAAGAGAAAAAGTTGTCAAAAAGACACAATGTCTAGCTTGGTCCATTGGTTGAATAAAAATATCTTTTACATCTAAATAATTTGTTCATAATTGTTTCAGCTCTCCAGTTAAAAATCAGAAACCAAATGAGACATGAGAAATTATCTGGTTGTGCACTCAAAATTTAAAGATGAAGGTCTTGGGGCCTGGAAAATTCTAGAATTTGTCAAGATCCTACAGCTATCGGAGAAGGCAATGGCAACCCACTCCAGTAATCTTGCCTGGAAAATCCCATGGACGGAGGAGCCTGGTAGGCTGCAGTCCATGGGGTCGCTAAGAGTTAGACACGACTGAGCGACTTCCTTTCTTTCTTTCCTACAGCTATATTATTAATAGTAGCAGAACTGATATCATGATCCCAGACACCCTATTCAGTACTCTTCTCCCTTTCCTGTGATTTTGTTTGTAAGTCTTGAAAGAGAGGTTTAAACAATCATAGAGCATCTGTCTACAATGCGGGAGACCCAGGTTCGATCCCTGGGTTGGGAAGATCCCCTGAAGAAGGAAATGGCAATCCACTCCAGTACAATTGCCTGAAAAATCCCATGGACAGAGGAGCTTGGTAGGCTACAGTCCATGGGGTCGCAAAGAGTTGGACATGACTGAGCGACTTCACTTCACTAGGTATAATTAGATCCAGAACCCAAAGAAATAGTATAACCTAATTTCTAAGGAAAACATCTTTTTATGGTGGTTTTCATTCTTTTATTCAACAAATATTTAATGTCATTCAGGCTGACTGACAATCATTGGGTCTTAACTAGCAGAGTAATTTAGGGAATCTATTGATTCTAGCCCGTATGTCTTAATGGCTAAACATGTTCTGTGAAAGTATTGGCTTTGGAAAAGTTTTCAAGGCCATTTAATGTGACAAGTGCATTTTTTAGTGAATATTCTAAATTAATTTGAAGAAATTCCTTAACTTAAATTTTAGGAAAATTTATATTAAAGGGCTTTAGTTTCACCTAAGTGAAAAGCCTTCTCATACTATTTTTAATGTAAAAAATGGTAAGAGAATAGACATAAACATGACAAAAAAAATGATCAAACTGTAGAGAATGAACTACTTAGAAACTTACTGTGTGTAAAAACACTGACTGAAGCCAGGTTACACTAGCTTGAGAGAGACAGTTGTCATGTTTTTCAGGGTTTTAGAAACCCATTGTTATACACAGCTCTTACTAAAATTAAATGTTATAAATTTATAATTTTAAATGTTACTAAAAGCAAATACTCAAAACTCATCACTTTCTAATTATTTTTATTATTTTATCTGTGTCTAAGCTATTGAGGTTATTTATGTCTATTATGTCTATTTACATCTATGCCTGCATGGGAAATACTATATAATATATATAGTTTAATATTATGATACTATATAATATTTCTTCCCAGTGCATCATTCCATGATAGAATATTGTACTTGAAATTGGCCAAAATCAGTGTATTTGCAACTCCCAAATCAGCAAATGCTGCAAATCAGGGCAGGATTCATGGTTTTGTTGACTATCTAGATCTGTGTTGTCTAATAAAGCAGCCACTAGCAAGATGTGGACTTTTTGCTGCTACTGCTGCTAAGTTGCTTCAGTCATGTCTGACTCTTTGCGACCCCATAAATGGCAACCCACCAGGCTCCCCCATCCCTGGGATTCTCCAGGCAAGAACACTGGGGTGGGTTGCCATTTCCTTCTCCAATGCATGAAAGTGAAAAGTGAAAGTGAAGTCGCTCAGTCGTGTCCAACTCTTAGCGACCCCATGGACTGCAGCCTACCAGGCTCCTCCGTCCATGGGATTTTCCAGGCAAGAGTACTGGAGTGGGGTGCCATCGCCTTCTCCGATACATATACATATATCCACTCTTTTAGATTCATTTCCCATATAGGCCATTACAGAGTATTGAGTAGAGAATTAGTTAAAATTAAAAAAGAATGAAAAGTATTGTTCTTCAGTTGCAGTAGGCCCATTTCAAGTGCTCAGTAGCCAGTGATGTTTGGTAGAAACCATTGCAATACTTTAAAGCAATTGTCTCTCAATTACAAATAAATAAATAAAATAGCCAGTGTAGTTAAGTGACTTCTGTATTAAACAGCACACGTAAAGGGCATCTTCATCATCATCTTCATTGTCACAGAAAATCCTCTTGGTAAGTGTTGGTTTATTTCCAGAGTCAAAAAATCATTTCTGGAAAGAGCCATACGGTAGATATTTTAGGCTTTGAGAACCATGCAGCCTCCATCTCAACCACTCAATTGTGGTGAAAGCAATCAGATAAGACTTAAATAAATAGATGTGGCCATGTCCCCCATAAACTTATTTACAAAAACAAGCTATATTTGACCTACAGTTTATTTGTCAATCTCTGGTATGAACTTAAGGAAATTATGGCGATGATATTAATAATGCAATTCAACTGTAAACTGGAACATGTCTATCCTCATCACAATATAATAGCACAAAAAATTGAGGTATTCTAAAATTCAAAAACTATTATCCAATACTGCAAAGAAGTTGGTAAATTCAATGACAAACAGCCTTCTTTGTTTTGCTTTTGACTCATTAACAGGAAAATATCAATCAGCACTAAAGCACTATGTTTATTTGCCTATTGCAACTGTGATTTAGCGACAAACACAAGAGTTTGGCAAAAATTATGAAAGATTCATGGGGTCGCAAAGAGTCGGACACGACTGAGCGACTGAACTGAACTGAACTGAACTGATGAAAGAATTATGTGAAAATCAATTAGCTGCATGGAATATAAAATAAAAATATTGTATTATTATGTGTAAATTACACACAGCACACCCTTTATCTCAGAAAAATCTGTAATAAACTTGTATACCTGAATATCTACACATTGTTTTATTCAGAGAGCTTGTTGTTAAAGATTCATTAGCACGTCACTGAAAAATACTTGGTGGTGGTTTGGACCCTAGGCCATGTCCAACTCTTGGCGACCCCGTGGACTGTAGCCCGCCAGGCTCCTCTGTCCATGGGATTCTCCAGGCGAGAATACTGGAGTGGGTAGCCATTTCCTTCTCCAGGGGATCTCCCTGATCCAGGGATCAAACCCAGATCTCTTCCATTGCAGGCGGATTCTTTACCAACTGAGCCACCAGTTCAGTTCAGTTCAGTTGCTCAGTCGTGTCCGACTCTCTGCGACCCCATGAATCGCAGCACGCCAGGCCTCCCTGTCCATCACCATCTCCCGGAGTTCACTCAGACTCACATCCATCCAGTCAGTGATGCCATCCAGCCATCTCATCCTCGGTTGTCCCCTTCTCCTCCTGCCCCCAATCCTTCCCAGCATCAGAGTCTTTTCCAATGAGTCAACCCTTCGCATGAGGTGGCCAAAGTACTGGAGTTTCAGCTTTAGCATCATTCCTTCCAAAGAAATCAGAGGGCTGATCTCCTTCAGAATGGACTGGTTGGATCTCCTTGCAGTCCAAGGGACTCTCAAGAGTCTTCTCCAACACCACAGTTCAAAAGCATCAATTCTTCGGCGCTCAGCCTTCTTCACAGTCCAACTCTCACATCCGTACATGGCCGCAGGAAAAACCATAGCCTTGATTAGACGGACCTTTGTCAGCAAAGTAATATCTCTGCTTTTGAATATGCTATCTAGGTTGGTCATAACTTTTCTTTCAAGGAGTAAGCGTCTTTTAATTTCATGGCTGCAGTCACCATCAGCAGTGATTTTGGAGCCCAAAAAAATTAAAGTCTGACACTGTTTCCACTGTTTCCCCAACTATTTTCCATGAAGTGATGGGACTGNTAAATGTGTCTGAAAATGTGACACAGCGTGCATTATGATTCTTGGTGTTTCTAAAGCCACCAGTCTGCATGCCCATTGATTTGTCTTTTTATTTATCTGCCATAGACTTGGAGATGTGCTGCTCATCTCAAGTTGTGGGAAACACCAAAGACAGATGACCCCAGGTGCTATGTTCAGAGTCCACCACTAGTGTGTCTTGCCAAAACCACACTTCCATTATATGTCAATTTTCTCTCAATAGTAATTGTTTACCTTTGGCACATGACTAATTGTCTCCAGCTAGAGAGAAAGAAAATTATGTGAATACATTTTTTATTTCAAATGGAAGATTCTATGTGAATGTATATTTGCATTGAATATTGGGGCTTCCCTAGTGGCTTAGTCAGTAAAAGAATCTGCCTGCAATGCAGGAGACCTGGGTTTGATCCCTGGATTGGGAAGATCCCCTGGAGGAGGGCATGGCAACCCACTTCAGTATTCTTGCCTGGAGAATCCCATGGACAGAGAAGGAGCCTGACAGGCTGCAGTCCATGGGGTCACAAAGAGTCGGACATGACTGAGCGACTAAGCACAATAGAAACATAGGCAAAATTATTCTTGTTTATTTGGACAGTCACCTGAGTTCATACCCTTAATTCTACCCGTTCCTCTTAAACAATAATATGCTTTCAACTTACTATATTCCAGGAAACATTTTTTGGTGTAAGATACAGGCAAATTTTATCTGAGATAGATATTGTACGTGCCTGTGTGCTAAGTTGCTTCAGTCATATCCGACTCTTTGTGACCCTATGGACTGTAGCCCACCAGTCTCCTCTGTCCATAGGGATTCTCCAGGCAAGAATACTGAAGTGGGTTGCCCTTCTCCAGGGGATCTTCCTGACCCGGGGATTGACCCTGTGTCTCTTATGTCTCCTGCATTGGCAGGCAGCTTCTTTACCACCTGGGAAACCTGAGATGCATGTTATCACACAATAAATCTAAAATTCTCTAGTATGGGCATTCTATTCCTGTATATGTGTTTTATATACATATAAATGTGTTTTTATATGTATATAAAACTGCTTATGTATTGAAATAAAATTTATCAAAGCTTTTTAAAGAGCATTGAAGAAGTGTATATGATAGACTGAGACAGCACAACAGGCTAAGCTGAGTCAAACTAAAGCAAGATGCAGACTTCTGGCTCTGGAAAACATGCCTTAGACTGTTTTGCTGTGAAAACAAGACAAGATGTTGTTGCTATGAATGGGAGTCCCGCATGAAGCAATTTGCTGAAAATATCTCGGAAGACTTTGGGCCCCTAAGACAAAGTGTTTTGTTCTAGGGATGACTGCCAACAATTTATCTTTAATCTACAATATTAATATTTTAGTGACACCAGGTTGAAGAGAATAGTCATTTTTCACTTGTTTTTAAAATGCTTAAGATCATCAACTATAAGTTAAAATCTAGCGTTTAAAAGTCTTGTTCAGTGCATGGCCAGATTTCCTTTGGCCATGTATTTTGAGAGTAGTCATAAAATTAAACCTGAGAGGATGTCTTCTGTGTCACTGTGTTTCTAATCATAGCGATCTTGCCAAAAGAAAAGAAAAAGAAAAATCTTAAATATATATTTTATGAAATATGAAAACAATATATATTGCATTGTGATTTTCCAGATGCCAGACTTAGAAATTGATTGATTTTATGGCCTAAAATATTTTTTTCTAAGGAGCAAAACAGTTTAATAATAAGTATGTCCTTTCTTTTTTTGGGATGTTGTTTTTCCATACTCCTTTGTCCCTATGAGCCTTTTTGGCACCAGGGTTTGATTTTGAGAAAGACAATCTTTCCATGGACTTGGGGTGGAGGGGATGGTTTCAGGTTGATTCAAGTGCATTCTATTAATTGTATACTTTATTTCTAATCTAATGCTGCCACTGGTCTAACAGGAAGTACTGGTCTGTGACCTGGATGTTGGGGACCCCTGCTCCGTGTCACTCTGACTCCACAACTGTATTATAGTTTGGGGCTTTTTAGAGGTGAAAGAGGAGTAAGAAAGCAATGGATCCAAGTTCTGTTCTGGAGGAGTTATACTGAAAAAAAATTTTTTTTCTCAGAAGGAAATTGTGCCCAAAGTAATTTGGTTAATAAGCAAGTCAGCCTTATATGTCTATTAAGCAGATTTCTTCTTATTGTTGTTGTCCAGCCACCAAATTGTGCCCGACTCTTTGAGACCCCATGGACTGCAGCATCCCAGGCTTCCTCATCCCTCACCATCTCCCAGAGTTTGATTAAGCAGGTTAGTGGACATCTAATATTTGCCACTTACTTAAATTGTTCTATGAAATGAATGTTCAAAATTTTAAATTTATGGTTGATAAATTAATACTTAAGAAGATGGTTATATTTAGCTTTTCAAGACTTTGTGTTGCATAATCTTTATTTTCATGTTGAAACTTAGAGAGTGATCATGAGGCAAGATCCTTAGGGATTAATTTGTAAGTATTCTCAAACACTTTGGTTGCCAGAGCATTTTAGTATGATTGCTTTTGGTATACAAATGGGTTTTTCCCTCTCGTTCATGAAAATACAATTAAATTTTGAGAAGTATGTTGTTCAGTCACATGCCATCTCACCAGTTACAAGCATTTTACCTGTATAGGAAGGAACCAGGTAGATGTTATAACCAGTTCAAAAAAATTTCAAACCTTCACAAATGCATATGATGTGTAAAGGAATATTGAAATGAATTTCAAATGTAAGCAAAAATTGTCTTTGTGGGGAAAGAGGAGCAAGTTAATTGAAACTTGATCAGACAGAACAGTATTTACATTATCTGTTACCTGCAAGTTAGAAGAGAAGAGCAAAACTGCTCAAAATGATGAATAGGATTCAAATTGGACAGTCAGAAGGGTGCGTGATACTCAGTGAGTGAATTTCCACTGGCTTTTCAGCAGCTGTGCTGGTGGTGTTTGGGGATCTTGCTTTGGCTCCATAGTGTACTCATTAAGGTGAAGAGCTGTAGACTTTAAATTTCATCAACATGACTGATTCCTAACAAACAGCACATGCAGGTTCACAGGGGAAAAAAAGATAATCTCAAGGAATGAGTAGAAGTGAAGTAGTATTTAAGGCTTAGCTTAAAATAAAATACGCATTGGCACAATTGTAAACTAGGATTGTCTAATAGCTATCAAGGCTTCAAAAGAGCATCTTAGTCTATCTACTCGCCAGTGTTTTTTTCCCAAATCTTTATTGTCATATTTACAGTTGTTCATAGCTGAGATTGTTTTGGTAGGGGTAACAGATGGAGTGTGAATAGTGGAAAAACCCTGGTGATTTTTTTCTTTGCTTAAGGTATGGAGTTTCTGACATTATCTGGAAGAGCGTATAGATTGTTTTAACAGAGCAATGCTAATTTTTCTAATGATGTCTAAGTGACAATTTTGAGTTGCCACTAGGTGGCACTACTGTACCCTTAGACAGGGAAGCAGTTGATCCCTCTTCTGCTGGTGGTCCGGAGGGCATGTCAATGTATGGCAAAACCAATACCGTATTGTAAAGTAAAATAAAGTAAAAATAAAATAAAAAATAAATAATAAGTTCCCTCCCGCCAGGCTCCATTCCTAGTCTCTTCTCCTGGTCCTGTTTGCTCACTCATTAAGTTCCACTCGAAGCAACAATCAGATACAACTTTGTTGTTTATTCAGCCCTGAAAATCCACTCTCTGGATTGAAAGATATGTATGTTTACTGGAAATTTACAATTTCACCCGTGAATACATTTCTCTAAGCCGTGAGCCTGTGACTCCTCCATCCCTCTTATCCTGTGCTTTAACAACAACAAAAAAAGCTCAGTTCACAGAGCAGTCAAACATGAAAAGAAACACAATTACTGTTGTGAACAAGCAAGTGCAGCAACATAAACAAGATATTCCAAGCCTTTTTACTGCCTGAGACTTATTAATAAATGCTGCTCCTTTGACATTGGGTTTCCATGTACATTATGACTGTCATGTCAATAATTTTATCGTTTTGTAAATGTTTTAATGAAATGAAAGGGCATCTAAGAATAATAGGAACCATAAAACGCTTTAATTCTATCTCCTGGTTTGAAGAAAAAAAAAATGAAGTTCTAATTTATTTCATATAACTAAAAGGACTAAAAATTCTCCTCCAGCTCTCTGCTCCTGGGTTCATATCAGCACATGCTTAGCATCCTTGCTGACTCACCTCTGGGAGTCCTCCTTTTCTCCTTTCTTTCCTCTCCTGACCCCAATCCTTAGAATCTTTAGAGAAGTAGAGAAAAGACTAGTATATTGGGATCCTTGACCTTCTGGGGTTCTTTTTCACTCAGAGGAGACAGTGATGTGAATAAAAGTGCTTGCCTTTTTTTGAAGCCTTTACCCTCCATTTATATGTCTGTCTAGCTTTTATACATCTGTCTTCCTCTCTGTTCCCTGATTTGTTGAAGACTTTAGCTCCCAGCACAGGGTCTTCCTCTCTCGTCCTGCTTCTGGTCAGAGAGGTCAGCATCTCTCCAGGTGACCCATCCAGCAGGCAGGCCTCTCAGCCCATCACATTCACCTCCAACCTTGTGCTCCAGTGTGTTTGTCTTTGGACAACATGCATCTTTGGGTCATCTGTGTTAAGACGGGATTTCTAAAGGGTCCAAGATAACCAGTTAGTGTACCAGTTTTATGTCCATACGTGTAATGGTTCATTGTCTGGATCAACTTGACTGGGAGGAGGTGTCTGGATAGCTGTTGAAACATTATTTCTGGCTAAACATTATTTCACTATTATGGTTATAGGTGAGATAATATATCAATTCTGAAGTACTATTTTTTATCCTAATGGGAGGACAAATACTTACCTTTATATATAAATCAATTTAATAGAGGATTATTTGCTATTGCCAAGTAAAAGTAATTTTTTAAGGGGGAGATAAATGAAGTCATTGTAATATATCATGCTGCTCAATCAGGGTGTGTTTATTTTCTTGAGCTAACATCACATACCCTCCTTTTCAGAGAACTTAAATACAAAATCGTAAAAGCAGTGTTTCTTAAAGCAAGATCTCCTCGTAGCAAAACTACCAAGAAGTTTATTTAAAAGTCAGCTTTCTAGACCTTCTAATCAGAACTTTGTGTTGCTAAGCTGCTTCAAAATTAAAAAAAAAAAAAAAGTTTTGCTTAACACAAATGTTTAGGAGTCACCATAGTGGGCTTCCTTGATGGCTCAGATGGTAAAGAATCTGCCTGCAATGCAGGAGACCTGGGTTCCATCCCGGGTCGGGAAGATCCCGTGGAGAAAAGAATGGCTGTCCACACCAGCATTCCTGGCTGGAAAATTCCATGGACAGAGGAGCCTGGTGGGCTACAGCCCACTGGGTTGCAGAGAGCAACTAACGCACGTGCACGTGTGCACACACACGGTGGAGGGCACACACACACACACAAGGTGGAGGACACACACACGCTGGAGGACACACACACACGCTGGAGGACACACACATGGTGGAGGACACTCACACACAGTGGAGGACACACACACACTGGAGGACACACACACACACATGGTGGAGGACACACACACACACACGGTGAAGGACACACACACACACAGTGGAGGACACACCACGCTGGAGGACACACACACACGGTGGAGGACACTCACACACACGGTGGAGGACACACACACACACATGGTGGAGGACACTCACACACACACACGGTGGAGGACACACACACGCTGGAGGACACACACATTCACACGGTGGAGCACCACCTCCTCGCCGTTTGCCCAGGACTTCCCCGGTTCCAGCACTGAAAGCTGTAGGTCCAGTGTCCTGAGAACCCCCCAGAGTCCCAGGCAAACCAAGACGGCAGCAGAATTTCTCACCAAGAGCCAGCTATGGTAACAAAGACAACACAGCGGGTGCCAATGCCTAGCATTTCAATTATGCTTTTGGAAAACAAGAAGATAAGGAGAGATTTAAGTCCCAGTTTCACGAAAGTGGTGTTTGTGTCACGTTCCACAGTGCGTTCGTGTGGTTAGGCTGACCTCTGGTGGGGATGTACTCTCAACCACAATCACTTGAGAGGAGGATTTTTCTTTTAAGGTTTTTTATTTTCTTTTCCATTCAGAATGAAATACACTTCACATAAAGTTTCTCCTCCGACGTTAAATATACCGCCGAAGCGCTCTGCACTGACGCTGCAGACCCGCTGTAGTCGCAGAGCGGGGAAAGGCGTGCCGTTGGGCCCCTTGTTTTTCTTAGTTATCCGTAGGGAGAGCCTGCTGCTGCTGCTGCTGCTGCTAAGTCGCTTCAGTCGTGTCCGACTCTGTGCGACCCCATAGACGGCAGCCCACCAGGCTCCCCCATCCCTGGGACTCTCCAGGCAAGAACAGTGGAGTGGGTTGCCACTTCCTTTTCCAATGCATGAAAGTGAAAAGTGAAAGTGAAGTCACTCAGTCGTGTCCGACTCTTAGCAACCCCATGGACTACAGCCTACCAGGCTCCTCCATCCATGGGATTTTCCAGGCAAGAGGACTGGAGTGGGGTGCCATCGCCTTCTCCGAGGGAGAGCCTAGCAAGACCGTAAATTTAAAATTGAGTCTCTGAGTACTAGCCTTCACTTCGGGTGTGTCCTCTGCCTTTCGATACAGTTCTCCCAGATTTCTATGTGTGTTTCTCCTTTGCTTCCTTCAGATCTCTGATTAAACGTTCCCTCATTAGACAGTCCTTCCTGACTACATAGTATGAACATCAATTCTTTCCCTGATACTTTCTATCCTCTTTCTACTTTAGTCCTCCTTAAACCAATCAGCTACACCCGAAATCTACTCATCTCTCTCATCTTTCTTTCTTTCTATTGATCCATCCATCACTATGCCCCCTAGAAAAAGGCAGGGTCTTTGCCTATATTGATTACTGCCATACCTATAGCATCTTGAACAGGATGTCTTGCAGGTAGCAGTAGGTGAACAACATATGTTTCCCGAATGACTGAATGAATGGTCAGTTTTTCATTAGCCTAAAGTCAATCCTCTGAAAGACACTGAGCAGCCAAACACAAGGTATAAATCCTTGCACAGAAAAGTTTTCATTAAAAGAAGTCACACTGTAGATTGTCTCTTCAAAAGTAAACGGCCTAGGTACCTATTTTCACGAAGTGGAGATAGAATGGTAATGGCAGCGTGTGTCACAGGTGTCTGGATGCAACTTTGGGGCTATTTTTGCTTTATTAAATTGAACCAGAATTTCAAGGCAGTGAGAGATTCTTCTCTCACTTCTCTATTGATGTTAAATCAATCTTAAAACTTTCTAACAGCTTAAAATATTATTAGACATATATATATTATGCCCTTTAAAATATGCATATCATGTATAGATTACTGTTGTTGCTGATATTGTCTAGTTAAGGCTACCTGGTGCTTATACATAAGGCCATACAGAGTAAACCATGCTACACATCTTCAGTATCAGAGAATAAGAGCTATTTTTCTTGTTAATATTCTTTGATTAAATACATTCACCATCTGCAGAGATTTTGGAGCCCCCAAAAATAAAGTCTGACACTGTTTCCACTGTTTCCCCATCTATTTGCCATGAAGTAATGGGACCGGTTGCCATGATCTTCGTTTTCTGAATATTGAGCTTTAAGCCAACTTTTTCACTCTCCTCTTTCACTTTCATCAAGAGGCTTTTTAGCTCCTCTTCACTTTCTGCCATAAGGGTGGTATCATCTGCATATCTGAGGTTATTGATATTTCTCCCGGCAATCTTGACTCCAGTTTGTGTTTCTTCCAGTGCAGCGTTTCTCATGATGTACTCTGCATATAAGTTAAATAAGCAGGGTGACAATATACAGCCTTGATGGACTCCTTTTCCTATTTGGAACCAGTCTGTTGTTCCATGTCCAGTTCTAACTGTTGCTTCCTGACCTGCATACAGATTTCTCAAGAGGCAGGTCAGGTGGTCTGGTATTCCCATCTCTTTCAGAACCTTGATAAATTCTGGAGAATATAGGCCAGCCATTTCGTAGGTTGTGCTTCTACTTGCTTTAATGGGACACAGTGCATGATTGGATGTAGATTCTGCATTTTTGGCAAGAATATTGTAGAAGTATGTGGTGTTTCCTGTGTATCCATCATATGAGGAAGCTCAAGATGTCATTTGTCCTATTCCTAGTGATATTGACTTTAATGACTTCATTACAGTGGTTTCTACCCTTTTTCCCCGCATAAAGTTATATTTTTCATTGTAATAAATAAGCATATTACAGGAGATAATTTGTGAGTTAGGAACATAAAATTCCTGTTGTTCATCAGATTTACTTTTTAATCCATCAGATTTAGTTTTAGCATCTGCTAATGATTCTTTTGAAATCAGTTATTACTATAAGGGTTGCCAAATGGTGATTCTCTAGTTCTATAATAGTGCTGCTTTAGTCAGAAATAAGATATATTCTATAATTGTTTTTATCTTTTCATCATTTAATTATTTTCTTAGTGGATTTTTATGTTCTCATTTTTTTTTCCCCACTGCTAGTTTTATCTAGCATTAGCAACTTAATCATGTCTGACTCTGCAACCCCATGGACTGTAGCCTGCCAGGCACCTCTTTTCATGGAATTCTCCAGGCAAGAAAACTGGAGTGGGTTGCCATTTCCTTCTCCCAGTTTTATTTAAGAGATCAGTAAAATTTGCCTAGATCATTTGGTAAAAAGCACAGATTTTATAGATCATTTCCTTCTTGTAATAAGTAATTATTTGCATTAGCCATATTATTTTAATAAAGTAATGATGAGAGGGCACTATAGCCTCATTGCTGTCTTTTGATTCTATTTTTTGCTGTGAAATAGATGAACTAGCTTAAGATCGTAGCTATTTGCTGCCATTGGTACAAATAATCAAATCATTTTTACAGTGTTTCTTCCACTAGAGTCAATTTTTTTTTTTGAATGATTTTTTTCCTGCCTGCTCTCCAGTCTATTCACTGGCCAGAATCTAAATTGCTTAGGCACCTTTTTGTCCAGACTGATCCATGCTTAGCAACATGGATATGCCTGTACATATCCTGCACTGTATGTACATATCCTGTATGTATATATCCTGCCTGTATGTACATATCCTGCACTGTATGTACATATCCTGTATGTACATATCCTGTATGTACATATGTATCCTGTATGTACATATCCTGCCTGTATGTACAGTAGGGAACACTTGTAAGGTTGGTGGTGAATCCTAATGAGAAGAGCCGTGAATTAAGAGCCAGAGACCAGAGTGCTTCCAAGCAGGGATAGCCTTTCCCATCTCTCCTTCCCCTTTAAGCAGTGACAGTTCTGTGTGTCCTTGTCTCAGTGTAATTTATCTGCAGCAGGTAAAGATGTATCAGTTCATCAGTTCCTTTTTGATGTGTAACCAGTCGGCCCCAAAATGCAGTAGTTTGAAACAGCTGTGATTGACTGTATCTCATGACTGACTGACTGGGTGGTTCTTCTCTCCATGAGGGTTTGGCTGGAGTCACTGGTGTGACTGCATTCAGTTGATACCTGTATTGCGTGGGGTGATCCAAGAACATCGCTTTCCCGTCTCTGGGGCCTTAGTGCCAGCCATCAGCGGAGTCACCTCTTTCTCTCCCCGCTTGCTGCCTAATTTCACCTGGCCCCCTTTTCTGTCAAGACATCCTGGACTTCTTACCCTGAAGCTCAAGGATCTAAGACAGAAAATGTCAAAGTTTCCAGACCTATGAAGGGCTCGTCCCCAAACCGGCAGAGTTCTGCCTTTATTGGGCAGGTCACAGTCTACTGGGCAAGGCCAGTCTGGTTCAGCAGGAGGGGAGTTCCACGTCTTCATGGAATTAATTGTTGGCAACTTATATTGGAAACTATCTGTAAGCAAGGTGAGTTGCTTCCTGCTCAGATTTATTTCTCCCATTTTTCAGTAGTCATATCCATTTTTCCCTCAGGAAAGTATTCTGCCAACTCTCAATACAAAATGCTTTGGGGGAAGTCCCGTATCCAGCTCAAGTGTAATGCATGGGAGTTGGGTTTAGGTCATTCAATGCATCGTATTACATTGACCACTGAGGTCAGGAGTGAAAATGTGATCTCATCAGAGTCAGGTGGGTGCAATAAATTTGCTTTCCTGGTCATTCTGAGATAGAGTGCCTCATTCTCTTCCTTAGTGGTCTTGAAGTCAAAATGGTGCCGGTAACCAGAAATAACATAGAATCATCAAGAGAATAAATTCAAGCAAGAAATAGAGACCCAAGTTGGAGGAAAACCAGACCCTGAGTCCTGGATCTAGCTCGCTGGAGGCCATAGCTCCACCTAGGTTTTCTCAGTGCTGTGATACAGTTCATTTCTCTGTGTGTAAAACACCTGTGAGTTCATTGGACCAGAAGGGTTCCAACTCACAAAAGCAGAAAGCTAAAATTGTCTGCAGTTCTGTTCCCTTCCTGGCTTTTATAGCCCAACGTTTAAATGCTTTGAGACAAGAGAGTGAGAAGAAAGAATTCCTTGGTGAGAAATATGGAGAGAAAAAGGCTTTTTCCAATATTCAAAAAGAGATTTTGTCAGGTGGAGCTTGGGAGTGGGTAGAGGAGACTTCAGTTAGGATCTGGTGTTGCCGTGTGCCAGAGCAGCTGGCCAGGTGACAGGGCGGTGCATTTGGTGAGGCAGGGCTCTCAGCTCCAGTGCGCTTTCTTTCTCCAAAGAAACCACAGCCAAGCGTGGGCATGGCTGCCGCAGAGCTGGCTGGCTGGCAGGACTCACAGAGAATGGGACGGTGAGAGCCCACGTGCAGGCTCTGAAAATAACGCACTAAGACCCCAGGGGTTCTGCAGTACTCTTGTGGGGAGACACTTCGGGACCCTCAAGGTCAGGTGGCCTGCCATCCATTCTAAGGGAATTTAAATTAAGTTGCTGTCAAATTAACTTTTAGAAAATAAAACTTTTTCTGTGCATTGGAATTTGTGGACTGAGATTTGTGCTTATAAAGCACTAATAAAACATGCATTAAACCAAATTACTTAAGATTTCTGGGCAGCGGTGTTTTCCTATACAAAAGCTGGAGGATGAGAGATCATCAAATCAAAATATCTTGTGTGTCTGTGATAGAGATTGTGTGTGTGTGTGTGTATGTGTGTGTGTGAAATTTCTGTTAAAATGTTGACCACCTACTATGCATCAAGCACTACGCCTAATGCTGGGTGTGCAGTGCTGAGAAGGGCCCTGGTTCCTGCCCTCCCAGAGCCTGTGGTTTAAGAGAGACACAGGCACTGAGAAATGAAGCTACAGTTCCTGTGATGAGAGGACAGGCTGTGCTTGGAGCATGTAGATGGTATGTCCAAGTCTCCAGGTCATGAACCTGAATCCAAGCTGCAAAATCCACACAGTAGATATTTACTGAGCAAAGTAGGAGAGCAGATTGGTTGGGAGAAAGAGTTGTTTTAAGCTAAAGGGATAGCACATTCAAAGGTCTGAGAAGAGAGAAAGCATGCAAATAACAGGAAACTTAACAGTGATGGCTTCCCAGGTGGCCCAGTGGTAGAGAATTTGCTTGCCAGCGCAGGAGACGAAAGAGATATGGGTTTGATTCCTGGGTCGGGAAGATCCTCTGGAGGAGGGCATGGCAATCCACTCCAGTGTTCTTCCCTGCGAAATCCCATGGACAGAGGAGCCTGGCGGGCCACAGTTCATAGGGTCGCAATGAGTCGGACGTGACTGAAGCCGCTGAAGCGACTGAGCATGCCTGCACATAGAGTGATGTGCAGGGTCAACATGAGGACTGCTGTGAGGAACGACCGCCTCGAGAGCTGAGGCTGGAGAGCTGCGTGGAGGGCTGCCACGGCACCACGTCCCCTCTATGCTGTTCCAAATGTTTTCTTAATTTTACAATTTGTCCCTCTCTCCACTCATTTCCCCTTGGTAACCGTAAGCTTGGTTTCTGCATCTGAGACTCAATTTCTATTTTGCAAATAGGTTCATTGGGATTGACATATACACGCTACTGTTTATGATATAGATAACTTTTATCTATTTTCAGTTCAGTTCAGTCGCTCAATTGTGTCCGACTGTTTGCGATCCCGTGAATCGCAGCATGACAGGCCTCCCTGTCTATCACCAAATCCCGGAGTTCACTCAAACTCACGTCCATCGAGTCGGTGATGCCATCCAGCCATCTCATCCTCTGTCGTCCCTTCCTCTTCCTGCCCCCAGTCCCTCCCAGCATCAGGGTCTTTTCGAATGAGTCAACTCTTCACATGAGGTGGCCAAAGTATTGGAGTTTCAGCTTTAGCATCATTCCTTCCAGAGAACACCCAGGACTGATCTCTGTTAGGATGGACTGGTTGGATCTCCTTGCAGTCCAAGGGACTCTCAAGAGTCTTCTCCAGCACCACAGTTCAAAAGCATCAATTCTTCAGCACTTAGCCTTCTTCACAGTCCAACTCTCACATCCATACATGACCACTGGAAAAACCATAGCCTTGACTAGACAGACCTTTGTTGGCAAGGTAATATCTCTGCTTTTCAATATGCTATCTAGGTTGGACATAACTTTCCTTCCAAGGAGTAAGCGTCTTTTAATTTCATGGCTGCAATCACCTTCTGCAGTGATTTTGGAGCCATAAAAAAATAAAGTCTGACACTGTTTCCACTGTTTCCCCATCTATTTGCCATGAAGTGATGGGACCAGATGCCAAGACCTTAGTTTTCTGAATGTTGAGCTTTAAGCCAACTTTTTCACTCTCCTCTTTCACTTTCATCAACAGGTTTTTTAGTTCCTCTTCACTTTCTGCCATAAGGGTGGTATCATCTGCATATCTGAAGTTATTGATATTTCTCCTGGCAATCTTGATTCCAGCTTGTGCTTCTTCCAGTCCAGCGTTTCTCATGATGTACTCTGCGTGTAAGTTAAATAGGCAGGGTGACAATATACAGCCTTGACGTACTCCTTTTCCTATTTGAAACCAGTCTGTTGTTCCATGTCCAGTTCTAACTGTTGCTTCCTGACCTGCATATAGGTTTCTCAAGAGGCAGGTCAGGTGGTCTGGTATTCCCATCTTTTTCAGAATTTTCCACAGTTTATTGTAATCCACACAGTCAAAGGCTTTGGTGTAGTCAATAAAGCAGAAATAGATGTTTTTCTGGAACTCTCTTGCTTTTTCGATGATTCAGCGGATGTTGGCAATTTGATCTCTGGTTCTTCTGCCTTTTCTAAAACCAGCTTGGACGTTCATGGTTCACGTACTGCTGAAGCCTGGCTTGGAGAATTTTGAACATTACTTTATTAGCATGTGAGATTAGTACAATTGTGTGGTAGTTTGAGCATTCTTTGACATTGCCTTTCTTTGGGATTGGAATGAAATTGACATTTTCCAGTCCTGTGGCCACTGGTGAGTTTTCCAAATTTGCTGGCATGTTGAGTGCAGCACTTTCACAGCATCATCTTTCAGGATTTAAAATAGCTCCACTGGAATTCCATCACCTCCACTAACTTTGTTAGTAGTGATGCTTTCTAAGGTCCACGTGACTTCACATTCCAGGATGTCTGGCTCTAGGTGAGTGATCAAAAATAATGCCTTATTGGTAGTAAGGACCTACTGTATAGCACAGGGAACTCTACTGAATATGCTGTAATGACCTAAATGGGAACAGAATCTAAAACGAGTGGATTTGTGTATAACCAATTGACTTTGTTGTACACCTGCGGCTAACACAACATTGTAAATAATTATACTCCAGTAAAAATTAATTGCACAATGTTTATCCTATTTTAACATTTAGGTGAAGAATTTTAAATCGGAAAATTACCTAAATGGGAACAGAATCTAAAAAAGAGTGGACATTTGTGTAACCGATTCACTTTGGTATACACCTGCAACTAACACAACATTGTAAATAAACTATACTCCAGTAAAAATTGATTGCACAATGTTTACTTACTTTAACGTTTAGGTTAAGAACTTTAAATCAGAAATTACATAACCAGATTCATGTGTTTTGGATGATAAATTTGGCCTCTGAATAGAAGATGAAATGGTGGTGGGGGAATCGTATGTTGTAAATCAAATGGCTTCTGACAGCCCATGCTGCTCTGAAATGCTGTTGTCATTTTCAACTCTGGTCCAGATGTTTGCCATACAGTTTACAGAATCAAAAGCTGCTCACACTGTTTGGTGGTCTCAGGACAACTTATTTCTTTCCCTAATTCAGATTGCACCATTGTGTTTGGATCTTGTCCTTAGAGCTCTGGTAAGAATACCAGACCTGTGAGTTGCTGGAGGATCTGAGCCTCTCTGTGTTATGTGACAACTGCTCCGACTTGGCTTCCACATGTAGAAATTAGCAGAATTTAGAAATGTAGAAACATGTAGAAATGTATTACAATTAATAAACTGTTGTAAATAAATTACAATTTATTAATTGTAAATTAATAGTAATAATGCACTGAATTCAGAGTCCTTGGAAGACCTACATATGTGATGTTTATGCAAAGGGCCTAGCACATAGTTCAGTTCAGTTCAGTTCAGTAGCTCAGTCGTGTCTGACTCTTTGTGATGCCATGAACTGCAGCATGCCAGGCCTCCCTGTCCATCACCAACTCAACTCCCAGAGTTTACCCAAACTCATGTCCATTGAGTCAGTGAAGCCATCCAACCATCTCATCCTCTGTCGTCCTCTTATTCTCCTGCCCTCAATCTTTCCCAGCACCAGGGTCTTTTCAAATGAGTCAGCTCTTCGCATCAGGTGGTCAAAGCATTGGAGCTTCAGCTTCAACATCAGTCCTTCCAATGAACACCCAGGACTGGTCTCCTTTAGGATGGACTGGTTGGATCCCCTTGCAGTCCAAGGGACTCAAGAGTCTTCTCCAACACCACAGTTCAAAAGCATCAATTCTTCAGTGCTCAGCTTTCTTTATAGTCCAACTCTCACATTCATGCATGACCACTGGAAAAATCATAGCCTTGACTAGATGGACCTTTGTTGACAAAGTAATGTCTCTGCTTTTTAATATGCTGTCTAGCTTGGTCATAATTTTCCTTACAAGGAAGGAAAGCGTCTTTTAATTTCATGGCTGCAATCACCATCTGCAGTGATTTTGGAGCCCAGAAAAATAAAGTCAGCCACTGTTTCCACTGTTTCCCCATCTATTTGCCATGATGTAATGGGACCGGATGCCATGATCTTAGTTTTCTGAATGTTGATCTTTAAGTCAACTTTTTCACTTTCCTTTTTCACTTTTATCAAGAGGCTCTTTAGTTCTTCGCTTTCTGCCACACATAGTAGGTACTACAATACATGACTATTATTTACAGTTGATCTGACCTTTCCAGGAGATCCATCCTGATAAGACTTGGATGTTCTCATACACACGTCACTCCTTGCCCTGATTACCTAGATGAAAGGACTCAGGGTAAATTTAAACCATATTTAGGTCTATCGATACAAAAGATAGTATCATAATTGAAACGTTGCAGTAAAAATATAATACTAGGCTTCTCCAAAGAAGCAAATGAATAAAGAAACTAGAAAGTGCTTATCTTCATTAAAGAAATATATGAGGTGTGACTGGGGTGATGTGGCTTAAATGGGGCTTTGAAGGCTGGCTCCATGGCCACACACACAACAAACCTCCTTAGTGTAGAGTTCACAGCAAGAGTGCTAGATACGTAAGGGATGTCTGTTTCTTCTACATTAAGAGTAGATCTGATTTTTAATTGCATTTTAACTATTGTGTTTCTGAGATCCTGAAATAATTTATTATGCTTCAGATATATCCCTTCATGGGAAATAGATGGGGAAACAGTGGAAACAGTGTCAGACTTTATTTTTTTGGGCTCCAAAATCACTGCAGATGGTGACTGCAGCCATGAAATTAAAAGACGCTTACTCCTTGGAAGAAAAGTTATGTCCAAAACTCCGGGAGATGGTGATGAACAGGGAGGCCTGGCGTGCTGCGATTCATGGGGTCGCAAAGAGTCAGACACGACTGAGCGACTGAACTGAACTGAACTGATGTTCATTTCTTTCTGGGAATTCTGAAAGTCTTTTTTTTTTTTTTTTTTAACAAAACAGAAGCAGAAAAGTAGAGTCATAGTATGGTTACAAAGGAGTAAGGGGAAGGAGGGATAAATTGGGACATTGGTATTGACATGCATGCTATAGGCACTATTATATGTAAACTAGAAAACTAATAAGGACATATTGTGTAGCACATGGAACTCTACTCAGTACTCGGTACTGCCTTATATGGGAAAATAATCTAAAAACAAAGAAACAGCAAAAAAATGCCAAAGTACTATGAGTTTGGAAGAGAAATATAGTTTTGTTCACACTAGAAAAATATTATCAAATCATTTTTATCTTTAGGATATCTAGAGTAAATTGAGCAACATACAAAACTGCTTCATTGGTGGAAAAATTACGACTCATTTGCTTCTGGTAACTGGACCACATTTCACAATAGATTGAAAATGAAATTTCTTAAGTTTTCCCATATCCTTTGGGGCCTGTAGAATGGCATGTTGTTTAATGAACTTATTTTGTGTGCAGAATCTAAGTTTCCTCTCACACAAATCATTCTAACGTCTGCCCTTCACACGTTACTTTTTAAAGGGCCTCAGTGATTTCTTAAACATTTTTGTGTGATTTTGTAAAATGGTGTTGGTTGTGCTTATTTATATAAGGTGTACATATGGTAATTTACAATGTACTGTGTCACCTATCACTCTTGGATAAAATTATGGATCATGGTCATATTACCTAATTTTTCATTTAGATCAATGTCAAATACTCTTAGAAATATCTTAAAATTTGTTTTGCAACTCTGGGAAGAAAGACACTAAATATGAAAAAATTTTTAACTTTGAGGACAATCAAAATGTGCTAATGGTATCCATAAACATTTATCCACAGCAACTTTTATCTGTTACTGTGTTTTGATCCGTTTATGATGACCAGTTAATTGGTGAATTGTATTAGTCAGGGCTCAACAGAGAAAACTAACAGGAGATATATGTATTATATGCGAAGTCACTTCAGTCATGTCTGACTCTGCGACTCTATGGACCTCAGCATGCCAGGCTTCCTTATTCTTCACTATCTCCCTGAGTTTGTTCAAACTCATGTCAGTTGATTCAGTGATGCCATCCACCCATCTTGTCGTCTCTTGCCCCCTTCTTCTCCTGCCCTAAATCTTTCCCAGCATGAGGGTCTTTTTCAATTAGTTGGCTCTTCCCATCAGGTGGCCAAAGTATTGGAGCTTCAGCATCTGTCCTTCCAATGAATATTCAAGGCTGATTTCCTCTAGGATGGACTGGCTTGATCTCCTTGCAGTCCAAGAGACTCTCAAGAGTCTTCTCCAGCACCACAGTTTTAAAGTGTCAATTCGTCAGCTCTCAGCCTTCTTTATGGTCCAACTTTCACATCCATATGGAACTACTGGAAAAGCTGTAACTTTCACTATATGGACCTTTGTCAGCAAAGTGATATCTGTGATTTTTAATACGCTGTCTAGGTTGGCCATAGCTTTTCTTCCAAGGAGCAAGCATCTTTTAATTTCATGCCTGCAGTCACCATCCACAGTGATTTTGGAGCCCAGGGAAATGAAGTCTATCACTGTTTCCATTTTTTCCCCATTTATTTGCCATGAAGTGATGGGATCAGATGCCAGGATCTTAGTTTTTTGAATCTTGAGTTTTAAGCCAACGTTTTCACTCTCTTCTTTCACCTTCATCAAGAGGCTCTTTAGTTCTTCTTTGTTTTCTGCCACTATGATGGTGTCATCTGCATATCTGAGGTTATTGATATTTCTCCTGGCAATCTTGATTCCAGCTTGTGGTTTATCTAGCCTGGCATTTCACATGATGTACTCTGCACATAAGTTAAATAAACAGGGTGACAATATACAGCCTTGATTTACTCCTTTCCCAGTTTGGAACCTGTCCATTGTTCCATGTCCGGTTCTAATTGTTGATTCTTTGCCTGCATACAGGTTTCTCAGGAGGCAGGTCAAGTGGTCTGGTATTCCCGTCTCCTTAAGAATATTCCACAGTTTGTCGTGGAGAATCCACACAGTTAAATGTTTTAGTGTAGTCAATGAGGCAAAACTCGATGTTTTTCTAGATTTCTCTTGCTTTTTCTATGATCCAACAGTTGTTGGCAATTTGATCTCTGGTTTCTCTGCATTTTTTAAATCCAGCTTGTTTATCTGGAAGTTCTTGTTTCATGTAATGTTGAAGCCTATCTTGAAGGATTTTGACCATTAGCTTGCTAACATGTGAAATGAGTACAATTGTGTGGTAGTTTGAACATTCTTTGGCATTGCCTATCTTTGGGATTAGAATGAAAACTGACCTTTTTGAGTCCTGTGGCCACTGCTGAGTTTTCCAAATTTGCTGGCATATTGAGTGCAGCACTTTAAGAGCATCATCTTTTAGGATGTGAAATAGCTCAACTGGAATTCCATAACCTTCACTAGCTTTGTTCATAGTGATGCTTCCTAAGGCCCTCTTGACTTCACACACCAGGATATCTGACTCAAGGTGAGTGGCCACACCATCGTGGTTGTCCCCAAAAGCTGTACTTATGAATTAATGCACAAACATTCATCATTTATCTTTCTTGGATCCAGTGTAAGTTTATTCTTTGTTGCAGTCACAGCTCATGTTAGTCAGTTTCCAGAAAGGTGATGCATTTCTCAGTGGGATATTGAACACTTTTATCAACTACTTCCTTTCCCCACCCATAAGAACAAGTTTCTATTTCCATTTAACTGAAATGCATTTGCAATATCCTTCCAGGAGTGTGTCTCTTCCATTACCTGAAGAATAGCTGTGCAAACATTTCTGTGCCATGTTAATGATGTGCTCAGCATTTCTTCATGTTTTTCTGCCAAACATGCTCTTGATTATTTTTCATATTGTCTTCTCCATTATTTAACAATGCTCCTGGAAGTTAGTAACCATGCACTTTATTTCATTCTTCTGCTTGTTTATGGCATAGATTTGTGTATTTTAGGGTGTGTCCTGTATGAAAAAGTAGCTTAAGACACTTCGGGGACTGACTTACTGAAATAACTCTCCAGTATGAATCCTGTAAGAACTAGGCCAATAACCCGAAGAATTATATAATTTTTTTTTTTTTTTAGCTTGAAGGGACCTTAGAGATCACTTTTTCCAGATCTTTCATTTTGCAAATTAGGAAACTGAGTCCCCTTGTATTAGTAGTAGAGCAGGAATCACCACCTCGTTCTCCCAGTTGGCAAGCCCAGTGCTTTTCCAGCAGCATCTACTGTTCCTTGCACTGAGTCATTTATTTTCCAGGTGACTTTTGCATATTGTGATGTGTGTGTAGCGGGGAGGGACTTTACAGCCTTGTCAGGTTATAGAAACAAACATATGTAGCATAGAAGAAAGAAGAGAGATATAGATTCACGGGAGAATTTTCTCTTCCTGTTACCTTAACATTGTTATTAAGGGAAAAACTAGTATATTGAAAGCAAGAGAAGATTTTTAGGGAAATCACCCTATTAAACTCCTCTGGAATCAGCTTTCCTGGTTAGGGTTTCCAGTTTACGGATTATGATCTTGGCTACCAGGTCATCCGTATGCCCTGAGACGGGGCGAGCGTGTAATGTGTATTCAACGTATTCCAGGGGGAGGTGTTTGCAAGTGGCCGGCCAAGTGGACGTGATCAGGGCAGGAAAGGGGGCCGGGGAGGGGAGCGGCAGGAACCGCGAGGCCACAGCCAGTTGTCCGCCGAGCAGGTGGGGAGAGGGAGGGGTCTGCGCGGCCGCCGGGTGCCAGGAGCCCCGGGAGCCGGCTCCGCTGGGAGGGGCGAGGCTGTCACTCGCGCGGCGCGGAGCAGGAGAGGCGCGCGGGGCTCTCGGGCCCGCGCTGCGTCGGCCGCCAGCGCTTGGAGGGGCCGCCGGGCAGCGGGACGCGGCGCCATGGGTGAGTGTGCAGCCCGCGGGGCGCCCCGGGGCTCGGCCTCGGGAAGAAGGCGGGTGTCGGCCGGCCGGCCTGGGATTGCACACCTCCCCCCAGCAGTCTGTGGACTTTTCCCCCGGACCCAGGCGGCGGGAACGGGTTGGCACTCGGAGGTGGGCGCCGGGGGAGGACCGCGGTCCAGAGGGGGGTCGCCGCGCGTGGGCGTCACGGGGGGCGCAGAGTTCGAGGCTGGGGGGCTGTCCCCACGTGCGCCCCAGGAGCAAGCTGAGACGGGGCGCGGGGAGTGGGGACTTCGCGCAACTTCCACTCGCACCGGTTTGCGTGCGGGAAGGCGCCGGGGCAGGGCGAGGAGGGACACTTTCCAGCCTCCGCCTCCACCGAGTGCAATCGTTGCGCAAAAGGCTGCAAGTTGAGGCTGAAGGCTGACCTGCCTCGGGGTGAGACGGGCCAGTGGGAGCGGGGTGCGACCCGGTCCAGGTCCCAGGGCGCTGGGGTGCGCGCGCGCCGCTCCGCTCAAGTTCTAGACCGACTGCCCCCCGCCCCCGCTTCCGCTTTGGAATTTAGGGGCGGCACCTGGGTGTGAGTGGCTGGGGTGGGGGAACCCGGTGCGGGGACCGGTGCCGGAGGAGGTGGCGTCCCGGGAGAAGAGCTCGGAGCCGCGCGCGGGGCGCGGAGGGCTGGAACCACGCATCCCGCAGGCGCGGTCCAAGCAGCCGCCGGCGCGGCCGCTTTTCGTGCTGATTAGGGATCGGCGGGCAGCCCGGACTGACCCTTCAGTGCCAGTGTTCTCGTTTCTTCTCGGCCAAGTCCATTACGCCCCTCCCCCAGCCTCTCCCTTGCCCTTTGTTGTGAGGGATTTCTTCCAGAGTGAAGGAGGCCTTGGGGATTGGCGTGCTCGGGTGGAAATTCCTAAGTTCCCACAGGCTCGAGGGGTAGGGGTGCTCTGACTGCTAATCGGTGGAGTTTATAGACGCTGGCCAACTTGGAAGAAAGGAGGACAGAGAAAGCTGAGGACATTTTTGCCTATGAATGTTAATTGTGGTCAAGACATTCATAGTCTGTTGCATGACTCTGGAAAAGTTTTAAAAAGTCCTATTTTTAAGGGCCTGTGAATAAACTAGTCTTGCAAATGATCTGCAGCATGAGCTGTCTTTAAAAAGCTTTCTGCAACAGAAGGAAAATGTTCCATTTAAAAGGGAAAGATAAAACACTTTTCCCCCCAAGCATGGCAGAATGAGTTTCAGGCTCTTTCTTTCTTTTGTTGTACATGGTCATATAAACTCTTGTTAGAATAACACATAGAGAGGAAAAGCTCTCATAAATGGAAAAACCAACATAATTGACTTTCAGTGAAGTAATCTATTCACTTCACTGAAAGCATTTAAGATGCTATTTTGTATACTGCATAAAGTCTCCAGGAGGAGTGACCTTAAGCTTGAGTGGACTATCTATCCAAGGGTAAGGTGCACATAATTTTGAAGTTAATTATTTCCCCAGCTTGCGTTTCCAAACTATAATGAAGACGGTAGGTCTTGGCTTTTACCTCAACAAATTAGACAGGATCTCAGGTTCCAGGAGAGTGTTCTCCTGGAGAGGAGGTGGGGTTAGCCCCTGAACCCCTCTGATCAGACTGAGTTTGGTCTCTGACTCTTAGAACATCTCTATCCTACCTGTAAACTGACAGCTGAAATTTATCTGTTCCTTTTTATGCCACAAATGGACTGCATTTTCTTATTGTGATTGAGGTCACTAAAAGCTCATGGAGCTGTCAGATGGCTAGTAGGAAAGAGTGGGTTGAGGAAGCCGGTGAGAACCCAGCGGGCCAGGCGGTAGAAGAAAGGACGAATGGGTGGTCTGGGAGTAAGGGTCTGAGGCCAGAGCTCAGGACAGAGACCCAGACGCGCAGTCCACACATAGCAAGAGCCCTGGAAGGAGGGGTGGGCAACATGAGAGAAGGAAGGAAGGAAATCTGTCTAGAAACGAGAGAGAAAACACTTGGTCACTTAAGGTCATCTTTCTCCTCATCTTTTAATTCACTTGTGAAAAGCACAGAACTTCATTACTTAGCACTTCTTTTATTTAGAGGTAGTGGGGGCAGGGGGGCGGTGAGGATTTAGCATTGGAGTCCAAATTGCTAGGATAAGGGGGAAAGCAGGGTAGCTGAACGCCTGACTGTGCCAGCAGGGTAAGTCCATCTTTTCCTGGTGTCATGACAACTGAAATGTATCATTTCAAGAAAGGAAGATGGTGCTGTGGAGTGAATATAGCCATCAATTCTTCCTTGACTCAGAAGAAGAAATCCATTCTCTAGCATCATGGAAGAATGAAAGTAATTGGTTAATCAAAATATTTTGAATAATTGATAGTTATCATATGTATAATGCACAAGGCTATTTCTAAAAAAAAAAACAAAGCAAAACAAAACAAAAAAAACACATTATTTGCTAAGCAGGCAAATTGAGGTTTGGTATCCCTTGCTTCCTCCTTTTATTTTATTTTCTCAGTGGTGCCCTCAGCTTATCAAGGTATTCAATGGGCTTCCTCTCTGCCCCTAAGTTTTGCTCTGCACAAAAGATATGATGAAATATTTCATAATGAAAAAGTATGGGACTGACTCATCGGTAAGAATATTTGTTTTTTAGCTACAAGATTGACTTGAACCCGCACAGTCACTAATTATGAAATTGCAGGCTCTGGTGTAAGACAGGTGGGGGAATATTTTAAATTTCTCCTCTCACCGAATCACTCAGTGTTCTTTGTTGTATTTAAAAAGTGATGTTGAATATTATACAGAAGATATTATGGAAAGTTTCAGGGAGGGAGTGGCTCTGAACCTGGTGATGTTTGAAGGGATGTGAAGGACTTGGGAAGGAGACAAGTATTCCACATAGAATAATGGATCCCTAAGCAGAGCTGAAAGAATTTCAGGGAGCAATAAGACACGATTGACAGAATGGATTGGCAGGATGAGACTTGATTTTGGATAGCCTTCAAAAGCAACCTGAGAAATTTAGAATGTATATGATAGGAAAGAGGAAATCATGGAATATTCTTGAGTAGAGAGGAATTGTAGTGAAATTAGTGTTTTGAGGAAGACAAATTGAGCAGTGTTGTTTAAGATAAAGGATAAATTAGGGCAGAACCAGTTGTCACAGTAATCCTGAAGTGTTATGGTCCATGTCTAGTTCAGTTGCGGCAAAATAGTAGCACTAATGGAAATGGAGAAAGAAAGATGGATGAATGATATTTCTAATGAAAAGTCTAAAATTAGGAAACTAAGTGATAAAGAGGAGATTGAATAAGAAGCATTTTTCTGGAGATTTGAAACCTTGAGGATTGGGGATATAGTAGATCCCTTGATAGAGTTTTTAAAGAATAAAACAGATGGTTTATTTTCCAGATGTTTTGGACAGAAGATGAATTTCAGTTTTGAGATGTTAATTAAATGGCGATGGCTAAACATGTTAACACATATGTTAGTAAATTGGAAGCATACAGTGAGAAATTAATCAGAGCACAAGAATAAGAAGGAAAATAAAGCTTAGAAGGTCACCAACCTTTGGTGAGCAGTAAATCCATGTAATAAATTACCTGTTTGGAGGTGAACAGGTGTGTGGAGGGCTGGTTGAGTGAAAGGGAAGGAGGAGAAACACTATCCACGATGGCTAAACATGTTAACACATATGTTAGTAAATTGGAAGCATACAGTGAGAAATTAATCAGAGCACAAGAATAAGAAGGAAAATAAAGCTTAGAAGGTCACCAACCTTTGGTGAGCAGTAAATCCATGTAATAAATTACCTGTTTGGAGGTGAACAGGTGTGTGGAGGGCTGGTTGAGTGAAAGGGAAGGAGGAGAAACACTATCCGCAGGAAGAGAAATATCAACCACATAACATGTATCAGTGCCCTGAAACTAGAACAGTGAAGTGTGACATCTTTAACATTCAGTGTTAGATCTAGGAGTCCACCAATTTTGACAAGAGGAGAACATCAGATGGAAATATTTTGATGTCATTCATTTTCAGTAAGAAGGATCTTGGTTAAGGATCTGAAAATTATTTGCAAATTTAAGCCAAGAATAATGACATGTGGTATCATCTCGAATTCATACTTTTTTTTCTTCAGGAAAGTATGACCCCCTAGAGGTAGTTATGAACAAGGTACAGAGAGGCAGGATTTGAAGTCAGAGAAGCAAATGATAATCTTTAGGTGGATTATNGGTATCATCTCGAATTCATACTTTTTTTTCTTCAGGAAAGTATGACCCCCTAGAGGTAGTTATGAACAAGGTACAGAGAGGCAGGATTTGAAGTCAGAGAAGCAAATGATAATCTTTAGGTGGATTATGCAGACGTTAGGGATCCTGTTTTCTCTTTTGTTTGATGAAGGGTCGTTCATGATTCTATACATTTGTGTAGCTCAGATCTTGATTTAATAGTAATTAGTAATAATTAATAAAAACATGTAAAAAGATAAGCTTGAGCTATTTCCATGAAACAAACCAAGAATATTTTAAAGATGCTAAACTACTAGTTGAAACTTTTTAAGGGTCAATTGGCCTCTAGTATATTACATGCTTTGCTGTGCTAAGTCGCTTCAGTCATGTCCAACTCTTTGCGACCCTATGGACTGTAGTCCACCAGAGGAGCCCAGAGGACTGTAGGCTCCTCTGTACATGGGATTTCCCTGGCAGGAATTCTGGAGTGGGTTGCCCTGCCCTCCTACAGGGGATCTTCCCAACCCAGGGATTGAACCTGTGTCTCTTATGTCTCCTGCATTGACAGGTGGGTTCTTTACCACTAGTGCCACCTGGGACTCCAATACTTTGGCCA
>SJYT01029689.1:0-21692 GCA_006410635.1 Cephalophus harveyi
TTTGGAAGGAATGATGCTAAAGCTGAAACTCCAGTACTTTGGCCACCTCATGCAAAGAGTTAACTCACTGGAAAAGACTGATACTGGGAGGGATTGGGGGCAGGAGGAGAAGGGAATTGCAGAGGATGAGATGGCTGGATGGCATTACTGACTCAATGGGAGTGAGTCTGAGTGAACTCTGGGAGTTAGTGATGGACAGGAAGGCCTGGTGTGCCGCGATTCATGGGGTCACAAAGAGTCGGACACGACTGAGCAACTGAACTGAACTGAACTGAGGGAGGCCTGACCTGCTGCGATTCATGGGGTTGCAAAGAGTCAGACACGACTGAGCGACTGAACTGAACTGTACTAAATATTCCATTATGTATATGTACCACAACCTCCTCATCCATTCATCTCTCGATGAACATCTAGGTTGCTTCCGTGTTCTAGCTATTGTAAATAATGCTGCAATGAACAATAGGATACATGTGTCTTTTTCAATTTTGGTTTCCTCAGGGTATATGCCTAGGAGTGAGATTGCTGGGTCATATGGTGGTTTTATTCCTAGCTTTTTAAGGAATCTTTGTACTGTCTTCCATAGTGACTATATGAATTTACATCCCCACCAACAGTGCAAGAGTATTCCCTNTGTCTTTTTCAATTTTGGTTTCCTCAGGGTATATGCCTAGGAGTGAGATTGCTGGGTCATATGGTGGTTTTATTCCTAGCTTTTTAAGGAATCTTTGTACTGTCTTCCATAGTGACTATATGAATTTACATCCCCACCAACAGTGCAAGAGTATTCCCTTTTCTTCACACCTTCTCCAGCATTTATTCTTTGTCAACTTTTTGATGATGGCCATTCTGACTGGTGTGAGATGATATCTCATTGTAGTTTTGATTTGCATTTCTGTAATAATGAGTGATGTTGAGCATCTTTTCTTGTGTTTGTTAGCCATCTGCATGTCTTCTTTGGAGAAATGTCTGGTTAGGTCTTTTTCTCGCTTTTTGATTGGGTTGTTTGTTTTTCTGGTATTGAGTTGTATGAGCTAGCTACTTGTATATTTTAGAAATTAATTATTTGTCGGTTCTTTCATTTGCTATTATTTTCTCCCATTCTGAGGGTTGTGTTTTCACCATGCTTATAGTTTCCTTTGCTTTGCAAAAGCATTTAAGCTTAATCAAGTCCCACTTGTTTACTTTTGTTTTTATTTCTGTTACTCTAGGAGGTGGGTCATAGATGATCTTGTTTTGATTTATGTTATCGAGTGTAGTGCCTATGTTTTCCTCTAAGAGTGTTATAGTTTCTCATCTTACTTTTAGGTCTTTAATCTATTTTGAGTTTATCTTTGTGTATGGTGTTAGGAAGTGTTCTAATTTCATTCTTTAACATGTAGATGTCCAGTTTTCCCAGCACCATTTATTGAAGAGGCTGTCTTTGCCCCATTGTATATTCTTGCCTCCTTTGTAAAAGATAAGGTACTCATAGGTGTATGGGTTTATTTCTGAACTTTCTATCTTGTTCCATTGGTCTATATTTCTATTTTTGTGCCAGTACCATACTGTCTTGATGACTGTAGCTTTGTAGGATANCATGTAGATGTCCAGTTTTCCCAGCACCATTTATTGAAGAGGCTGTCTTTGCCCCATTGTATATTCTTGCCTCCTTTGTAAAAGATAAGGTACTCATAGGTGTATGGGTTTATTTCTGAACTTTCTATCTTGTTCCATTGGTCTATATTTCTATTTTTGTGCCAGTACCATACTGTCTTGATGACTGTAGCTTTGTAGGATAATCTGAAGTCAGGAGGCTTGATTCCTCCAGCTGCATTCTTTCTCAAGACTGCTTTAGTTATTCAGGGTATTTTGTCTTTCCATATGAATTGTGAAATTTCTTGTTCTAGTTCTGTAAAAAAAAATGTCATTGGTAATTTAATAGGGATCGCATTGAATCTGTAGATGGTGTTTGATAGTATAGTCATTTTCACAATATTGATTCTTCCTACTCAGGAACGTGGAATATCTCTCCATCTGTTTATGTCATATTTGATTTCTTTCATTCAGTTCAGTTCAGTTCAGTCGCTCAGTCGTGTCCGACTCTTTGCGACCCCATGAATCGCAGCATGCCAGGCATCCCTGTTCATCATCAACTCCCAGAGTTCACTCAGATTCACGTTCGAGTCAATGACGCCATCCAGCCATCTCATCCTCTGTCGTCCCCTTTTCCTCCTGCCCCCANAGTTCAGTTCAGTCGCTCAGTCGTGTCCGACTCTTTGCGACCCCATGAATCGCAGCATGCCAGGCATCCCTGTTCATCATCAACTCCCAGAGTTCACTCAGATTCACGTTCGAGTCAATGACGCCATCCAGCCATCTCATCCTCTGTCGTCCCCTTTTCCTCCTGCCCCCAATCCAGTTCTTTTGTCTCCTTAGGTAAGTTTATTCTTAGATATTTAATTCTTTGTGTTGCTATGGTGAATGGGATTGATTCCTTAATTTCTCTTTCTGACTTTTCATTGTTAGTATATAGAAATGTAAGTGATTTCTGTGTATTGATTTTGTATCCTACAACTTTGCTAAATTCACTGATTCACTCTAGTAATTTTCTGATACTATCTTTAGGATTTTCTATGTACAGTAGCATGTCATCTGCAAACAGTGAGAGCTTTACTTCTTTTCTGATCTGGATTCCTTTTATTTCTTTTTCTTCTCTGATTGCTGTAGCTAGGACTTCCAGAACTATGTTAAGTAATAGTGGTGAAAGTGGACACCCTTTTCTTGTTNTTTTCTGATACTATCTTTAGGATTTTCTATGTACAGTAGCATGTCATCTGCAAACAGTGAGAGCTTTACTTCTTTTCTGATCTGGATTCCTTTTATTTCTTTTTCTTCTCTGATTGCTGTAGCTAGGACTTCCAGAACTATGTTAAGTAATAGTGGTGAAAGTGGACACCCTTTTCTTGTTCCTGATCTTAGGGGGAATGCTTTCAGTTTTTCACCATTGAGAATAATGTTTGCTGTAAGCTTATCATATATGGCCTTTACTATGTTGAGGTAGATTCCTTCTATGCCCATTTTTTGAAGCATTTTAAATTATAAGTGGATGCTAAATTTTGTCAAAGGCTTTTTCTGCATCTATTGAGATGATCATATGGTTTTTATCTTTCAATTTGTTAATATGGTGTATCACGTTGATTGATTTCCATATATTGAAGAATCCTTGCATCCCTGGAATAAACCCAACTTGATCATGGTTTTATGAGCTTTTTGATGTGTTGTTGAATTCTGGTGGCTAAAACTTTGTTGAGGATTTTTGCATCTATGTTCATCAGTGATATTGGCCTGTAGGTTTATTTTTGTGTTGTCTTTGTCTGGTTTTGGTATCAGGGTGCTGGTGGCCTCATAGAATGAGTTTGGAAGTGTTCCTTCCTCAGCAATTTTTTGAAACAGTTTTAGGAGGATAGGCATTAACTCTTTTCTAAATGTTTGATAGAATTCTCCTTTGTAACCATATGTTCATGGGCTTTTGTTCTTTGAGAGATTTTTGATCACAGCTTCAATTTCAGTGCTTGTAATTGGGTTGTTCATAATTTCTATTTCTTCCTTGTTCAGTCTTGGAAGACTGAACTTTTCTAAGAATCTGTACATTTCTTCCAGATTATCCTTTTTATTGCCATATAGTTGTTCATAATAGTCTCTTATAATCCTTTGTATTTCTGCATTGTCTATTATAACCTCTCCTTTTTCATTTCTAATTTTATTGATTTGATTCTTCTTTCTTTTCTCTTTATGTCAATTTTGTTTATCTTCTCAAAGAACCAGCTTTTAGCTTTATTAATCTTTACTATTGTACGTCAAGGCTGTATATTGTCACCCTGCTTATTTAACTTATGTGCAGAGTACATCATGAGAAATGCTGGGCTGGAGGAAACACAAGCTGGAATTAAGATTGCCAGGAGAAATATCAATAACTTCAGATATGCAGATGACACCACCCTTATGGCAGAAAGTGAAGAAGAACTAAAGAGGCTCTTGATGAAAGGGAAAGAGGAGAGTGAAAAAGTTGGCTTAAAGCTCAACATTCAGAAAACGAAAATCATGGCATCCGGTCCCATCACTTCAGGGCAAATAGATGGGGAAACAGTGGCTGACTTTATTTTTCTGGGCTTCAAAATCACTGTGATGGTGATTGCAGCCATGAAATTAAAAGATACTTACTCCTTGGAAGGAAAGTTATGGCCAACCTAGATAGCATATTAAAAAGCAGAGACATCACTTTGACAACAAAGGTCCATCTAGTCAAGGCTATGGTTTTTCCAGTAGTCATGTATGGATGTGAGAGTTGGACTATAAAGAAAGTTGAGTGCCAAAGAATTGATGTTTTTGAACTGTGGTGTTGGCAAGACTCTTGAGAGTCCCTTGGACTACAATGAGATCCAACCAGTCCATTCTAAAGGAGATCAGTCCTGGGTGTTCATTGAAGGGCCTGATGTTGAAGCTGAAACTCTAATACTTTGGCCACCTGATGTGAAGAGCTGACTCATTGGAAAAGACTCTGATGCTGGGAAAGATTGAGGGCAGGAGGAGAAGGGGACAGCAAAGGATGAGATGGTTGGATGGCATCACCGACACAATGGACATGGGTTTGGGTGGACTTCAGGAGTTGGTGATGGACAGGAAGGCCTGCCGTGCTGCAGATCATGGGGTTGCAAAGAGTCGGACATGACTGAGTGACTGAACTGAACTGAACTGATTGTTTCTTTCATTTCTTTTTCATTTTTTTTCTGCTTGGATCTTTATGATTTCTTTCCTTCTACTAACTTTGGGGGGGTTTTTGTTCTTCTTTTTCCAGTTGTTTTAGGTGAAAAGTTAGGTCGTCTATTTGATGTTTTTCTTGTTTCTTGAGGTAGGATTGTACTGCTATAAATTTCCCTCATAGAACTGCTTTTGCTGCATCCCATAGGGTTTGAGTTGTCATGTTTTCACTGTCATTTGTTTCTAGAAATTTTCTAATTTCCCCATTTGATTTCTTCAGTAATCTGTTGGTTATATAGAAATGTATTGTTTAATCTCCATGTGTTTGTGTTTTTTACAGTTTTTTTCTTGCAATTAATATCTAGTATCAGAGCATTGTGGTTCAAAAACCTGTTTGATATGATTTCAATTTTCTTAAATTTACTGAGGTTTGATTTGTGACCCAAGAGTGGTCCATCCTGGAGAATGTTCCACATGCACTTGAGAAGATGTATTCTTCTGCATTTGGATGGAATGTCCTGAAGATGTCTATGAGATACATCTCATCTAATGTATCATTTAAGACTTGTGTTTCCTTATTAATTTTCTGTTTTGATGATCTGTCCATTGGTGTGGGTGGGATGTTAAATTCTCCTACTATTGTTGTGTTACTGCAATTTCTCCTTTTATGTCTGTGTGTTTGTCTTATATATTGAGTTCCTCCTATGTTGGGTGCATAGATATTAACAATTGCTATATCTTTCTCTTGGATTTATCCCTTGATCATTATGCAGTGTCCTTCCTTATCTCTTCAGTTCAGTCAGTTCAGTCGCTCAGTCATGTCCGACTCTTTTTGACCCCATGAACTGCAGCACGCCAGGCCTCCCTGTCCATCACCAACTCCCGGAGTTCACTCAGACTCAGGTTCATTGAGTTAGTGATGCCATCCAGTCATGTGATCCCCTTCTCCTCCTGCCCCCAATCCCTCCCAGCATCAGAGTCTTTTCCAATGAGTTAACTCTTCACATGAGGTGGCCAAAGTATTGGAGTTCCAGCTTTAGCATCCATCCTTCCAAAGAACACCCAGGACTGATCTCCTTTAGAATGAACTGGTTGGATCTGTTGCAGTCCCAGGGACTCTCAAGAGTCTTTGCCAACACCACAGTTCAAAAGCATCAATTCTTTGGTGCTCAGCTTTCTTCACAGTCCAACTCTCACATCCATACATGACCACTGGAAAAACCATAGCCTTGACTAGACGGACGTTAGTCAGCAAATTAATGTCTCTGCTTTTGAATATGCTATCTAGGTTGGTCATAACTTTCCTTAAGCGTCTCTTAATTTCATGAATGCAGTCACCATCTGCAGTGATTTTGGAGCCCCCCAAAAAAATAAAGTCCTACACTATTTCCACTGTTTCCCCATCTATTTCCCATGAAGTGATGGGACCAGATGCCATGATCTTCGTTCTCTGAATGTTGAGCTTTAAGCCAACTTTTTCACTCTCCTCTTTCACGAGGTTTTTTAGTTCCTCTTCACTTTCTGCCATAAGGGTGGTGTCATCTGCATATCAGAGGTTATTGATATTCCTCCCAGCAATCTTGATTCCAGCTTGTGCTTCTTCCAGTCCAGCGTTTCTCATGATGTACTCTGCATATAAGTTAAATAAGCAGGGTGACAATATACAGCCTTGACATACTCCTTTTCCTCTTTGGAACCAGTCTGTTGTTCCATGTCCAGTTCTAACTGTTCCTGCCTGACCTGCATGTAGGTTTCTCAAGAGGCAGGTCAGGTGGTCTGGTATTCCCATCTCTTTCAGAATTTCCCACAGTTTGTGGTGATCCACACAGTCAAAGGCTTTGGCATAGTCAATAAAGCAGAAATAGATGTTTTTCTGGAACTCTCTTGCTTTTTCAATGATTCAGCAGATGTTGGCAATTTGATCTCTGGTTCTTCTGCCTTTTCTAAAACCAGCTTGAACATCTGGAAGTTCACAGTTCACATATTGCTGAAGCCTGGCTTAGAGAATTTTGAGCATTACTTTACTAGCGTGTGAGATGAGTACAATTGTGCAGTAGTTTGGGCATTCTTTGGCATTGCTTTTCTTTGTGATTGGAATGAAAACTGACCTTTTCCAATCCTGTGGCCATTGCTGAGTTTTCCAGATTTGCTTGCATATTGAGTGTAGCACTTTCATAGCATCATCTTTCAGGATTTGAAGTAGCTCAACTGGAATTCCATCACCTCCACTAGCTTTTTTTGTAGTGATGCTTTCTAAGGCCCACTTGACTTCACATTCCAGGATGTCTGGCTCTAGGTGAGTGATCACACCATTGTGATTATCTTGGTCATGAAGATCTTTTTTGTACTCTTTATTTTAAGGTCTATTTTGTCTGATATGAGCATTGCTACTCCAACTTCTTTTGTTTTCCATTGCATGGAATATATTTTTCCATCCTCTCTGTCTATATGTGTCTTTAGGTCTGAAGTGGGTTTCTTGTGGACAGCATATATATTAGTCTTGTTTTTGTATCCATTCAGCCAGTTTGTCTTTTGGTTGGAGCATTTAATCCATTTACATTTAAAGTAATTATTGATATATATGTTCCTATTGCCGTTTTCTTAATTGTTGGGATTGATTTTGTATATCTTTTTCTTCTCTTGTATTTATTGACTATATAAGTCCCTTAACATTTGTTGTCAAGCTAGCTTGGTAGTGCTGAATGCTCTTAACTTTTGTTTGTCTGAAAAGCTTTTTATTTCTCCATCAATTTTGAGATCCTTGCTGGGTACAGTAATCTTGGTTGTAGATTTTTCCCCTTTCAGTACTTTAAGTATATCCTGCCATTCCCTTCTGGCCTGCAGAGTTTCTGCTGAAAGATCAACTGTTAAACATATGGGGTTTTCATTGTATATTACTTGTTGTTTTTCCCTTGCTACTTTTAATATTCTTTATTTTTGCTAAGTATTTGTTAGTTTGATTAGTACATGTCTTGGCATGCTTCTTCTTGGGTTTATCCTGTATGGAACTCTTTGCACCTCTTGAACTTGATTGACTATTTCCTTTTCCATCTTGGGGAAATTTTCAACTATAATCTCTTCAAAAACTTCTCATACCCTTTCTTTTTCTCTCCTTCTGGGACCCCTATAATTTGAATGTTTGTTCTCACATTCCAAAGGCTCAGGGCTTGACTTCATACACAGGAATGTCAACTATGGCAAAGGTATTGCTTTTTTTCTTTTAAATAATTTGTGTCAATATCTCCTCTCTCCTGGTGCAGGTTCCACAGCTATGACAGGGGAGTTGGTGTAGCTTGTACCTTCCTAGTATTCCTCTTCTGGTGGGGTACTGGGGAGGGACACTGGGCTGCAATCATCTCCAATTATCCCCCCAAACAGGTGTCACAGTCACTGAAAGAGCTTCCTTCTTTTCCCTAACCCAGACTTTATTAACAGTAGCCCAAATCTAATAGGACATAGTACTTCCAACTCTCTGAGTTGACCAAGCAATGCACAGAAACACAAAGCCAATTCCAGGGACTAGATCTTGGATGGTATTGACAATTTGGAATATACAGTGGAAATTCGCACTCTATAGCCCCACTTTACTATTAGAGATCCTGTTTTCTGTTCTTCCAGTGATTTTTGCCCAATTTTGTCCATTTTCTCAGTATTTGCCCATTTTTTGCAGTGTTATTTCATGAACAAACACATACCAAGGGAATAGTTATATTCCAAACTGCCAGTAAATAATAATTACCCAGAAACTTGGCTGACAGATTCCATCCCTAACTCCTGACATGAACAGTTGATGGTATACATTTACTAAACTGTGCCCACCTGTTCTACCTGTTTTCCCACAGGCTAAGCTCAGGTCCTTCTAGTCACAACTTTGGCTCAGGCTAATAGGCAGAATGAAGGCAGAAGAGCTCATTCCAACTATGTGACCATCTGCTTGCCCACAAGAGTCTAAAATGCTCATTGCCATGCCCGCTCTGAATGAAGCCCTGGTGGTATTTGAAGACTCAGAAGAAAACAATCCTGTTTCACCATTGGGCCACCACCAACCTGAGGGAGTCTCCGGATAGTTATACCACCTGCAAGTAGTAGCAGATTTGTTTTTTCTTTTCCAACTGTTGTGACTAATTTTTCCTGTCCTATTGCATTGGCTAAGACTTCCAATGTAATATTGGACAAAGGAAGTGGTAAAAGACATCCTTGCCTTGTTGCCAGCTTTAAAGGGAAAACTTCAGGTGTTTCAGCATTAAATTATAAATAAATATGGACTTTGATTTCTTTCTTTTTTTCTACTTTCTGCCTTATAGATTACTTATTTAACTCTCCTTTATGCTGTAAATTAGATTATATTTTTATTCTTTTAAAATCTACTCTTAAATTTTAAATATATAAATTAATAAGAATTGAAGTTAATCAGTAGCTCTATGCTGCTCCTAATCAGTGACATTCTTAGGTCACTTTGAGATCTTGGATGTCAGTCTTTTTTTGGTTTGTTTGTTTTGTTTCTCTTTGTCTTGTTTCTTTACTTATTCTTCTTTTTTAAAGTATAGTTTTGAAGTCTAGTTGATTTATAATATTTTTAGTTTCATGTCTACAGCAAAGTGATTCAAATATATACATAATTTTTCAGATTCTCTTCCATTATAGGTTATTACAAGATATTGAATATAGTTTCCTGTGCTATACAATAAACCCTTGTTATCTGTTTTACCTAGAGTGGTTTGCATCTGTTACTTCCATACTCCTAATATAGCACATTCCCTCCGTTTCTTCTGTGGTAATCATAAGTTTGTTTTCTATGTCTGTGGGTCTGTTTATGTTTTGTATATAGATTCATTTGTATTATTTTTGAGATTCCACATATAAGTGAGATCTTATAGTTTTATCTTTCTTTGTCTGACTTACTTCACTTAGTATCATAATTTCTAGCTTTATCCATGTTGCTGCAAATGGCAATACTACATTCATTTCTATGGCTGAGTAATATTTCTGCTGCCACAAAATTAAAAGAAATTTGCTCCTTGGAACAATATGTATGTCAAACCTAGATAGTATTTTTAAAAAGCAGAGACATCACTTTGCCAACAAAGGTCCGTGTAGTCAAAGCTATGGTTTTTCCAGTCATCATGTATGGCTGTGAGAAGTTGGACCATAAATAAGACTGAGCACCAAAGAATTGACACTTTCAAACTGTGGTGCTGGAGAAGACTCTTGACAATCTCTTGGACAGCAAGGAGATCAAACCAGTCAATCCTAAAGGAAATCAGTCCTGAATATTCATTGGAACGACTGATGCTGAAGCTCCCATACTTTGGCCACCTGATGAGAAGAGCTGACTCATTGGAAAAGACCCTGATGCTGGGAAAAATTGAGGGCTTTGGCCAATATTCATTGAAACGACTGAAGCTGAAGCTCCCATACTTTGGCCACCTGATGAGAAGAGCTGACTCATTGGAAAAGACCCTGATGCTGGGAAAAATTGAGGGCAAGAAGAGAAGGGGGTGACAGAAGATGACATAGTTGGATGGCATCACTGACTCAGTGAACATGAGTTTAAACAAACTCAGGGAGATAGTGATGGACAGAGAAGCCTCTGCTGCAGTTCATGCAGTCACAAAGACTTGGACATGACTTAGCAACTGAACAGTAACAACAGATATTTCACTGAGAATATCTATATTCTATTTAAACCAATTGTCTGTTGATGTGCTTTTAGATTGTTTCAGTGCCTTGACTATTGTAAATAGCACTGCTATGAACACTGTGGTGTGTGTATTTTTTCAAGTTAGTTTTCATCTTTTCTGCATACCTGCCCAGAAGTGAGGTTGCAGGATCAAAAGGTAGCTAATTGTTCCACATGTAGATGTATTTTTAACATGTTCGTTGCAGAAGGGAGGTGAGCTCCACGTCCTCTTACTCTACCATCTTGATCCCTCTCCTTAGGTGTCATTCTTGATTTGGGGGGAAAAAAACAGTTCAGTGAGATCTCTATGATGAGATCAGTTGTCCTTTCCGTGGTAAGATCTCTCCTCTCCCCAGCTTTCCCACTCTCTCTCATTCTAAGTACCATCTCACATAAAGAGTAAAAGGCACATGGCCCAGTATTTTAACTCTCTCCTGTGAAATGGTCATATTTTTGTGATGGGGAAGGAAAACGGTGGAGGAGTTGAGGTAGGAAACAGCTGTGGCAGAGACAGGAAGTAATGTAGCTGCACACAGATAGAGTGACAAGTTTCGTTCCTACCATGTGAGACAGTTCTGGGAAATGGCCTAACCTCACTTGCACACAGACTTCCTGGGGACATGCTGAGATGCACAAACAAAACCCCTCATCATACTGTTAAAGTCAAAAACAAATATAGTCCAACCTTAGAAATTCCCTGGCAGACAAAACAAGTGTTGTCATACAAAGTTTAATTTATCTTATCTTGAAAGACTAACTTGGACTGGGTCATTTCTTGCTTATGTCTCTGGAACTCACAAGCAAACCTTAAACTGTGCCCCAAAACTGATATGAGGCAATCACTCACCAATTCCCCATCATTTAAGAAAATCCTAATATTATTACCATCACTTTAAATAGTCACTGCCTTGTCACTAACCTAAGCTGTCTTGTAACAACGTACTCCTGAGCTCCTTCCATGTTCTGCTTTGAGTGCTCCCAGCTTTCAAACTGTCTTTTTGGTATGGGCAAAATAAACCTTTACAATGACTATTTCAGCATTCATTGGTTTTACTCCTGTAGTTTCTGAACGTTCAACAGTATCCATAGTAGTGAAGAGGTACAAACTTTGGTGAGTGATAGAGAATCTGCATCAAGCAAAGATGATAATTTGCAGAGGGGAGAACTGTAGACAGTAGAAGACGTTGTCCAGACCTAGTGTGGAACCTTGTTGGTGGCACATCACTAGACTGTTGATTCTTCCCTGCCTGTCCTGGATCTCCTGGAGGGAGTCTGCTCCCACCACCGACATTAAGGAATCGGTAAGAATTCAGGGGCTATTAAAGTGAATAGTGTGCTTTGTGGGGAAGTGAGAAACTTGGGGCTACCTGGAAGGGGCCATGTACACCCTTGCCTCCTTGTTTGAAAAAGTGAACGTGTTAGTTGTTCAGTCTTAGCCGACTCTCGCGACCCCATGGACTGTGGTCCAGTAGGCTCCTCTGTCCATGGAATTCTCCAGGCAAGAATACTGGAGTGGGGGGCCAGTCCCTTCTCTCAGGGATCTTCCTGACCCAGGGATCAAACCCAGGGATCTTCTGCATCACAGGCAGATTCTTTACCATCTGATCTATCAGGAAAGCTTGTACCAAAAGGTGGGTATAAATGGCTTAACTTACCCTCGAATGTCTCCAGCTCAACATTTCTGAGCTGAAGCTAGGAATCAGAACCCCAGGACCCACAAAGCTGGCTTTCATTGCTATTGCCCTGGTAGGACTCTTTATTTTAAGTTTCCCAGATTTGTCACTGTCCCTCCCCTGGACTGGTCACCATCTATGATCTCTCATCAGGGAGCACTGGTCCTCTGAGCCAGCCCTACAAAGTGAAAAGTGCATTCTGACTAACTTTCTGAGGATTTATGGGTTTGTGAGGAAGAGACCATGCTCTTGGGTGAGCTGGACTCTCATGCTCACTGGGTATGCTAAGAAATATTGGGGAACTTTAATGTCACCATAGGAAGAGACCTCAGACCATTGGCCACAACCTTCATTTTAACCATAAACAAATGCTGCTCAGAAACTTTATGAGCCTTGCCCATAAAATACAGTGGCAGCCTGATACCCACAACTTTCATCTTTTGATCTCAACACATATTTTTTTCACTCTATTTGTGTGTTAACAAGAGGCACAAGTGCTGAGATGACAGTGGGAAAGTCCAATGCTGAGGGGGCTCACAGGAGCAAACCAGCAACTGTGAGCTGATGCAAAAGTCTTAAAGTCACCCACAGGCATAATGAATACTGAAGGGCACTCAGAGAGGGAAGATCTAATGTATTAATAGGAAGAGGCAGAGATGATTTTAGGGGAAGACTGGGGGAAAACCCCTATATATTTTAATGCAGCAGAACAAGGGCTTGTGGAGTTAATACAACCCCCTGTGTTAACCACAATACAGTTTTTTCTAGGTAGGAATTCATGTTCCTGCCATTGTGTCAATGTGTCTTACTGCCAGTAGGTCGTGCTTATAAGAAAGGGGGTTTTGCAACCATCTCTGACCACCCTAGCCTAACAGCCTGCTCCCTGAAATGTCCTTCATCTCTTAAAAAAGAAAATCTTTGTCAGTATTCAGATTAAATTAACCTTTGAAAAACATTCTTCCATAAGGATGCTAATCTTCAGAAAGAATAAGACCTGAAAGCAGGACAGGCTGGGAATGGGCTGGGGGCTGAGCACCAGAGTTTGTGTGTGGGGTGTATGTGTGTGTGTGTACGTCAGTTGAAGCAGTCTCTGAGGAGCAGCTCGGGCAGAGTCTGGAGCAGCCTTTCCAGAAAATCTAGTGCCTCTGTACTCTTTGTGACCCTCAGACTCACCAGTTCTCATATCTGCCAGGACCCCAAATCAGGACTGAAGGGAAGGGTGTTCTCGTGAGGTTGGGTATCTCAGACTCCCTGGTATAGTGGGATCAAGAACTGGGGTCAAGGGTTAAAAAGACGTCGTGTGAACCTAAAAGTCCATCAACAGATGAATGGATAAAGAAGATGTGGCACATATATACAGTGGAATACTACTCACCCACAAACAAGAATGAAATCTTTGCAGCAACACGGATGAACCTAGAGATTATCACACTAAGTGAAGTTAGTCAAAGACACATGATATCACTTATATGTCGAATCTAAAAAAACTACAAGTGAGCTCATTTACAAAACAGAAATAGATTCATAGACATTGAAAACAAACATGGTTATCAAAGGGGAAAGAGGGGAAAGATAAACTGGGATGAACAGATACACACTGCTATCTATAGAATAGATAACTAACAAGGGCCTACTTGTAGCACAGGAAACTATATTCCATATCTTGTGATAATCTATAATGGAAAAGAATCTGAAAAAGAATACATATGTATGTATAACTGAATCACTTTGCTGTTCACCTGAAACTAAGCACATACATGCTCAGTCACTCAGTCCTGTCCAACTCTTTGCAACCCCATGGACTGTAGCCTGCCAAGCTCCTCTGTTCGTGGGATTCTGCAGGCAAGAATACTGGAGTGGGGTGTCATTTCCTCCTCCAGGGGATGTTCTTGACCCAAGGATCGATTGAACCCGTGTCCTCTGCAAGAGATTCATCAGCAGGCAGATTCACTGAGCCACTTGAGAAGCCCCAAGAAACTAAGACATTATACATCAACTATACTTCAGTTTTCTTTGTTTGTTTAAGAAAAGACATTGTGCAAGAAAGATAAGAGAGGAAGTGGAAGAGAGACCTAGACTGATATTGGGTAAGGCAGGATTGGTGGAGTCAGAAGAAAAAGGAGAAGGGAAAGAAAAACAGGAATTTCAGTGGATAGATGGTAACTGCCTCTTAGTTTCACTTCTTTAATCTCCTCTTACCAAATCAAGATTATGCAACTCAGTTTTATCCTGTGTCTCTTGCTCAAGAGACCCCTATTGTAGATCTCAGATCATACTCCTTGGCCTGGAATTGACAGATTTACCTCAGGCTGCAAACTTATCTTCACAGCCCCATCTCCTTACATTTTGCTACACACAATAGCCCTGGGGACACAGCAATAGGCCTGGGGTCCTCAAAGTCCCCTTCCTGGCTCTAGCCTCACACTTATTCTCTAAGTTGTTCAAGTTATTCACTTTTCTGAACCTTGTTTTTACTTATGTAAATATGGATATAAAAATCTGTACTTCCCAGTGTGGCTGTAAGTATTAAGTAAGAAGAAGATATAAAACACAGTGTTTCAGTTCAGTTCAGTTCAATTCAGTCGCTCAGTCATGTCCAACTCTTTGCAACCCCATGAACCACAGCACACCAGGCCTCCCTGTCCATCACCAGCTCCCAGAGTTCACCCAAACTCGTGTGCACAGTGTTTAGTCCAAAGTAATTAAATGGTAGTGGTGTCTGTTTCACGTAGTTCACTTGTGCCTTCTTCCCACCATATAATGTTTCTACCTCCGAATCATCATTCGTGCCACTTCCTCCCACCTGTCTGCTTATCCCCAAAGCGCTCCATGTATCCCATCCTCCCATCCTTTAGAGAAAATCTCCTCCATGACCTCCTACATGACAACTTGAGATCACTGATCAGCCCTCCTCCCATCAATCAGACACTGCCTCCTGGATACCACTATTCCACCAGTGTCAGTTCTTGTCTCCTCATCAATATATGAAGACACCTGTAGAAAGGAAGTAAATAGGTTTCTTCTTTTTTCCCTGACCTCATATTCTGACACATGACAGGCACATCAGAGACATCTGAAGCTACCTATAGTTTATCTAAATGGCCATTTACTCTGATCATCTCCTGAGTCATGGAAAATGCTACTATCAACTATTTTGCAGACTTACTGTGTAATAGACCAGGGCTTCTCAAAGTGTGGGCCGTGGACCTGCAGCATCAGCTTGAACCGGAGACTTGTTAGAATTACAAAGTCTTGAGCTCCATCCCAAATTTACTGAACCAGAAACTCTGGGATTAGAGTGTAGCCATCTGTGTTTTTACAAACCCTCCAAGTGTGTCTGATGCAAGGTAAAAATCTGAGCACCATGGGGCTAAGGCATTTTCTGTAAAAGGTCTTTCACTTCAGATTAAATCAGCTACCAGGATATCTTAAAGGGGATAGACAAAGCACATGTGAAATATAAAGGCTTTGGGTGAGAAAGTCAGCCCGGGACCCTCTCATCTAGAATGAACCTCAAAAAAAGAAAATGTAGGAGTGCTTTGGACAACCAGGAAATGTCCTAGATGTCCCATGTACGGAGAAACCAGAAACTAAAAGTGCCTCAAAGATAAAACTCCTACTTCTGTTTATAGTTGGTTCCGGTACATGATGGTAACCCAGCTTCAGTGCAAATGATGACAATGACCTAGGGCAGTCATCCTCAAAGTAAGGTCCTTGGACCAGCAGCACTCATATCACCTGGGAATTTGTTAGAACTCCCACATTTCAGGCTTCACCAAATCCTCCTAATTCAGAAACTCTAGGAATATTGCCTAGCCCTCTGTGTTTTCACAAGTTCTTCAGGCACTGTGGTGCAAGCTAAGGCTTAGAAATCACAGTGGTAAGCACTGGGGTGACATGCTTTCCATACATTTTTCCACTTAATTCTAATAATTGTGTCAATAGTTGAAGTTTTTTATCATTTGAAGATGAAAGAAATTAAGGTCAGATTTGCCTTAAGGGCACATAGCTCGTCAGCAACCAAACAGGAATTGAAATGGCCCGTTTCCAAAACCCCACTGAGTATACGGAGGGTGTGTTTTGGTCATCCGTGGTCACTGATGGGCCCTGGGAACTAAAACTGATGGAAGGTGGGGGTGGGCAGGTGAGGACAGCAAGTTAGAACTAGACCAAATAGAGCCATCCCTACAATTTCAATGGAGTTGAATACAGTTTCAATGGAGTTGAATACTTCAATACAGTTTCAATATTCAAACCCAGGATCTGGCAACAAGTTAGATCTGAGGTGTCCACCTCTTTTAAAATACCCTGTACATCTGAGAGTAAAGGGCCATAGGCTACAGCAGCCGAAACTTTCAGACTATATAATGGTGTTTGGAGAATTTGAAGCTTTAACTCTTTGCTTGAACTCCTTCAACTTGTATTCAGCCCCGTTTGACTTCCTTCTCAGTCTCCCTCCCTGTATGCTGTTTTCTTTGCCTAAGCACCTCCTGGAAGAGCTTTACTTGAAAGAGAGGAAAGGCGGGTGGTGTTTGGTAGAAGGGGTTTCAGCCCCTTTGGATCACACCTGATAAATCGGTTTTCTCTCAGAGGAAGGAGCTTGCCTCAGGAGCAGCTCTGGGTCTTGTGGTTTCCTTTTGCAGACAGAATCACAAACAGTTATTTTTCTCTCTCGGTTCAAAAGAAATGCCCCAAAACCAAACTCTTCTCAAGACATAGTTGAACTTAGAACAAGAGGTGAAACACGAAAGCATTTTATGCAGGAAGTGGTCGGAAAAAAGTGAAGGGTTGACAGAGTCCTAAGCATGGGGAGGGTGTTAGGAAATAGTTGGGGCAGAGGGCTCACCTCAGAAGTCACAGCCAGGGTACTTCTCCAGCTCACCTGAACCACAATATGTCTGTTTCCAGGCCCTGAATGGAGTGGGTGGGGAGGCAGAGGAAGTGAACGAGAACATTGAGGAAGACCCCAGGAAAGATCCCCAAATGCAGTTCATATAAAGAAAGACAAGGGACAGGACTTTCCTATCCATTCTTCACACAACTTATATTCGGGGCCAGGACACTACAGCCCAAATCAGTCCCAGAGGGAGTTTCCATTGCAAGAAAACATGGAGGATCAAAACTTGACAAATCCCTGCCTTGATCTCCAGCCTCATTTCTACATAATCTGACTTCCTGCCTCTGGGTTCTAGCCATCCTTGGCTTCCTTTAAATACCTAAGAACTCCATATGGTCACCTGCCTTGGAATGTGGTGTTACTTATTCCTGGAAATACCTCCAATCCCCACCTCCCTCACTTTTCAAGTTCAGCTCAAGCAATGTTGGGCTTCCCCAACAGCTCAGTTCATAAAGAATCTACCTGCAATGCAGAAGATCCTTGTTCAATTCCTCATCTGGGAAGATCTACTGGAGAAGGGATAAGTTACCCACTCCAGTACTCTTGCCAGGAAAATTCCATGGACTGGTATAATCCATGGGGTCACAAAGAGTCAGATGCAACTGTCTGACTTTTACTTTCAAGCAATGTTACTTTTTCTCAGAAGTCTTTCCCGACAACCCCACTCCAATCAGTTAAACTCATCTGTTATACATTCCTGATGCACACTGACATTTTCCTTAAAAACATTCACTATGCTATATAATCTTCATTCAATGTCAGAATTGCCTAACAAAAGAAGAGATGATGGAAAAAGGTGGTGATGGTAAAAATCTTATTTTCTTAAAAGACAGAACCAGGATTCTTCTGTAGTGCAAGTATCTATTCAAGGAAAACACCATGGTTGATATGTTCAGAAGGAAAAGGAGACCCCAGAACCAGGGTAATCAAAAGAAAAAGAATCTCTTTGTTTTAGAAAGGAATACAATTACTCACAAAGGAATGCAGAACCTCAAAATTAGCAATTATCAAATAGAATCCAGCAATAACTTAGATGATAAAGATTTGCCCTAGGTGTTCAAAGAAGGTTCAGTATGAGGAAATATTTTCATATAACTTAATGTATTATGAAGCTATGGAGCAAACAATCCAATCATGGCCTTAGCTGTTGGAAAGTAATTTGGTAAAAATTTAGCATCTAATAATTGGCCAACAAAGGTCCTAATAATTGCCAACAAAGGTCTGTCTAGTCAAAGCTTTGGTTTTTCCAGTACTCTTATATGGATGTGAGCTGCTGCTGCTAAATTGCTTCAGTCATGTCCGACCCTGTGCAACCCCATAGATGGCAGCCCACCAGGCTCCTCTGTCCATGGGATTTTCCAGGCAAGAGTACTGGAGTGGGTTGCCATTGCCTTCTCCAATGGATGTGAGAGTTGGACTATAAAGAAAGCTGAGCATCCAAGAATTGATGCTTTTTAACTGTGGTGTTGGAGAAGACTTTTGAGAGTCCCTTGGACTCTAAGGAGATCCAACCAGTCCATCCTAAAGGAAATCAGTCCTGAATATTCATTGGAAGGACTGACGCTGAAGCTGATGCTCCAATGCTTTGGCCACCTGATGCGAAGAACTGACTTATTGGAAAAGACCCTGATGCTGGGAAAGATTGAGTGCAGGAGGAGAAGGGGACAACAGAGGATGAGATGGTTGGATGGCAACACTGACTCAATGGACATGAGCTTAAGTATGCTCCAGGAGGTGGTGATGGATAGGAAAGCCTGGCGTGCTGCAGCCCATGGGGTTGCAAAGAGTCAGACATGACTGAGAGACTGAACTAAGTAATTGGTTACATTTTTACAATAATAATTTCCATCTCAACCTCAAAGCTTGTACTTTATTTAACTGGAAGCATTGAGCTATTGCCACAAAAGTTAGAAACAAGTTAAGGAGGCCTATTATATTGTGATTATTGAACATTCTTCTAGATTTTGTTGTTGTTGAGTCACTAAGTTATGTCTGACTATTTGCCACCCCATGAACTGCAGCACGCCAGACTTCCCTGTCCTTCACCATCTCCCTGAGTTTGCTCAAAGTCATGTCCGTTGAGCCAGTGATGCCATTCAACCACCTCATCCTCTATCATCTCTGTGGATCACAACAAACTGTGGGTTCTTCTAGATACTAGCCACAATAAACTAACAGTGAATGAAATTAGATTTTTTTTTAATCCAAGAAGAGGGGGTAAAATGATCATTTTGACTGCATAAAGAACTTCTCCAAATCAATATCAAAAGGATTAACAGAATTTAACCATGAGCAACATATATATTCTGAGCTTCTCACGTGGCTCAGTCATAAAGAATTCACATGCCAATGCAGGAGATGTAGGAGATGAGGGTGTGATCCCTGGGTCAGGAAGAACCCCTGCAGGAGGAAATGGCAACCCACTCCAGTATCCTTGCCTGGAAAATCCCATGGACAGAGAAGCCTGGTGGGCTACTGTCCATGGAGTCACAAAGAGCTGGACATGACTGAGCTACTGAGCATGCACAGCACAAAAAACAAATATATGAGAAGATATCAATTAAAAAGACATAGTTTTTTAACAATGGAAAAATAATTTGACCACATTCATATTGAGTGATACATGTTACCAACACATGAATTTGCCACATCCACACCAACACTTCTCTCCTGTCTTTTTAATAATAGCCATCCTAACGGGTGTGAGATGCAATTGCATGATGGTTTTGATTTACATTCCCCTGATAAATAGTGATGCTGAGCATGTGTTCAAGTACCTGTTGGCCATTTGTATGTCTTCTTTGAAACAATATCTATTCAGGTCCTTTCCCATTTTTAATTGAGTTATTTGTCAGGATACTTACATTATCCAATACCTTTCTTTCATAAATCAAAAACATTTTGAGTATTCAAAATAGCAATATTTTACACTTTTTTATTCTATGGAAAGTTTTTATAGAGGTGCTTTACTGAATTTTACAAATGATTTAGAAAATCAGTGGGCTTTGAATTCGATGTTGCATTATATTTGTTTTCATATAAAACAATTGGAAATAGGTCCTTGTTAGTGTTTTGATACAGAATGTTTTGTTTTTAGGAAGAGATTACTGTTATTAAGTAGAAGACTACAAAGTAAGGGATGTGGAAGAACTCAAAACGTGATAACAGTGTGTGACAAGGACAGTGGTGTCCCCCTGGGTCCCAGCCGCACTGTGTTTTCCAGCCTCTCGTATGATGAGGTCCAGGCCTGGGAATCGTTTCTCATCAACAGTTGGTAGGGAAAGCGAAGTGCATCACTACTGATCTGGGATGTTTAAAGGCTGTCTAAGAAGTCCCACATTTCCTCTGTCCCTACTGCGCTGAATGTCACAGAAATAAAGATAAAAACATTTGAGTGATTTCAAATTTAACACTTTGGGTCATTCCCCCTGACTGTAGACACTCAGAGCATTATTGTATACATTGCCTAGATCATTGTAGATACTGCCCGGATCACTGCTCCCCCAGGGAGGCTGCCCTGAACTGTGTAGCTGAGCAAAAGAAAAGCAAAGAAACCAAGAATGAGTCATTTCCAAATGCGTTCAGACAGACATCTCCCTCTCTCAGTTCCCCTTTCTGTACTCTCCCCCTGTACAGCGCCCTGTCCTGTGCCCCCACGCCCATACTTTCTGCCCCTGCAGTGGAACTGGCCTTTAGAACAGCACTGCTAAGTGTGGATAAGGTTATTCCTCCTGGGAGGCCTTGGAGGGTTGCATTCAGGCAAACTTGTAAATGTAGGGACACAGCCTCGGGATGGGGGAAGGAATCAAATCTCCCAGCATCGTCAGCCTCCCCTTTATTCCAGTTTAAACGATTCAAATGTTGTTTGTTTTTTCAACTGAGGCAAGGATCACAAATGACTCATTAAATTTTGCCATTTTAACTATTTATTTTTAAAAAGAGAATTTCAGACCGTCATGGTGCAGGAGCTCTGTTGCAGCATGGAAGCTCACTGGAGATTCAAGAGAGGAGGAAGCAGACTAGATTTTCAACTTTTTTTTTTTCCTCTCTCTCTCTTGAAGCTGAACTGCCAAGTCACAGATTTGAACAAGGAGGCGTCTGTTTCTTTCAGCGATAACTCAGGTAAGCCTACACTCGTGAGAGTTCTGTGCCGTTCATTCCTAGTTTTCAGGCTATGCTTGAAAAAGAAAAAAAATCTAAACAAATTTACCCTGTTTTCAGGGAAACAGAGTGATGCTAAAGTGAGGCCAATTTACAGGACCTATAATCTTCTTGGAATTTAGTTTACCCAATAGTGGCAAAGAGAACATTACACAAAAGGGCTAACTGGGAAGAATTGACTCATTAACACAGGAGTTTTCTGTGACATGTCACTTGGTACAGGTTGCCAGCTTTTAAGATACTTCCCTCTGCATAGGAAAGGGAACTAAATGGCAAGGCTTCTTGTGGAAAGAGGAAAATTCAAGTAACTAACAGATCCAATAAAGCACGTTTCTGGTTTGGAGAAGAGTGCCCTTTCCCGAGTCGCGTTTTTAATTCACTGAGTCTCTCAGAAAGGACTCCGTGCGAGGGCAGGGGTTTGGTGGCAAGGTGCAGAACTAAGGATGGGAGCAGGTGGGGTGGAGGGAAGGAAAGAGGACTCAGCCTCGGACAACCACGGCAGACCTAGAAAGGACACAAAAGAAGGCCACGGAAAGCAAGAGAG
>SJYT01029689.1:21802-40295 GCA_006410635.1 Cephalophus harveyi
AACAAAACAAGAAGAAGACGGAGAGAGGAAAGAAGGGAGGGGGAGGGAAGGGAGGGGGGGGGGGGGGGGGGGGGGGGGGTCCCCCACGGAGGAGGGGCCCTAGAGGAGAGGTGGGCATGGGGGTAAGAAGCAGCAAGTGGGGCCACAAACGAACCCAATCTTCTGACTCACTGAGTGAACTCTGAGCAAGTGACTACATTTCTCTGTAAACCAGCGACCGTTAATTCTTTCCACCCACCTCCTCAGCTTTGTGCAGACAACTGAGGCATGGTTGTGAACATGCTCAAAAAATAGAAGGTTCTTTCATGCATCATAACTCAAAAACGATCATTTTTTAATTGACCTCTGGTCTCTCTGTCCCTCAGGAACAGCCATGGGCCAAAAGGAAGGCAGTCCCTCCGGTGAGTGAGTGACCTCCCGCGCGTGGCATTTCTGTCCCACTCTGTGCCTGAAATGAAAGGGAAGTCACTCAGTAGTGTCCAACTCTTTGTGACCCCATGGATTTCACGGTCCATAGAATTCTCCAGGCCAGAATACTGGAGTGGGTAGCCTTTCCCTTCTCCAGGGGATCTTCTCAACCCGGGGATCGAACCTAGGTCTCCCACATTGCTGGCAGATTCTTTACCAGCTGAGCTCTCAAGGAAGCCCTATTCTGTGCCTAGTTTGTGTAAAAACCATGCTATCCTCTAGAATCACAATATGAGCCAGCAACTGCTTCTTCATCAGAGAGAATAACTTTGCACTGTTCATTTCAATTTCCCTGGTCCAATCATTTCACTGGTGATCGTGACCGCACCTCTGCCCAGCCAAAGTCAGAGGAACCATCTCTGGCCCTGGAACAGGCAGGTTACTTACCCACCTGGCGATGGAAACACCATCTTGGCTACACATTTCTGATCTTCAGAAAATTTGTCTTTTAGGGGCCAGAACCGAGTGATATAGACAAACTGAATGACAAGATACATTTCTAATTCTATCTCATCCCCCAGTTTTCTTGGATCCAATATGACAATGCCCTGCAGACCTAGAGAAAGCTAGATGCTTTAAAATCATTATCTTATTTGATAATAGAGTCCACTTCTACTTTATAAATACAATATATTTATTATGAGAGTATCTTCTCCCAGATATTTCCTTATCATTAAAAATATTCCATTGGCATGACAGTATGGTAATAACAAAATAAGTTTGCTCTTTTTTCACCTTTTTTTTTAAATTGAAATATAGTTGATTTACAATGCTGTGTTAGTTTCAGGCATGCAACGAAGTGCTTTAGGTATACACACAAACACAAATATATTCTCTTTAGATACTGTTACATTACAGGTTATTACAAGATATTGAGTACAGCTCCCTGTGCTCTACAGCAGTCCTTGCTTGTTATTTTATATATAGTAATGTGTATATTTTAATTCCAAACTCATAATTTATCCCTCTCCTGCCCCTTTCCCTTTTAGTAGCCAGAAGCTTGTGCTCCGTGCCTGTGAGTCCACGTCTGGTTTCTGTGATTTATTTATGCTGCATCGGGTTCGTTGCGGCACATGGGACTCTTCGATGCACTGTGCGGGCTTCGCTAGGTGCAGCACACAGTCTTTTCTTGCAGCGCATGGGGTTAGTTGCCCTGCAGCATGTGGCATCTTAGTTCCCCGACCAGGGCTTGAACCTGCGTCCTCTACATTGGGCCATCAGGGAAGCCCCTATAACTGTTTTTTGTAAGTGAGTTCATCTGTATCCTTTTTTTTCTGGGGGGCAGCAGGGGGGCAGAGATTCCACATATAAGCGATATCATGTGGTATTTGTCTTTCTCTTCTAAGTAAACTTGCTCTTAGCAGGACCTTATACCAAGAGTCACCCAGCTCACTGTGCCAGAGGATCAGAGCTGAGAATCATTCTGGTGGGCAAAACGGGAACCGGCAAAAGTGCGACAGGGAACAGCGTCCTCCAGAAGCCAGCATTTGAGTCCAGGCTGAGTGCCCAGTCCTTGACGCGGACTTGCAGTGAGAGTCGGGGCAGCTGGGGAGAGAGAGAGGTGGTGGTTATTGACACACCAGACCTGTTTTGCGGGAAGGACCCCTCTGACTCCCTGTACCAAGAGGTTCAGAGATGCTACCTGCTCTCTGCCCCAGGCCCCCACGTGCTGCTCCTGGTGACTCAACTGGGCCGATTCACCACGGAGGACCAACAGGCTGTTCAGCGGGTGAAGGAGATCTTCGGAGAGGGTGCCATGAGGCACACAGTTGTTGTCTTCACCCGCAAGGAAGACCTCGAGGGAGGCTCCCTGAGGGATTATATCCAAGGCTCAGACAGCAGAGCCCTAAGAGAGCTGGGGGCAGCATGTGGGGGGCGAGTGGGTGCCTTTGACAACCATGCTACAGGGAGCACCCGGGACGACCAAGTGAAGGAGCTCATGGACTTGATTGAGAGCCTGGGGACAGTGGAAAGGGGTGACCACTACACTAACAGGCTGTACAGCCTTCTCACACAGTCAGAATGTGGGCCTCTACAGTCAGAGGAAAGATTGCAGGATGTCAAAGGGAGCTTTGTAAAATACATGGAAATTCAGAGACATGGTACAATCGTGGCCAAAGCGAACTGCCTGAGAAAAGCCCTCATCCAAGCTGTGCTGTGTATCGTATGGTGTGCTCAGGTGTCTGCCGCGTTGCTCATTCAGTTATTTTGTGTATTGCACAGGACATGCGATTTCTTTTGCCACTTACCCTTTAGTTTGTGCAGTTTATTCTGTAGTTTACTGTTAGTCATACCCAAAAAATTAGTGATGATTTTTAGAAAGACCAGTAGACTGGAATGCAAGACTCCTGTGTCATAGTTACCGATCAGTGCCTCTTCATTCACTGTCATATCCTGGGTAAGTTACAGTTGCCTGCCAAAGATAGTCAGTGTCCAATATTGCAAAATGTTTGAGATTCTGTGAACTGTTTAGATCTCAACCTCATCCTATTTGTTAATGAATCAAATGATTTTAAAATTTCCTGTTTGTTTTGAAATATAATACCAAAACCTTCTGAAAGTTATAGACATAAAATTCCTCTCATTTGCAAGTCTCTATCTAAAGTCAGTTTTATGATCTTGAAAACTCCTTTTCTTCTTTATACTATCACTATTTCTTCTGAATATAACAAAAATGGCAATAAAATTTCTACAAGGTATAGTAAATTAACAAGTGAGCTGTAAAGTTCCTGAGATCACATGTCTTTAACTCCATGCTATGGTTTTATCCTCCGAAGATGGTAAATGGACATATGGCTTATTTCTCTGACACAACCAACTCATGCTCAATAATCACACACAGACACATACATCAATAGTCTGTTTTATGTGCATCAAAAGAGGCTCAACTAGATTTTATCCCTTGTGTCCAATCCCAGTCAGCATTGAAACATACTAGAGGCTTATGTTTCAGACAAGAGTGGACCTAATATTTTGCATTTTACAGTATTTTACATTTAACATCTTCTTGTTAAATGCAACTACAATTTATTAAAATAAACACTGTCTTTATGACTGATGAGCTCACTAGATAATTAGGAAAACTCCAAGGAAGCAGCAAACAATACACATAAAAGAGAGGTGGGAAAATGTAAGAAGGATGTAGAGCTACAAGCATCCTCTCGTAATCAGGTAAACCCTCAGGCAAAGTCACAGGTGGTGAAGGAAGACTCCACATGCGTGCATGAGAACACTGAAAGGCAGGAGTTATCAAAGAAACACCGGAAGCATCTTCATGAAAGGCATACGTTGCATAGCAAAGACTTAGTCAAGACTCGTCTATGTGGTTCGGACTCGGGTGAAGCCAGTGAGGAGCCATATTCACCTTAGTCTTAAGGAAATACTCACTCCCGGGGTCATTCACCTGCAGGATTGGCACTTGAGAAACCTTGGCAGTGTGTCTCCTTCAACTCTGTGCCCTGGACAACCAAACTTTCCTCACACTCATCCTGGCCCCACTAGTCTAGTGGGAGAATGAGAGACTCTGGGCTTCAATAATGCTGAATGGAAAAAATGGGGGTGTCAGTCATTCAAGAGACACTGTACTTGGAAAAAAAAAAAGAACAGAAAACAGTTGACCTTGGGTCTCTTTCCTACCTGAAAAAATGGGCTGGAAAGAAAGATGAAATAGCGGGTCCCAACCAGCAGATTAGGGCTCAGGACCGTCGTCCTTCCCACATCCAGCGACAGTCAACTCTGAAAAGCTTGAGTGGGGCTGGTGCCCTGCCCAGCTCTAGGGCCAGTCCTTTGGTGCCTGTTCACCACACCACTGGGTCTTTTACTGACCTCACTCTCATGACCCTCATGAAAAAAAGGCAGAATAACTAGAAGCGGTGATACCAACACAGATGACCAGACTAAGCCTCTGCTGCTGCTGCTAAGTCACTCAGTCGTGTCCGACTCTGTGTGACCCCATAGACGGCAGCCCACCAGGCTGCCCCGTCCCTGGGATTCTCCAGGCAAGAACGCTGGAGTGGGCTGCCATTTCCTTCTCCAACGCATGAGAGTGAAAAGTGAAAGTGAAGTCGCTCAGTCGTATCTAACTCTTAGCGACCCCATGGACTGCAGCCCACCAGGCTCCTCCATCCATGGGATTTTCCAGGCAAGAGTACTGGAGTGGGGTGCCGTTGCCTTCTCCTAGACTAAGCCTCTACATAATGCTAACTTAGGAATAGTGTAAACGCATGGTGGCTCGGCAGTAAAGAATCCACCAGCCAATGCAGAAGACACAGGCTCGATCCCTGGGTTGGGAAGATCCCCTGGAGGAGGAAATGGCACCCCACTCCAATATTCTTTCCTAGAGAATCCCATGGACAGTGGAGCCAGTCGGGCTAAGTCCATGAGGGGTCACAAAGAGTTTGACTTGACTGACTAAACAGCAACAGCAATTCATCCTCATCCTCAATACATCGGCTAGCTTCAAGTCTTTCCACAGCTGAGAAGACATTCTTTCTCAGGTAAAACTTTGCTTCTGGATTTTTCTGACAGACTGGACCCTAGAGGGGCACTGGCCATAGTGATGTCCAGTCAATGGACGGCTGTTGAGAAAAGCTATCATGTTCTTTGTTCTGGAGCAGGAATCTCCCTGGACTTTTTTTATATGGGGGAAATGCTTACAAGGTAAAAAGTAACTGAAGATTAGATCACTAAGCAGTTCTAGAAGGAGACTCAGGCCTTGGGGTCCTACAAGAAGATATTTGGTATGGGGGTGGGGGAGGGCCCTGCTAGAGAACACAGATTAGTCGCAACAGGAGAGAGGTTTTGTAAGATAAATGCTTTAAGCCTACAATGAATGTTCCTGTCTCTTTAAATCATCACCACCACCTAACGCTCCCTCTGGGCTCACAGGAGCTGTGAGTCTCAAAGACTTCCTCTACGCAGAGTGGAAGGAAACAGCCTGCCACACTCAAAACTGAAGGGAAAACAGAGATCAGGGCCTTCTTGGATCACCAGTGAGAGTCTGTCACCAGGAAAGGCGAGCCCCGCAGGGAGCAGGAGCTACAACCAACCAGAAGGAACATGGTTCTGAGAGCATTTACTGTCTGAGCACCCGGGCTCCACCAGGCACCTTTCGGGTGAGTAACAGCCAGACCCATTAAGATGGGGTGTCCGGATTTGTGAAGATGTTCCAAGTTTCCAATAGAGGAAGTTCAAAAAAGGTTTATGAGCACGGTCCCCAGTCTGGAGGGCACACATGCCTGTCTCCTTCCACACTTCCCCCATACAGTAAGAAAAGTCTGTACTGGAACCATGTTTAGGAGTAAAATGCATTTTAAAAGGCATTCAACGTTGCTCAAAGTGCACGTTCAGCACAGGCAAAAGATCTTTCCTGTGGCCCCAAGGCAATCTAACTTCAGAGCAAGATGCAGTGTGCTGAGTCAGGAAACCATCAGAATTCAACCCCGCCCCAGCTTCCCCTTCTCCCCTCTGGCCACAGTAAGGGTCCCTCAAGAGACTAAAGAGGTTAGGAACCAGGTCTTCAACCCCTCATCCTCATGACCCCTGACACATTGGCTCCCTAATTAAGTCTCTCCCACCCCTGCTGTAGGAACACCTCAGTTTCCTTATCTGTACAATGAAGGGGTCTGAATAAACGGCTCATTTCCAAACTCTGATGTGTGGACTAATGATATCAGATACACTGGATTCATAAATCAGAATTTCTGAGCATGGTCCCCCCAGAATCGACATTTTTAAAGAACATTCAAGTAGTTCTGAAAAACAATATATTTGAGAGGCACTGAGTTACATGAACTTTGAATTTTCAGAGTATTCAGAATACAGGAATTCAACATGCTTTACAATTTAAAAAAAAAAAAAAAGAGCTATTTATCACCCCAGATTTCAGGAAGAGCTTATCGCCTTCTTAAAATTTATTTTAAATTATTTTAACCCACATTTCAAACTATCTGGAAATCCCAGTAACCTACTCGAAAGTTCTGTGGATTCCCTGCAGCGCACTTTCTCATTTCCATCTTTGGCGAGGACCTCTTGCTTTAGCTACTCTTCTTCTAGGGTTTGAATCTTGTGGCTTTTTCTTCATTTCTGCTCTGATGTCAATTATGGGAGTTTGTTGATGCCTAGACACAAAATAATCATATCATGTGATTTGCCCTGGGGTAAACTTTACTGAAAGCTTTGCGTGGGGCAGCAGGAGAGTGACGGCAGAAACACAAACAGCTTCAGCTTGAGTTCTGGACAAACTTGCCCTCTGAGTCCTTTGGCCAGAGAGGGGTTATTCACCCAGCCTCTCCCTTTGTTTTTCCTTCCCTGTTGGTGCCAAATGGGGTTGAATACAGTTACCTGCAGAAAACAGGTGGGCGACGTGAGGAGGTAGAATTTGAAATGGATGTTGACAGGACTCAGGCAGAAACGTGGAGTGGGATGAAGGGTCCTGGGAGGGAAAGCCCGAGGTGGGTTGGGAAAGTGTGCTGAAATCTGTGTCTGGAGTGGCTGACTGGGGGCAGGGGTGAAGAGGGGGGCAGGCGAGGTGGGATTCATTGGAAGTGAGGCTGGACAAGTAGACTGAGCAGAGACTGTGGGCTCATGTTCAGAAGCTTGTGTGATCAGGCAAACGACCATAAAATGTTTAATTGTAATAAGTGATGTTTGAGTGGGTGTAATAATTGTGCTTTGAGAAGCCTCAGACTCGAGGGCCAGAACATAAAGAGCTGGAGGGGAGCATCCCAGTCTCCCCATATTTAGATACATAAGGAGAAGCCAAACTATGTGGTTGTCTAAGAGCAGAAACTCTCCCTATGAGTTTGGGAAATACATCTGTTTTCCAATTTTCTTCTTGCTTGTTTCACAGGCAGAGACTCTAAGGCAGATCCTCAGTCAGTGAGCAAATTCTTGTTCTCGGGGTTTTCTGAAGCCCACCCTCCATCACTACCCTCGCTGCTGAAACTCCTGGGAAATCTTGTTTCTGACAGCTTACATCACTGACAAAGGTGTTCAGTCTCAGTCGTGTCCGACTTTTTCTGACCCTTTGGACTGCAAACTGCCAGCCTCCTCTGTCCAGGAATTTTTCAGGCAAGAATACTGGAGTGGGTTGCCATTTTCTTCTCCAGGGGATCTTCTTGACCTAGGGATCAAACCCACATCTCTTGCATCTCCTGCATTGGCAGGCGGATTCTTTACCATTAGCACCACCTGACATAGAATCACCTGGAGAAATTAACATCTGAAGTTTACTCATTGGCATGGGTGGGATTAAGTGTTATCATCTCCCCTTTGCTCTTTGCATTTGGGGGCCCTGAGAAGACAAAGCCAAGCTCACCAGGTATTCTCACAGCATCATCCCAACCCAGACCAGGCTACTCCTTCCCTAAACTCCGATGCTCAGAGGAGGGCAGGAACTATAACCTTCTCACAATGGGGTCACCAGCATTTTGGACTTGACCTGACAATGTAGACAGTTACACCTATTTGATGAATGAGTGAATGAACAAATTGTATCTGGGATTCTTTCAGGTAATCATGGGAGGACGGAAGACGCCAAGAGATGAAGAAAATGCCTATGGTAAGAACGCGACTCACAATGAGTGTTTGTCCCCAGGAGTGAGCTCTAGGTAGTAGGGGAATGGGCTGATTCAAGACTGAACAGAGAGAAGCCGAGAGGTGACTCGATGCTGGGGTGAAGCAGCAAGAGGCCTGGGGCTGGCACTTCACCTGGATCTGTATCCCTGCCCTGCTGTGAGATATTAAGTTCTTTGACTAACCTGCAGCTCTGTTCCCAAAGTAAAATGAATAAACAGAAGGCGACGTAGAGAGCATCAGATAGTGTATTAGAGGGAACATGATTCACCAGGTAGAAGGTGTCAGGGAACACGGATGGAGGTTATTAGACAGCAGCTTTAAGAGAGACGAGGAGGAGGGGAGGGAAAAGAGATGGCCTGGTCTTATCCTCCCAACAGCCTATAGGGACAGCGCTACAATATTCATTCCGTTTGTGCAGAAGAGGTTTAACACTTAGATTAAGCAGCTCCCCAGGGTTACAAGGCTGATAGAGGACAGGTCTATGATTCAAACCCCGGCTTTGGGACTCCAGAAAGCCCTCCTGGCTGGGCCCATTGCCCCACCCCTTTCTCCAGTGGGACAGTATCAGGGAAAATAAGACAGAAATTGTCATTAGGGACCAGCTCTGCACAGCCTGGATGACAGATCATATCAGACGAAGTAATGGCCTGTATTACAAAGGCGCATCCTCTAGAGAGACGTTCAGCAGCTGCTGGAGCACCTACAGGTGCACGTGTGACGCCAAAGACGGGAGAAACAGACGGGTAGAGACCCCTTGGAGTGCCCCAATCTCACACCAGGTCACTCAGTAAAGGTCTGGCCTCAAACACAACCGCGGGAGCGCTCTGTTCTCCTTTGCTCGCAAGGCGTCTAGGAGACCCGGAACCGGGACATGTCGCTCTCAGGTTCCGAAACTTACAGACCACCGGTGCCCACAGGTTTCCAGGAGTTCGGGTCCGCCCTGCAGGAGCGCAGGCTGCGCCTCCTCCTGGCCGGGAGGTCGGGGACCGGGAAGAGCGCCACGGGCAACAGCATCCTCCAGCGGAAGCACTTCCTCTCCAGGCTCGCGGCCACGGCGGTGACCAGGGCCTGCGCCACGGGGAGCTGCCGCTGGGCCTCGTGGGACGTGGAAGTCCTCGACACCCCCGACCTCTTCAGCCCCGAGGTCGCCCAGGCAGACCCGGGCTTCGAGGAGAGAGGCCGCTGCTACCTGCTGTCGGCCCCGGGGCCCCACGCCGTGCTCCTGGTGACCCAGCTCGGCCGCTTCACCGCCCAGGACCGGCGGGCCTGGCGCGGGGTGAAGGCGCTCTTCGGGGCGGGCATCGCGGCGCGCGCCGTCGTGGTCTTCACCCGCAGGGAGGACCTGGCGGGGGGCTCGCTGCAGCAGTACGTGCGCGACACCGACAACCGCGCGCTCCGGGAGCTGGTGGCCGAGTGCGGGGGCCGCTGCTGCGCCTTCGACAACCGAGCGGCCGACGGCGAGCGGGAGGCGCAGGTCGGGGAGCTGATGGGGCTGGTGGAGGAGCTGGTGAGGGACCACGGCGGCGCCCCCTACACCAACGAGGTGTACCGCCTGGCGCAGACCCTGGGCGGGCTGAGCCCCGAGGAGAGGCTGCACAGGCTGGCGGAGCGACTGGCCGCCCGCGCGTCGACGTGGCCAGAGCGCTGGCCGCTGGCCGGGCTGTGGCGGTGGTCCAAGGCGGGGCCCTGGACTCGGTATAAGCTGGGCCTGGCCGCCCTGCTGGGCGCCCTGTTCCTGCTGTACCTGCTCTGCAGGCCCCGGCCCGAGGCGGTGACGGTGTGACCTCAGTCTTGCAGGTCATTTGGCAAGAAAGGACCTGGAACACTTAGATCTGAAGGGGGATTTCAAAGGAATCAGAGTTTTCGGAAATTTCATGCTTACTCCAGCACATAGTTTTAAAATAAAGTTGTACCACTTTAAAACATCCTTAAAAATGTGTTTAGTTATTTTGAGGTATTGGTCATCTGTGAGAAATCGTAAAATGACTGGCAGTTTTTGGTAGAAAATGGATTCCTAGCAAAGGAATCCCACTCTTTATTTTGAGCCTGTGTGTGTCTGTTTGCTGGTTTGTTTGTTTAGACACTGCCTTCCTCTCTTTGGACTGCTATTTTAAACACACACACACAGAGTCTGGGTTGCTTAAAAACAACAGACATTTATTCCTCACAGTTCTGGAGGCTGGAAGTCCATGATCATGGTCGGGTTTGGGGGAGAGTCTTCCCTGAGATTGCAGAATGCCAACTTCTGACTGTGCCCTCACACTCAATTAGAACAAGACACTAAGTCCAATCATGAGGAATCTACCCTCCTGACCTAAGACCCTCCCAATGACACCACCTCCTAATACCCTCCTCTCCAGACTAGGTTTTCAACCTGTGAATGTTGAGGGGGAAGGGGGCGGACACAAACATTCAGACCACAGCCTATACAGACTCTTCTTGCTATTTTCTAGTTCTTATAGGTAGCTATCTCCCTTCAGTGTTCTTGCAGATTTTTATTATCATCAAGGAAAGAGAAGTCACAGTCAAACATGTTAATGTTTAATTCCAGGTGACATTGCAAGTGAAAGTCACTCAGTCCTGTCCAGTTCTTTGCAACCCCAGAGACTATACAGTCCATGAAATTCTCCAGGCCAGAATATTAGAGTGGGCAGCCATTCCCTTCTCCAGGGGATCTTCTCAACCCAGAGATCAAACCCAGGTCTCCCACATAAAGACAGATTCTTTACCAGCTGAGCCACAAAAAGAATCCACCTAGCAATGCAGGAGACCCACGAGCTGCGTATTCAATCCCTGGGTCAGGAAGATACCCTGGAGCAGGGAATGGCAACCCGCTCCAGTATTCTTGCCTGGAAAATCCCATGGACAGAGGAGCCCGGTGGGCTATAGTCCATGGGGTTGCAAAGAGTTGGACACGACTGAGCATCACACGTACATCAGTTTATTTACCAGTGCAATGACTTAGAACCAAGAAGTTAAATGTGACTCTACTGAAAATAGCACAATTTCAAATTTTCTAGCATGTATTATGGTTCATGTCTGTCCCAAATGAAGTAAGATTTGGGAAAACTAACATGCAATGTCTTCAATGTAGTTATCTATCTGGATTTTTATGCAAATAATAATAAAGTTCCTGTCTCAGAGAAGACAGGAAGCCGCAGGTGCATCAGCAGAGAGCCACAGAGAACTCGAGGTTAGGTGTGGCTGCACCGTTGTGGGGTTTTACAGGGTGTGGGTCAACCCACCTAAGTCCTTGAACCCCATCCTTACATTGTGTAAACAATCGTTATCGTTTCCTTATTTCTGAAACAACACTTCAAAGGGAAGCCTTTCTATCAGCCACGCCCTAGTTAGGAGGTGTGGATGTGGCAAGATACAGATACACCAAGACTATCAGGGCTCAAGTGTGCTAAGGGGGAGGGTGATGTGCGGGGGGCGTGGAGCAGGCCAGAGGGCTAATGGAGGGTGGGGGGAGTGAGGTTGTGTGCAGGCAGCCTAGGGCCATCCCAGTTCCGTGGAGCAGGAGTCTATGCTCACGCGCTTCAATGCCACCTCAGAGTAAAGTTCTAGAGAGACTCGGGATGGACTCTGGCCTTAAGGCTGCCAGCAGTTGGGGAGCCTGAGGGCAGTGACTTAGACTCAGTGAAGTTTAGCTGGAAAAAAAATTTATTATCAGTTCCTTCTTTAGCTGCCTGCTGGGCCCATGCAGGGACCCTCAGCCAGAAAGAAAATCCATCTGCAACCTGAGGCGCCCAGGAAGGGGCTGATGTAGCGGGGACCGCCAGGTTTGCAGCTTGCCCATCCAGGGCCACGTGTGCATGGGCACACGCTGTGGGCCAAGACTGCTTACCACAGGGCTGAATTTAACCTGCTGTTCTTCCAGTTTTTCGTTTTCTCACATCTGAATGTACATCTATACATCATTACTTGTTATTTGTCTTGTTTGTAAATGTAAATATGATTTTTAAGACAAATATAGGTGTTAGTTGCTCAGTTGTATGCGATTCTTTGTGACCTGATGGACTGCAGCCTGCCAGCCTCCTCTGTCCATGGAATTCTCCTGGCAAGAATACTGGAGTGAGTTGTATTCCCTTCTCTAGGGGATCTTCCTGACCCAGGGATTGAATTCAAGTATCCTGTATTGCAGGCAGATTTTTTTACCATCTAAGCTACCAGGGAAGCCCCAAATATGAGTGTTCAGTTCAGTTCAGTCACTCAGTCGTGTCCAACTCTGTGTGACCCCATGAATCGCAGCACGCCAGGCCTCCCTGTCCATCACCAACTCCCAGAGTTCACTCAGATTCACGTCCATCGAGTCAGTATTAGGATTGTCAAATTCTCATGCAAACTGTATCATCTAGAAATGTATAGGATCAGAAGAAGGCTTGACATGGTGGGTAAAATGCCCCGTTTAGGTATCAGTGGGACTGCTGTGCGGTACAGTAGAAAGAGCAGGAGATATGCAGAGGGCTTGTGTTCTAAAACCCGTCCCTATGAACTTGCTCAGAGACTTTGTGGCCAAGGGGCTTCATCTTTTCTTGAGATGTTATATTAAAATTAATCTTAATATGTATGATGAACTAATGCAAAAGAAAGCACTTTGTAGGTTAAATTCCATGAGAATATGATATGGAAATGAAAAGTGTAGAGGAAATATCATAATAATAATCTTCATAAATAAATTTCACACTCAGAAATACATAAACTTCACACTTGTGAATCCTCCACATTTAGTATTTGTAATAATAACTATTCCACATTATTCTATTCCACAGAGTCATGTGCTAATGGTAGTAAAAGGTCTGTATGATTAGTCATCAAATATATTTACAAAGTACAATCAAAGTTGTACTTATTCTCTAAAATATTGCTAATTTCTAATTCTTAGATTTAGAGCTATATAAACTCATAAGTGGGACTTCCCTGGTGGCTCAGACAGTAAAGAATCCACCTGCAATGCAGGAGACCTGGGTTCGATCCTTGGGTTGGGAAGATCCCCTGGACCAGGGCTCAGCAACCCACTCCAGTATTCTTGCCTGGAGAATCCTCATGGACAGAGGAGGCTGGCAGGCTACAGTCCATGGGGCTGCAGAGTCAGACAAGACTGAGCGACTAAGCACAGCACAGCACAGACTCATAAGTAAATGGAAGACACAATTTTTAGTTTTTTAAGTGTAATGATGTAAGAACTTCCCTGGCACCTCAGAGGTTAAGACTCCATGTTTCCACTGCAGGGGGCATGAGTTCAATCCCTGGTCTGGGAACTAAGATCCCACATGCTACATAGCACAGCCAAAAAAAGTTTAAATATATATAATTTAATAATACAGATGTAATGCAGTGGTCATGTATGGATGTGAGAGTTGGACTGTGAAGAAAGCTGAGCGCCGAAGAATTGATGCTTTTGAGCTGTGGTGTTGGAGAAGACTCTTGAGAGTCCCTTGGACTGCAAGGAGGTCCAACCAGTCCATTCTAAAGGAGATCAGCCCTGGGTGTTCTTTGGAAAGAATGATGCTAAAGCTGAAACTCCAGTACTTTGGCCATCTCATGCGAAGAGCTGACTCATTGGAAAAGACCTTGATGCTGGGAAGGATTGGGGGCAGGAGGAGAAGGGGACGACCGAGGATGAGATGGCTGGATGGCATCACTGACTCAATGGACGTGAGTCTGAGTGAACTCCGGGAGATGGTGATGGAAAGGGAGGCCTGGCATGCTGCGATTCATGGGGTTGCAAAGAATGGGACACAACTGAGCGACTGAACTGAACTGAACTGAATACAAAATAGATAATAAAGCAAAAGAATGCAAGATTGACCATAAAATAGAAAACATAATTGTAGAGAGAATACTATAACAATTTATTGCTTAATATTTTATGATAAAAACTGCCTCATGAAGTATGAAGGATAATTAATCATTAGGAATAAGGAAAGGAATTCATAAGGAAAATCATTAAGAACCTTTTATTTGCAGAGGAAAGTAATCTACTGAGAATCAAGTGATTTTCTAAAGGCAAAAAGTGGCAAATCAGAACCTGAAATTATTTTTCCTTACTGTCATATAAAAAGAGCTTCCTTAACCAGACACAGAATCAAAACACTATAACTTCTCAAAAATGCTCTAAGTGAATGTATATTCATATCATTTACATAGGTCTCCTCTCATCTTTTATCTCTTCATGTGTAAAAATTCCTTGTTCATGTGTTGATAAGCTTCTTTCATATTTCCATGCCCTACTGCTTGAAGCAGCTTCATTTTACACAAAGAGGTTCATCTTTAGCTTACTTTTAAGAGTTGTTTTTGGCCATGATGAGGTTTTCAAGCCGATTTCAAACAATGCATACCCTCTTACCTAGTCTGGTACCACATTCAGTGTTGTACAACATTCAATAATTATGCACAATATTCAGTATTCATCAGCCTGGCTGGACAGATGTCACTACTCCTTCCAGAGAATACCATGTGGACTGAATGCCCTAGAAGAGGAACTCCTATAAGTCCTTGAGGAAGCCAGAGCTAGACTATGACCCAAGACTTTATTTTTTCTGCCCTGGAGCCTTCATCTGATAGTGGTAATATATGCCTTTTCTTATAGAACTGGATTTGTGCTTGCTTATTTCAGCAATAAATATTTTAAGATTTTTTTCTAAATTTGTCTTTTACTTTTTCTTTTAAAGTAGTTGTCTTCCAAAGTAATGTAGTATTTTGTTTTATTTTATATCTTATGAAAGTGAAAGTCACTCGGTCGTGTCCTACTCTTTGTGATCCCATGGACTATACAGTCCATGGACTCCTCCAGGCCAGAATATTAGAGTGGGCAGCTTTTCTTTTTTCCAGGGGATCTTCCTGACCCAGGGATCTGTCAAGGGAAGGTGTCATTTCCTCCTTTCTGTCTCGTCACAACAAAAATTTGAAGCAACAGACGTTAAAGCCCTTTGACAGACCATGTCTCAGCTCTCAGAGAAACCATGTTACAGCTCTCGGACAGATCAGTGTCACAGCTCCGTGTTACAGCTCAGTTTTATTTAGAAAATAAAGGAAAGTACATCCTCCAGACATGAGGGGGCATGCTAACGCAAAAGACTTCGAAGAGGAGAGAGAGAGAGAGAGTGAGGGAGGGAGGGAAGGAGGGAGAAAGAGCAAGGGACAGAGAGAAAGGGAAGAGAGAGAAAGAGGGAGGGAGAGAAGGAGAGGAAGGGAGAGACCCCCCAGCACCCCCCCACCCCCCACCGGCATCCTCTTATGCTTTTTCCCTCCCCTGGGCCTGCCCTATGTAAACTGGGCTAGCCAGGGGTGCTGTTTGTTCTACCTGAGGTCCTCACTCCAGTCCTCAGACCTTCCTTTGTTCTTTTTTATTGGGCTTTTCCCTTCCTAGTCTCTTAGTCACCACCATTCTGGACTCCTTTTTTCTATTCCAACTACTTAACAGATCGAACCCAGGTCTCCCGCATTGCTGTTGTGCCCGAAGTCCAAGTCCCCAAAACTGAGAGAATAAGACATCCACAGCAATGCAAAAGCAAAAAGGGGTTTTATTGCTAGCTCGAGCTAGGGCTCCCATCTCATCCAGCGCAGTGGAATCTTGACGAGAGCCCCGAGCCCTAGATTAGTTAAGACAAAGACAGGGAGTTGGTAAGGGTGGATTGGTTGCAAGGGTGTTATGGTATCTACTAATTGGCTAAATTTTCGTGCGCGCGGGCTTTCTTAAGAGATTTCTACCCTCTTCCTAATAGGCTGCAACTAGGCTACAGGGAGCATACTGATTAGTCAAGTCCTGATGCCACAGACCAACGGCTATTTTCTTCCTGGCAGTGACTCAGCTCCTCTGCAAGGGAGATTTTGGCCTACCTTGGCCCCCTGAAGCCTGTAATGGCGCCTGTTTGGGTCCTAACAATTGCAGGCGGATTCTTTACTAGCTGAGCTTCAAGAGAAACCCCAGGATAGTCCATGTGGTACCCACTCAAGTGGGTAGCCTATCCCTTCTCCAGCGGATCTTCCCAACCTAAGAATCAAACCAGGGGTCTCCTGCATTGCAGGAGGATTCTTTACCAACTGAGCTATGTGGGAATATCTTATATTCAACCTCATTCTTGGCCCAATACTTATTTTGTATTTCTTTCACTCTTTACCCCCATTAAGTTTCAGTTCAATTCAGTTCAGTCACTCAGTTGTGTCCAATTCTTTGTGACCCCATGGACTGCAGCATGCCAGGCCTCCGTGTCCATCACCAACTCCCCGAGCTTGCTCAGACTCATGTCCATTGAGTCGGTGAGGCCCATCCAACCATCTCATCCTCTGTTGTCCCCTTCTCCTCCCACCTTCAATCTTTCCCAGCATCAGGGTCTTTTCCAATGACTCAGCTCTTAACTGGAGAAGGTAATGGCAACCCACTCCAGCACTCTTGCCTGGAAAATCCCATGGGCGGAAGAGCCCGGTAGGCTGCAGTCCATAGGGTCTCGAAGAGTCGGACACAACTGAGCGACTTCACTTTCACTTTTCACTTTCATGCATTGGAGAAGGAAATGGCAGCCCACTCCAGTGTTCTTGCCTGGAGAACCCCAGGGATGGGGGAGCCTGGTGGGCTGCCATCTATGGGGTCGCACAGAGTCAGACATAACTGAAGCGACTTAGCAGCAGCAGCTTTTAACATCAAATGGCCAAAGTATAGGAGCTTCAGCTTTAGCATCAGTCCTTCCAATGAATACTCAGGGCTGATTTCCTTTAGGGTTAACTGGTTTGATCTCCTTGGTGTCCAGGAGACTCTCAAGAGTCTTCCACAGCACCGCAATTTAAAAGCACCAGTTCTTCAGTGCTCAGCCTTCTTTATGGTCCAACTCTCACATCCGTATATGACTACCGGAAAAACCATGGCTTTGACTATATGAACCTTTAATGACAAAGTGATGTCTCTGTTTTTTAATACGCTGTCTGGGTTTGTCATAGCTCTCCTTCCAAGGAGCAGACATCCTTTAATTTTGTGGCTGCAGTGATTTTGGAGCCCAAGAAAATAATATCTGTCACGGCTTCTACTTTTTCCCCTTCTCTTTGCCATGAAGTAATGGGACCAGATGCCATGATCTTAGTTTTTTGAATGCTGAGTTTTAAGCCAACTTTTTCACTCTCCTCTTTCACCCTCATCAAGAGGCTCTTTAGTTCCTGTTAGTTTTGTGCCATTTGAGTGCCATCATCTGCATATCTAAGCAATGATATTCCTCTTCGCAATCTTGTTGATATTCCTCTTGGCAATCTTGATTCCAGCTTGTGATTCATCCAACCCTGCATTTCACATGATGTATTCTGCTTATAGGGCTTCCCAGGTAGCCCAGCTAGTAAAGAATCTGCCAGCAATGCAGGAGAAAGTGAAAGTGAAGTTGCTCAGTCATGTCCGACTTTTTGCGATGCTGTGGACTGTAGTCCACCAGACTCCTCTATCCATGGGATTTTCCAGGCAAGAATCCTGGAGTGGGTTGCCATTCCCTTCTCCAGGGGATCTTCCCAACCCAGGGATCGAACTCGGGTCTCCCACATTGCAGGCAGACTCTTTACCGTGGCAACCCAGGAGACACCAGTTCCATTCCTGGCTGAGGAAGTTCCCCTGGAGAAGGGATAGGTTACCTACGCCAGTATCCTTGGGCTTCCCTGGTGGCTCAGACGGTAAAGAATCCACCTGCAATGAGGGAGAGCTGGGCTCAGTCCCTGGATTGGGAAAATCCCCCAGAGGAGAGCATGACAACCCACTCCAGTATTCCTGCCTGGAAATCCCCATGGACAGAGGAGCCTGTTGGGCTTCAGTCCATGGGGTTGCAAAACATCAGACAGAACAGAGCAACTAAGCAAAGCACAGCACATTCTGTGTATAAGTTAAATAAGCAGGGTGACAATATACAGCCTTGATGTACTCCTTTCCCAATTTTGAACCAGTCAGTTGTTTCATGTCCAGTTTTTAACTGTTGCTTCTTGACCCACATACCAGCACCACAATTCAAAAACATCAGTTTTCAGGAGACAAATAAGATGGTCTGGTATTCTCATCTCTTGAAGAATTTTCCAGAGTTTGTTGTGATCCACACAGTCAAAAAGAACTGCCTACCACTCCTCAAAAATCACACACACACACACACACACACACACTCCCTAAGAACAGACACTCCAACCCCAAAAACAAAAGACAAGGACAGTGGCTCTCTGCCTCTAAGGAGTTCTGCGGAGTTTCTGGAAAAGAAGAGGGTTCCATTCTATCCTGTTCTGCACCTTGCTCCAGCTTTGCACTGAGGGTAAAGAAGTTCTCCGCGATAACCCAACACTCCCACGGAGGCAACCAGTGGGCTTTAGCAACGAGAGGGTGAGGGACGGGGAGTTGGGGGGTCCATATTTTGCTCTCTCACAATCCAAGCATCACTTCTTTTCTTCTCTCAAGTCTTAAAGAGGAAATGAGAGGGGGCGAGGCGCT
>SJYT01029689.1:40828-75891 GCA_006410635.1 Cephalophus harveyi
GGGGCCAGGGTTGGCGCGCGCACGCGTAGAACCCAGTGCTCTCGGTTCAGGCGGCAGCAGTTTCTCCCCGCCCGGAGGGGACAGGGGGCGCCCTCCGCCAGCCGCACCTTCCTACTACAGACGTGCCCTGCAACCTTCGGCCGCGCGCTCCCGCTGACCCGCCCGCACCCAGCCCGCAGCGCCGTGCCTGGTAAGGGGACCCTGGCGGGGGTCCCGGGGTTCTGGGGAGGCGGCGGTGGCGGGAGGGGGGAGGTGGGCGGCGAGGAGAAAGCAGGAGGGGAGCTGGGGCTGGGGAGGGCGTCTGGAGCCAGCAGTTGAGTCAGGGCTGCTGACTTCTGGTGCGACCTCACACCGGTTCCATGCCTCTGGGCTCCCCCGTCAGTGAAACCCGATGGACAGCGTTTTGGACAACAGCGGGTTCCCAGTGCGACTGAAGCGGGTTTGGGAACCGCTCACTCCGTGTTCACAGCCCAACGCTTTCCACAGGGCTGCGATCTTTTCCGTGTCGTGGCCTACTTCTTAGCTCCTTTGATTTTCATAAGCTTCACAGGCTTTCATAGAGCTTCACTAATAGTCTTCACAAATAGTTCATAGCTTGTGAAGCTTTCATAGAGCTTCACAAATAGTTCATTTGACAGATGAGAAAAACTCAAATTCACAAGGTGAATTCACAAGGTAGGTAGAGCGAACATATTAAGTTTTACCTTCTTAACTTCTCCAATATCACCCCCGGTCCATCCCTGACAAGTACCACCTCCCAGAGATGGCAGGGTGCAGGAATCCATTCCTAGGGCTCCACAGGACGAGTACCCTCACTGAGTCACGTGCTCCCAACGAAACCTCTCAGTGGACATTGTTCCAAGACCTTGATCTTCTGAAAGCCACCCCATTCTCCCCCAGAGACACCACACGTTTCCTGCGACAAGATGTAAAACTCGATTCTATGGCAGAGAGACCCCAGCGTGTACAGGAACCATCCTTGGTCTGCTGTCAACGCTCTGTAAGAGCTGTGTTATGAAATTATGATGCTAAACTGTGAAACCAGTGATGCCAGGAAACAGAGGAACCAGGGCACACCAGGAAGGAGAGGCTCAGGAATGAGGAAAATAAAAAATATTTTTGCCTTTCCAGAAACAGCATAATGAGAGAGCCCGCTTTCTCATGGTTTGATAAAATAATGTATTGTTAAGATTATATCAGTTTCATTCAATTTAAAGATCAGAAGGTATATGATGTTCATTTGCTTCCTTCCTCCCTAAGTTAGCTCCTTCTGCTGTTCCTGTCAGATACCCTTATAATCTCTGCTTGCACATCGTCTCTATCATGATTCCTGATCCCGTTTGGGGAGGATTAAGATTTTCTTTGTGGAGAAGAAATCTGCCTCCATTCTTCATTTCCTCACTTTTGTCTACTCTGCGATTCACACATGTCACATTGCTTCAGGTTTACACTGCTTCCAGATGTCTTCCTAGGCTTGATTCAGTCCTTTTAATATCCTGTCATTTCAGCAGCTCCATTAATATACTTTCTGACTAGTCTCTGGACACTTTGGTATTAATTAATATCCACCCCCCCAAAAAAAAAAAAAAATCCATTCTTCAGTGAGATATGTCTCCCCGGCAGCCTGACCCACTCAGAAGACGGTTCAAGAGGACGGTGCTGCACCTCTGCTCACCAACCGGAAATTTGATGGCATTTTGTGGCAGCCACAGAGCTCGATCTGGGTCACACTGATCATCAAGCCACAGAAAAACACCAGATATTTTAAAACTGAAATCCTTACATTCTGAGCAACTTCTGTCCCCTGCAATTTTATGTTTGAATTTCTGGTAGTAATACCAGAATCAACCTAAATAAGCAAATCAGTTATGAAAACCGTTCTGAATTCAATGCTAATCAATTAAGACATGACATTCTAATGTATGCCCAAAAGGGTAACCAAAAAATTAAAAATTTAGTATTACCAAGTGTAAGTGAAGATTTGAGGGATGCTCGCACGTGGCTGCTGCCAGCCTGATAGCACAAGTCTGCTGGAGTTGGACTTGGCAACATCTAGTCAGGTGGAAGCTGTCCATCCCAGAGATTGTCACATGCACAAGATGTGTGCAGGACTCTTCTGCAGCACTCTTGGTAGTAGCAAGGATGTATTTGGAACTCCAAATGTTTGTTAAGAAAGAATTGGATAAAATATTACATAAATAATGTCACTTCCATAAAAGATTAAAATACCAAAAAGTACTATATCTTAACTATAGACCGATGTGTATGTACAAGTGTAAATATACAATTGAGAAAGAGACATAAACATCTCAGAACACTGATTACCTCTGAAAGGAAGAGTGAGAATGAGACTGGGAAGTAGAGGAGTCAAAAAATAAAGAAATGGACCTATACGTGTAATGTTCTCTTAATGTTTCAGTCCAACAGAATAGCAGCAATAACAATGCCAAAATACTGAGATTTGTTCATTGCGAATGGTGGGCATTCGTTTCATTCCTCTGTGTATTTCTCTCCTTAAAATGTTTGTTTCGTGACTGCATAATCTTTAAAACTGAGAAAGTAAAATACAGGCTCAGAGTTCATCTTAATTATAGTTGCACATTGCAGGCTTGCCTTTTCTAATGCACAATTATCTTTTCTAGCACCAAGAATAATGACACAATAGCATGCCTCAGCAGAATGAAACCTTTATCTCCACGGCTTTGCCAATTTCTGGTGACATCGACTGGGATTTTTTTAAGTGGCTATTGATTTAAAGACATTTGATTTAAAACTGAGCAGGCAATGACTTTATCCTGAATTTGTCCCGAATGTTGCTGCTGTCCCTCAGTTATGGCACCAGTTTCTCTTCCCCAGCTGCTCAGAGGAAGGGAGGATGATGACCATGTTTGGCCCTCTTCCCTTTCTCCCTCTCATGTCCATCCTCAAAGGAGCCCTGGACCCCAATTCCACACTCCCACTGGAAGGTATATTGTACTTTCCCCTTTGCCACTGGGATGTCCATCTGATACAAAGAGTTTCTGGGACTGGAAACTCAGTACTTCAAACAAACCACTATTCATTTACAGTAAGGCAACTTTTATTGTCTAGTCTAGCAAGTTTGCCTATCTTGATTCTAATAATAATAATAATAAAATAATAAAAAGTCCAGCTTCTCATTCCTAGAAGAAGGCTTTCTTTATTTCATGCCTTTTCAGCTTGAAGGGCGATAAACAACTGATACATATGCAAACGTTTCTTGCTTTCCTGTAGGAGGAAGAATAGCAAGAGTTCACTATGTTAACATAACCTAGCATCCTGGCTTGCTTAAAGTTATACATGGATATTTGAAAGCAAAATATAAGTTAGAAAGTTAGTAATGGAAATGACTCATGTAAAGATAATTATTTTTGGCTGTCTAAATTGGAGGTGTTCTCAGGCCTTCAGTTCAGTTCAGTTCAGTTCAGTTGCTCAGTCATGTCCGACTCTTTGCAACCCCATGAATCACAGCATGCCAGGCTTCCCTGTCCATCACCATCTCCCGGAGTTCACTCAAACTCACGTCCATAGAGTCTGTGATGCCATCCAGCCATCTCATCCTCGGTCGTCCCCTTCTCTTCCTGCCCCAAATCCCTCCCAGCATCAGAGTCTTTTCCAATGAGTCAACTCTTCGCATGAGGTGGCAAAAGTACTGGAGTTTCAGTTTTAGCATCGTTCCTTCCGAAGAACACCCAGGGCTGATCTCCTTCAGAATGGACTGGTTGGACCTACTCCTATAAGGACACTTGCTTTAATTACTTTCTTCTTTTTATTCCAGAAGCTAATGGAAGGGCTTCAGAGGAGCAGATACGGAACCATGGCTGAAGGTAAGAAACCCTCCAAATTCTCAAGCTCTCTGGGCACCAGGGGAAAATCACTATCTTCCCTCCTCCACTCCCTGACCTCAAATATTGAGACAGAAGAGAAACCCAATTATTTTAAACTGCAGAAGAAAAAGGTAGCTATCATGTTCTTTGGGCTTCCCTGGTGGCTCAGCTGGTAAAGAATCCACCTGCAATGAGGAAGAGCTTGGTTTAATCCCTGGGTTGGGAAGATCCCCTGGAGAATGGAATAACTAGCCACTCCATTATTCTGGCCTGGAGAATTCCATGGACTGTATAGTCCTTTCCCTTCTCCAGGGGATCTTCCCAACCCAGGGATCAAACCCAGGTCCCCTGCATTGCAGGTGGATTCTTTACCAGCTGAACCACAAGGACAGCCCCAGTATAGTCCATGGGGTCGCAAAGAGCCGGACACAACTGAGTGACTTTCACTTTCATCTTGTTGTTTATCTTCCCTACCATCGGCACAGCCCACGCACCCAAGTGTGAAGCTCTGCCTTGCGCGGTGGTGTATGGGAAATGTGGAAACAAAACTTCAAGTCAGAAGTCAGGGGATTTGGAGCCAAATTGTGAAAATGTTTTTCCCTACCTGTGCTCAGCTGAAAAGAGGGCAGGTTCCCCATGTGTGCGTGCTAAGTCACTTCAATTGTGTCTGGCTCTTGGCGACCCTCTGGGACTGTAGCTTGCCAGGCTTCTCTGTCCATGGGACTTTCCAGGCAAGAATACTGGAGTGAGTTCCCATTCCCTCCTCCAGGGGATCTTTCTGGCCCAGGAATCAAACCTGGGTCTCTTGCTTCTACTATATTGGCAGGCTGCTTCTTTACCACTAGCGCCACCTGGGAAGCCCAAAAGTTCCCCCATAGAGACTTAGTAATCGTGTTTGAAAAAAAATCCAGAATACTTAAGGAAAGGCAGAACCAACATGGAGTAAAAGGAGTAAAATAACAGATTTTAGGAGCCTAGAATGAATTTAATTCATTTGGGCTTACAAGAACTCCAGAAATCCTTGCATTCTCACTCTCTTCATCCCTAGAAGACTTAGCTCTTGGTACAGAGTGACCTCGCCAACACCACTTTTGTTATAATTTCCTATAATTCTATCAGCCACATCAATGATCTTTCCAGAATATGTATTGTTAACGTTCTTATCATCTCCTCTTCAGTCACCCATCCAGGGTCATCTGTCAGACTCTGTCCCTGACATTAACCACAAGCCTTCCGTAGGCTCACTTCCCAATATTCAAATCCCTACCCTAAGAGCAGAAACCCAGGGACATTCAGCTGGTCCTCAGTGGGAGGTCACTGAGACTCTAACATCTGAGACTTCCTTTACTCCCAGGGTTCAGATGACTGTGGTGAGCAGTCTGTGTGCCTGAGAACTGGTGGGTGAAAAGCAGATGATAATATTTTCTCGTTTATGGTTTATCCTCACCTCCTTGTAATTTCCCCTGAGATTAGCATGAAACTGGCCTAAGTAACATCATGGGAAAAGCAAAGGATCACTTTTCTTTCTGAAAACCTGTATTTTCGTTGATCCTGAAGAAGTCCTTGGAGCATCCTTCATAGTGTAGCAGTTCCGGCTCTTGGCTATGGGTCCACGCTTGGGCTCCCAATGTGGGCTTCCTACCAGTCAAGAGCCACCCAAAGTTGTATGCAAACATCTGTATGCTTTTCATATCACTGTTTGGCAGAGAGAGGTCCATAGCTTTCATGAGATACCATGAAAAGTCAGTGACAGAAAAATCTTAAGAATCACTAACTTTACCAACAAAGACCCACTGCATGGCACAGAGAACTCTGCTCAATATTCTAAATAATATAAATAGGAAAAGAATTTGAAAAAGAATAGATACACACAGAGGAATGACTGAATTGCTCTGCTGTCCACCTGAAACTGAAACAACAGTGCTCGTCATCTTGTTGTTGCTCAGTCGCTCAGTCATGTCCTCCTCTGAAACCCCATGGACTGCGGCACACCAAGCTTCCCTGTCCTTCACCATCTCCCGGACTTTACTCAAACTCACGTCCACTGAGTCCATGATGCCATCCAACCATCTCATCCTTTGTTGTCCTCTTCTCCTCCTGCCTTCAGTCTTTCCCAACATCAGGGTCTTTTCTACTGTGTCAGCTCATCTTTGCTTCGGGTGACCAAAGTATTGGAGTTTCAGCTTCAGTATCAGTCCCTCCAATTAATATGCAGAGTTGATCTCCTTTAGGATTGACTGGTTTGATCTCCTCGCAGTCCAAGGGACTCTCAAGAGTCTTCTCCACAGTTCAAAAGCATCAGTTCTTCGGTACTCAACCTTCTTTATGGTCCAACTCTCACATCTATACAAGACTACTGGAAAAATTATAGTTTTTGACTAAACAGACCTTTGTTGGCATAGTGATGTCTCTGCTTTTTAATACACTGTCTAGGTTTGTCATAGCTTTTCTTCCAAAGAGCAAACATCTTTTAATTTCATGGCTGAAGTCACCATCTGCAGTGATTTTGGAGCCCAAGAAAATAAAGTCTCTGACTGTTTCCATTGTTTCCCCATCGATTTGCCATGAAGTTGTGGGACCATTGCCATGATGTTAGTTTTCTGAATGTTGAGTTTTAAGCCAGCTCGTTATCTGCTCCAAGAGTAAATAAAAATTTTAAATTAAAAAGAAAGAATCACTACCATGGTAAAACAAGAAAATTCTTTTTTTAACAGGTGGAATAGAACATCAGGGCTTTGAACCTTCCTCCTCGTTGAGGATCATCCTGGTAGGGAAAACAGGCAGTGGAAGAAGTGCCACCGGGAACAGCATCCTCTGCCAGCCCGTGTTTGAGTCCAAGCTGGGGGCTCAGTCGGTGACCAGGAAGTGTCAGAGGGCAACAGGCACGTGGAATGGGAGGACCATCCTGGTGGTGGACACGCCCCCCATCTTTGAGGCCGAGGCCCAGGATCAAGAGGTGTATGAGAATATCGCAGCCTGTTACCTGCTGTCGGTGCCAGGGCCCCACGTACTGCTGCTGGTGACCCAGCTGGGGCGCTTCACCGAGCAGGACGCAGTGGCCGTGACCAGGGTGAAGGAGGTCTTTGGGGCAGGAGCCGAGAGATACATGGTCATCCTCTTCACTCACAAGGAGGACTTGGCAGGTGGATCCTTAGATGAGTACGTGGCAAACACAGACAACCTCAGGCTGAGGAGCCTGGTCCGGGCGTGCGGGCGGAGGTACTGTGCCTTCAACAATCGGGCCTCCGGGGACGAGCAGAGAGAGCAGCTGGCCGAGCTGATGGCCGTAATCGAGGGGCTGGAGCGGGAGTGCCAGGGCGCCTTCCTCACCAACGAGCTCTTCTTTGATGCACAGATGCTCCGGCAAATGGGGGGTGGCGCCCATGGAGAAGGTCAGAGGCGCTACCTGGACAAGGTGCGGCTGCAGGTAGCAAAGCAAAAGCGAGACCTGAAAGAGGCTGAGAGAAACTGGGCCTTCAAGGCGCTCCTCCGACTCAAAGCCTGGATCGTTTCTCATGCCAAAATATTTGTTCTTCTTGTCCTGTGCCTTTTGATTTTTCTTGCCATTGTAATTATTTTGTGTAGTACCCATCAAGGCTGAGCATTTTCAGATGACATCTCCTGTCAGCTTCCATTTTTTTCAGAGTCAGTATATCACTGATTCAATGGACATGGGTTTGGGTGGACTCTGGGAGTTGGTGATGGACAGGGAGGCCTGGTGTGCTGCAGTTCATGGGGTTGCAAAGAGTCAGACACAACTGAGTGACTGAACTGAACTGATATCTATGTTGATCAGGAACTTTATTTGCTTTTTACATAATTTCACTAACAATTTCACTTCCTTGCATCAGACATGCCATCCCTTTTCTTCAGTTGCTTTTTAGGTAAATAAAATCCAAAGGGGGGAAAAAATTGCCTTTCTGTTGTGTTAAAAATGGTGATGGCAAATAATAAACTAAATGCACATCATCAAGAAATATCGAAGAGCTTGCATAAAGGAAAGTGAATGGACTGACATGTTGTGTGAGCGAGAATCTTACTGGGAACTTACTTTTTACAGTTGAAATTGCTTATTTTATATGAAAGATACTCTGAATTCCTTGTAGGTTGAAAAAAAAAAAAAAATTATACACTCCACAAGAGAGAAAGACTAGGATGTTCTGGGACATCTCTGGAGTATGAAGAGGCTAGGGGAGAAAGGAAGAAGGCCTTGGAGATGAGGTGGGGAGGAAGATCTCTGATAGTCAGCCACTGGGAAATTAAGAACTGGAAATCCTTAGAGCAGGGCTGGATGAGAGCCAGATGGTAAGTGTAGGAAGTCAGGCTTAGCCAGCCATCTGGTCTCCCTCAGCACTCAACCGTCCTCTTGAGCAAGAAAGCCACCCTGGACAAGAAGAAAGTGACCTGCAAGGCTGCATTCCCTACAAGTTTAGAAATTTGAATTGCATGAACTTTTCATATGTGGCGATGAAACATTCTGCTTCTTTTGATTTATTCACCCTTCAAAAAAATGTAAAAGCCCTCCTCAGCTCACAGGTTATATACAGAACTGGCCTCAGCCTTGATTTGCTCTGCAGGCTGTGGTTTGCCCACTCCCATTTTAGAGGAGATTTTCCATCATGGGTTGAGCTGGGATGTAGTGGAGCATCTTGAACCCAAGGTCAGCACAATCGTGTGTGATATCTGTAGAAATTTGGTGAAAAGGTGGCATTGCACATTTCAGTGGTAGAAAAGAGAAGCAGGCAGACACTGGAGTGAAGTCTGAGTGGAGGCCACCAAATCAGTGGAAAGAGGAAATCAGATGAGGAAGGGGCCAGGTGACCCCTCCCCAACTTCTTCTATGGGATAGCTGCCCATGCCTTCATACCCTGTAGGGGAGACCCACGGTCGCATAGGGAGCCTGTGACTGGGTAGGTAAATGATGAACTCTCTGTGATGCCCAAGCTCATTGTCCATGTCCCTACTGGTGATAAAGGTGTGGTTTATCTTAACAGTGCTATTCCGTAACCGATTCCAATCTGTGCAAGGAGTGTGATGTGTGATCTCCTCAAACCCTTGAAACACAAGCAACTCAGAGTTCTCAGACCAAAGACCTCCTCCTAGGTGCGGTCTTCCCACACTGTCTGACCCAAGTTGGCCTCTCCCTTCCTTGACTTCATCCAGTCCCGCTCCACCCACAAGTAGCTGAGTGCCCAATGTTGGGGGTCTCTGCTGGGCACCAGGGATCTGAGAGAAGTAAGGCCAAAGGCACCTGTGCGATAGAGGGAGGAAGGCATATAAAAATGAGGGTGAGCAAGAAGTGAGCGTCCATACAGGGAAGCCAGAGTAGCCCTCGCTGGTCATGACTAGAGAAAGCCTGAGCAGCAACGAAAACCCAGCGCGGCCAATGAACAAAATAAAGTAAAAATGGGTGTGAGAGAAATTTGTCCACGGTGAGATGTCAACCAGAAGGAGAGTGTGGGCTCAGGGGCAGAGGCGCGGTGGCCAGGGTGGGGCCGGGGCTTCTAGAAACGTGCTGGCCCCTCCCTCCAGGACTGACTTCAGGCAGAGGGAGCAGGCAAGCCATTCAGTATCACAGTAATCCAAATCTGTGCCCCAACCGGTAATGCTGGGTCAGGCAGGGGAGGTGGGTTCAAGGGCTTTCTCCCCAAGGTTTTTAAGCAGCTTAGGAATTTCAGGATGATCATGCTGCAGCAATGTGGCGGTTGGACTAAATAAGTGTGAGCCTGGGAACATGGCATCACACTCAGAATAAAAGAATTCCATCTCAGCCATCCATCGGGGCCTGAGCCGTAATGGGAGGTGTGGGGATGGAGAGGACACAACAGGAATGGGGCACTGAGTGGGTGAATTGACACAGAGTGGCACTGATATCAAGATCGGGAGGGAGCCAGCTTTCTGTCAGCCTCCCGGGGACCCTGGCTCCCCCCACTCCCTCGGCCCTCAGAGGAGATTGGGCTGAGCAGAGGATGGCAGAGACTTCAGATCTGGTGGAGTCAACCATGAAGCTCTCTGGGATGGTCGGTCTCCTCCTCCCTCCAGGGAAGGCACTGGACCAGGGAAACTTACTAAAGAAAGTATTTGGGAGCAGGGCTGCTGGAGGATGGCTCCCCTCCAGGGATGCAGATGGTCAGTTCCCAGGCCTCCCCGCAATGAGAAAGCATCTCTCGCCCCAGGAGCAGAGTTTCTCAGTGAGCCAGATGGCATTCCACTTTTGTTGACTTTCTAGGGGAGTAAAGCTAGAGGGTGGACCCAGGAATATTTTGCAGTAGAGGAGAAGACAGGGTCGTGCTCTACCTTGACTCACACATGGATGTTCCCCAACATGATCTTTTGGAAAGTGTTCAAATATGAGCACTGATTCTCCCTCAAAAGGTGAAGGAAGCACAGAAAAGACCACCTGGGGGCCATCCCACTTCCTCTGCCCCTCCTTTTGTCATTTTCAGGATAATTCATTCCAGGGGTTTTTCACATTTTGGGGATGCAGTGAATTTCCATTTCTTGAAGCGGGAGCTTTAGATATGGGCAGAGGTCCTCCCTGTAACCTGATAAAAGAGAAATCCATTTGTTTATTCTCGATTCACTTTTTTGGCAGGAAGCATGAAGACATGGGTGTTCTGATAAATTTCAGGATTTCTTTTAAAGAGATATGAAGAACTCTTTATTAGTTCAAATGTTTTCAAATGCAGATAAAAAAGACCCCCAACTCCAATGGCTTAAATAATAAAGGAATTTATTGGCTGACATAATCAGAAATCAGAGATGGGGTGGGCTTCAGGGCTGGTTGATTCAGGGGCTAGGGTTGATTCCATTACCCTGCTCAGCTTTGAAGTGTTGGGTAAGGTGACCGTGGAGAAAAAGAGAGTAAGCCAGGCATTCAGGCAGAGAAAGATTCATTACAGGAAGAAAGAAAGAAAGTAACTGGCTTTACAGAAAAACCAGTGCCCTCCCTTTACAGACAACCCTTTTCGTGCCCCAAAGGGAGGAGGCCTTAGTTTATCTTTAGCCCTCAGCTTGGGTCTTGTGGTCATGCAGTTGAAGGAGTCTCACAGTTTGGTGGTCACATAGTCTTGAGAAACTGGCACCAGCAGGGAGAAACAGGATATTGCCTTCAGGAAAAACAGGATGCCCACCAGGGCAATGTGGCCACTGTGACTTCATCTCTTGCTTGTCAGGGCACCACAATGAGCCATCTTTTAACTATATGCTATGAGCCCCTTGGGAACCCTAACATACCAGCCTTTTTGATATAGGGTAAGGGCTGAAGGTCAGGTTTCTGTATCTGTTTTGCCCTGGTTTTGTTAGGGGAAGCACACTGATTGAAACTGCTCACCCTGGCCAAGCACCATCTGCATGAGTTGTTTTACAACAGGAGGTCCTGATAAGGAACACGGAACTAATAAGCCTCCACCAACCGGAAGAGTTCAGGAAAGGTCAAAAGGAGACACCACATTTCCAACCTCCTCCCAGAATCCTTCTCCCTGGCATCCATCTTGGCTGAACAAGGCATGCACCACCAGGAAGAACTCTGAGTCCGAATGATTGGCTAAAGACAACCAGGAAACTAATCCCATCATCATAAAACCCAAGACTACAAGCCATGTGAGAGAGCTGTTCTCCTGGGTTCCCTTACCCTTCTGCTCTCTGCCCAGGCACCCTTACCCAAGAAAATCTCTTGCTTTCAGCACATGTGTCTCCTTGGACAATTCACTTCCAAGTGTTAGACAAGAGCCTAGTTTCAGGCCCTGGAAGGGGTCCCCCTTCCTGCAACAGTTTGGGGTGTTGTCACGGGGTAAGATAAGAATAGGCTGGGTTAAGGGAAGTCAGAGTGGGCTCAAAGCTTGTGATAATTGGAGCGAGTTAGAAGTAGCTCATGAACAGTCTGGCTGGTGAAGGCTCATAGGCAGTCCTGGAGAAAAAAGACACATTTTGAAAAAAGACACATTAGACAGGGGCCGAAAGTCAGAATAAGGGTTAATATGAGAAGGGGGCCCAGTAAAGGTAGCACCCATGGCATCCAATCCCATTTGCTTAGCCAGTTTTCCCAGGATTTACTAAGATGTTGATGTATTCTTGAGGCCCTATTTGTCAGATTCCTTGCTTCCTGTTTTGCAACACCCTACTTATTGAACTGTGGTGTTGGAGAAGACTCTTGAGAGTCCCTTGGACTGCAAGGAGGTCCAATCAGTCCATCCTAAAGGAGATCAGTGCTGGGTGTTCATTGGAAGGACTGATGCTGAAGCTGAAACTCCAATACTTTGGCCACATCATGCGAAGAGCTGACTCATTGAAAAAGACCCTGATGCTGGGAGGGATTGGGGGCAGGAGGAGAAGGGGACAACAGAGGATGAGATGGCTGGATGGCATCACCGACTCGCTGGACATGAGTTTGGGTAAACTCCAGGAGTTGGTGATGGACAGGGAGGCCTGGCGTGCTGCGATTCATGGGGTCACAAAGAGTTGGACACGACTGAGTGACTGAACTGAGCTGAACTGACTTATTGGTGTAGAAGCAACAGGCTTCGTCTATGAAAAGACAAAGGCCTCCTTTTTCTGCTGTGAGAAGGTCTAATCCTCCTCTGGTTTAAAGGACCACAGCTGCCAGGGAATCTAGTTGGCCCTGGAGAGTGATAAGGCCAGCAGCCACTTCTAGGCTCTCAGTAAGATCCTTAGAGGGGCTGTGATAGTAGTTTAAAGAGGTCGTGAGCCCTGCAGTCCCTGTTCCAATCCCCACTGCTCTTGCTACGCATATCAATAAGACAATGAATTGAACTGTTTGTTTGGTTCGGTTGTGGATTAGTCTGATAGGAAAGGTTTGGTTGTTAGGCGGAATCGAGATATATCAAGTAAGATCAGGGTTATTGAAAGGGGCTAGGAGAAGGGGACGACCGAGAATGAGATGGCTGGATGGCATCACGGACTCGATGGACGTGAGTCTGAGTGAACTCCGGGAGATGGTGATGGACAGGGAGGCCTGGCGTGCTGCGATTCATGGGGTCGCAAAGAGTCGGACACGACTGAGCGACTGAACTGAACTGAACTGAAGAGATATGGGAGAAATGAGGCATCAAGTCTCCTAATGTCTCATTGCAAGTGTGACTTGGAAGCTCAGAAAAATTAGGGATGAGGGTGGCGAGGTTGAGAGTAGGGCAGCATTCAAAAGAGAACTCGGGAGATTCTAGGAGGGTGACGTGAATTAGTTGGATATGAGAAGGTGATAGGAGAGCCATGGTCTTGTGTGAGAGTTAAGTCCTTAAGGTCATGTTGTGAGCGAGTGACCGTGGGTGTCCCCAAAGTAAGTTTTTTGCTTTCTTGAGTGAGAAGTGTAGCTGCAGCCAGAGCACGCAGGCAGGCTGGCCATGCCTGTATGGTGGTATCCAGGTGTTTTGACAGATAAGCAGCGAGGGCAAACGCAGGGCCCTGCATCTGTCCTGAGACTCCTCGGGCAATTTTATGTCTCTCAGTAACGTAGAGTATAAAAGGGCGAGGAAGATCAGGCAGTGTTAAAGCTGGGCTAGCTCGTTTTACAGCATTAAAGGCTGAACAGGCATTTGACTTAGGCTCAAGAGGCTCCGAAAGATCCCCCGGGTAGCTTGGTATAGGGGTTGTGCTAGGAGGACAAAACTGGGGATCCAGAGGTGTAGGTACCCAGCCAAGCCCCAAAAGGACAGAATTTCCATTTTTGATGTAGGGAGTGATTAGGGCAGATATAAGGGGCTTTCTATCAGTAGTTATATGTCTCTTTGTTGGTGACAGAACTCCAAGATAGGTGACCTCAGGAAGGGGAAGTGGAGGGGATACTTGATAGCCCCAATCAGCTAGGAAGTTGAGGAGCTGTATGTCACTGAGAGTGTATGAGTGAGGGGCTACAAAGGAGAAGATCATTTACGTATTGGAGGATAGAGCTTGGGGCAAGATTGAGGGAGGTTAAGTCTGAGGCCAAGCTTGGCCAAAGAAATGAAGACTATCATGGAATGCTTGGAGAAGGACAGTCCAAGTTAATCGTTGGGTGCAATGACTGTCTGGATCAGTCCAGGTAAAAGCAAAAAGATCTTGAGGGTTTGGGTGTGAAGGGATGGTGAAAAGTGCATCCTTGAGGTCCAGGATGATGAAATAGTTGGTAGAAGGAGAAATAAGGGAAAGAATAGAATAGGGATTTGGGACTACTGGGTCAATGGGGACAACAGCAGCACTAATAAGCTTCAAGTCTTGAACCAGGCGGTAGGAGCCCTTTGGCTTTTTAACAGAAGGATAGGCAAGTTATAAGGAGAGTGAGTAGGGCGCAAGAGACTCTGACACAGCAGCTTAGAGATGATGGGCTTAATCCCTGTTGATGTATTTGGGAAATAGGGTATTGAGGTTGATTTGGGAAACTTTGTTGGATCTTTTAGACGAATATAAATGGGAGTATGGTGGGAGATGATGGAGGGGTTATCAGTATCCCAGTCTGTATGGTTTATGGAGGAAGGTAATGGGGGAAACGAGGAAATAGTAGGTTTGAGGAGCAGTAGCCAGGCCAGGTCAGGGAGAAAGATTTAGAATGTGAGGAAAGCCTTGAATTTGGAGAGTAGATCCCTTCCAACGATTAGAGTGGGGCATTTTGGGAGTATGAGGAAAAAATAAGAGAATGGGGTGTTTTGAAGTGTGCAAGGCAGAGGTTTGCTAATCTGTGGTGTAGACACTAAACATCAACCCCCACAACAGAGATCTGAGAGGCTTTTTCTGGAATAAGCAGGCATGGTAGAATAGGTGGCCCCTGTGTTGATAAGAAAAGAGATCGGCTTACCTGCCATTGGGAGAGTCACCCTGGGCTCCGTAGAGGTGATGAGAGTTGGGGCCTGGGGCCCTGGGCACCTTTGGTCTTCAGTGGTGAGTCTGAGGAGGCTGGGCAGAGCTGGGTCCAAGGACTCCTCCTTGGGACCGGGAGGCAATGTCTGGATCCCTAGAGGGGGATTAGGGCAATCGACCTTCCAATGTCCCTTTATGCCATAATTAGGACTTGGACCCGGAGGGGGCCTGGGCTTTGGGCATGAGCGGGCCCAGTGCCCTTCTTTACCACACTTGTAACAGGGCCTAGATGATTTCTTTTCTCTGTCAGAGGATTGAGGTTTGGAGCCATATAAGGCAGTGGCTGAGGCTTGATCTCTTTGAGCCTTTTCTAGTTTTGCCTGTTCTTCCAAGTTATTGAAAATTTTAAAAGCCAAATTTAAAAGATCTCGTTGAGAGGTTCAAGGGCCTTCCTCTGCCTTTTTAACTCTCTTTGAATGTCTGGGTATGATTGGGAAATAAAATGGATCAGTTCAGTCACTCAGTCATGTCCGACTCTGTGACCCCATGGACTGCAGCACGCCAGGCCTCCCTGTCCATCACCAAATTCCGGAGTTTACCCAGATTCATGTCCATCGAGTCGGTGACGCCATCAATGTCTATTAAGGACAATAGTACCTTCTGTTAAAGTTGGATCTAATTTTGTATATTTTTTCAGGGCTTCTATTAATCTAGCTAGAAGTTATGCTGGATTTTCACCTGGTCTTTGAGTTATTTCTCTGAATTTATCAAAGTTAACAGCTTTATGTCCTGCTTTTTGGAAGCCTGCAATAAGGCAAGTCACCATATGATTATGGACTGTTCACCCCAGATGCCCTGCCTGGTAGTCCCAGTTAGGGTCATCCCTGGGAATGGCAGCTGAGTCTACAGGATTAATATCATCAGTTTGATGCACTTCATGGGCATGAGCTCAAGAAGCTTGCCAGACTTGTTTTTTTTCTTCTGGGAGGAGGATAGAGGAGAGTAAAATGTAAATATCATGCCAGGTCAAGTCATAAGACTGTGTGAGGTATTTAAATTCTTTTAAATAAGTGTCAGGGTCAGAGGAAAAAGAACCAAGATGTTTTTCTATTTGAGATAAATCAGAGAGGGAGGATGGGACGGAGAGCGAGAATGGGACATGTACCCAACAATGCCTTCTGTACCAGCCACCTCTTGCAAGGGAAGAAAGGGAGTGAGAAGGGATTCAAAGTCCTGTTTCTTTAAGGCCGTGCAGCCAGGATTGAGGAGGGGATTTAGGGAGGTCAGGATGGGGACTTGAGACTCTGGTCATAGGAAGTGGAGGTGGAGCTGAAATCCCAGAGCCCTTTTCAGAAATAGGCATGGGGGAGGTTCAGAAGGCAAGAGGAGAGGGGGAACGTGGAACTGGGTCTGCTATGATAGGATTAGAGGGGAGAGGAGATGCACTGTGGTCAGAAGGGTCAAAAGAAGAGGAGGAAAAATCCCAACAAGGATCAGGAAATATAGTATTAGGGGGATGTGGCCCAGAATGGGCTAAAAGTATCTGAGAAGTAGAACAGGAAGTACAGAGAGAGGGCCAAGGGCAGAAAGTGAAGACGGGATCCGTGACCACTTGCACTGTGGCGGCAGAAGTTCCTGAGGCCCCATAAAGTACTGTAATTGAGAGTTCCTTTTTCTGGCCACTGGGACCTATTTTCCAGTCGATATTGTGGCCATACAGTGTGAGAGCAATAAGTGAGTCGCTTTGGCTTTGTTTCTCCTTGAAAACCCAAGGTTTTTAAATTTTGGAGAAAGCAGCCTAAAGGGGTAGATTTTGTAGATTCAGTTCAGTTCAGCTCAGTTCAGTCGCTCAGTCATGTCTGACTCTTTGTGACCCCATGGAGTGCAGCACACCAGGCCTCCCTGTCCATCACCAACTCCTGGAGCTTACTCAAACTCATGTCTACTGATTTGGTGATGCCATCCAACCATCTCATCCTCTGTCATCCCCTTCTCTTCCTGCCTTCAATCTTTCCCAGCATCAGGGTCTTTTCCAACGAATCAGTTCTTCGAATCAGGTGGCCAAAGTATTGGGGTTTCAGCTTCAACATCAGTCCTTCCAATGAATATTCAGGACTGATTTCCTTTAGAATGGACTGGTTGGATCTTCTTGCAGTCCAAGGGACTCTCAGGAGTCTTCTCCAACACCACAGTTCAAAAGCATCAATTCTTCAGCACTCAGCTTTCTTTATAGTCCAACTCTCACATCCATACATGACTACTGGAGAAGCTATAGCTTTGTAGGTTGGGACTGAGAATTTCCTGTTACAATCAAAAGGGAAGGAGGGCAAACCAGGGTGAGGTAAAATGAGAAGAAAGTTCAGAGAGGAAAGGCATTGCCATTCTCACGGCCTTCTCAGACAGCGACAGGGTCTACCTGGAAATGGACGTCCCCTATTTCAAAGTGAGACCAGAGCCCAAGGGCCATGGGGATCCTCCACCTAGTGCTAGGGCTTCAAAAACCAGACCAGAGAAAGAGGATCTGAGAGAGCCAAATTCACCCACCCCTGCAGCCGATGAAGTTTGAACCAGGGTGTGGATGTCAGTCCAGCAAGGCAAGTGGAGAATCCCGTCCCCGGGGCTCATCCTAGTTTCTTAGTGAGGTCCAAGGGAGGGAACCACCAAAGGTGGGCTCAGGAGAGGAGCCCACCTAGCCACGGTGGGTCTTCCCTCCTGGGTTTCAGCACCAGGAATGCAAGGCGAATGCAAAGAAAAAGAGAGTAAGCCAGGCATTCAGGCAGAGAATGATTCATTATAGGAGGAAAGAAAGAAAGAAACTGGCTTTAGAGAAAAACCAGTGCCCTCCCTTTACAGACAACCCTTCTTATACTTATCGATGGGTAATCACGCCCAGAAGGGAGGGGGCCTTAGCTTATGTTTAGCCCGCAGCTGGGGTCTTGTGGTCACGCAGTTGAAGGGGTCTCACAGCTGAGTGGTCACATAGTCTTGAGAAACTGGCACCAGCAGGGAGAAACAGGATATTGCCTTCAGGAAAAACAGGATGCCCACCAGGGCAATGTGGCCACTGTGACTTCATCTCTTGTTTGTCAGGGCACCACAATGAGCCATCTTTTAACTATATGCTATGAGCCCCTTGTGAACCCTAACATTTTGCCTTCAACCTCACATGGCTGCTATCTTTCCATGACTTGCACTCAGATGCCATAGTGTCCTGAGGAAGAAGAGACTGTCTCTCTTGCCCAGGGATCTCTCCTGGGCAAGGAGATACCTCCCGGCCCCACCTCTGCAGACTTTTACTCACTTCCCATTGGCTCAACTTTGGTCTCAGGCCCATGACTGAGCTGGTCACTGCAAAGAAAATGGGATGGTGCATATACCAGCCAGGCATCCCTAAAACTCAGTTGTTGTCTTGCTCTGAAGCACGTGACTTCACCAAGGAAGCAGTGGAAGCATGAACCAAGCCAGAAATATACAAGGAAAGAGGGTCATGGGAGTTGCAGAGACAACAAACCATGTTCTCTGCAGACCGGGAGACTTTATTTCTGAATTAAACAATGAATCCATGAGGTGATATTTGAGAAATGGCTCTGCCACACAGATATCACACAGAATTAAAGATGGTACAGGATGATCAGTAGAATAAGAAGAAAAAGTAAACTGCACCAAACAAGACAAACACAAAGCTCATAATTCACAACAATCCAGGCTCTGAGTCGGAAGACTGTCTTGAAGGCCCAGTTTCTCTTGGCCTCTTTCAGGTCTTGCTTTTGCTTTGCTACCTGCAGCCGCACCTTGTCCAGGTAGCGCCTCTGACCTTCTCCATGGGCGCCACCCGCCATCTGCTGGAGCATCCGTGCATCAACGAAGAGCTCGTTGGTGAGGAAGGTGCCCTGGTGCTCCTGCTCCAGACCCTCAATCACAGCCATCAGCTCGGCCAGCTGCTCTCTCTGCTCATCCCCGGAGGCCCGGTTGTTGAAGGCACAGTATCTCCACCTACACTTCTGGACCAGGCTCCTCAGCCTGAGGTTGTCTGTGTTTGCCACATACTCATCTAAGGATCCACCCTCTAAGTCTTCCTTGCGGGTGAACAGGATGACCATGTATCTCTCGGCTCCTGCCCCAAAGACCTCCTTCACCCTGGTCACGGCCACCATGTCCTGCTCGGTGAAGCGCCCCAGCTGGGTCACCAGCAGCAGCACATGCGGCCCTGGCACCGACAGCAGGTAACAGGCTGCGATATTCTCATACACCTCTTGATCCTGGGCCTCGGCCTCAAAGATGGGGGGCGTGTCCACCACCAGGATGCTCCTCCCATTCCACATGCCTGTTGCCCTCTGACACTTTCTGGTCACCGACTGGGCCCCCAGCTTGGACTCAAACACGGGCTGGCAGAGGATGCTGTTCCCGGTGGCACTTTTTCCACTGCCTGTTTTCCCTACCAGGATGATCCTCAATGCAGATGATCCTGGATTTAAGCTCTCTCCTCCTCCACCTGTCAGAGCACATGAAAAGTTAATGTGCAATCTCTGTGGACTGAATGTATCCCCCCAAAAAAAAATTCATATGTGAAACACTGATCCTCAACGTGATGGTCACTGGTGGTCAGGTCTTTGGGAGGTGATGAGGTCTAGATAAGGGCATGAGGATGGAACTCCATGATGGAATTAGTGTCCTTCTAAGAAAGAAAGGACTATATTCATTAGAAGGACTGTTGCTGAAACTGAGGCTCCAATATTTTGGCCACTTGATGCAAAGAGCCAACTCTTTGGAAAAGACCCAACTCGTTGGAAAAGGCCCTGATGCTGGGAAACACTGAGGCAGGAGGAGAAGGGAGCAACAGAGGATGAGATGGTTGAATGGCATCACTGACGGATGTGAGTTTGAGCAAACTCTGGGAGATGGTGAAGAACAGGGAACCCTATCCAGGTCAGGCATGCTGCAGTCCTTGGGGTCTCAAAGAGTCAGACACCACTTAGTGACTGAACAACAACAAAGAAAAGAAAGAGACTACTCACTCTCCATCAGATGTGGACACAGCAACCAGGAAGTGGCTTCTCCCCAGACACCAAATCCCCCACACCTTGACCTTGGACCTCCCAAGTTCCAGAACAGTCAGAAATAAATATTTCTTGATTACCACTCAGTCTCTGCTATTTGTTTTAGCAGTTTTAACTGATAAAAAGAGTAATACATGCCTCTTGCGGAAGAAGAGAACAAAAGAAAAAAAGGAAAAGATCTCAAAGGACTAGCACATCTGGATCAATTTGGCTGTCACATCCTCAATTCTGACCATGGGCCTGGGCTCAGAGTAAATATTCTTACATAGAGAAAAAGGGAGCTCACACAGGGCTGGTAGAATAAATCACCCAGGATGGCCAAAGTCTTTAGGATTGATCCTTCCAGGATGCTGGACTTTTCCAACCTTTCCAGAACCTTCTCCCTGTTCAGTTCCCACCCAGAAGTCTTTTTGATGCTCCGAGCTTCCTACAACCACTGAATTAAATATTTGTCCCATACTTTCAACTCCTCCTATCCCTGTCTGGTCTCTGCTTTATCACATGGTTGGGTTTTCTTTGAAAACAACATATACTCAGTAAGGAGAGTATGACAGCAAATAGCCTAGTAAGTTCCATTTCCTGGGGAAATGCATTTTCTTTGTCTTCAGGTGGCTTTAGTCTTGTACCTTGCACTGCAGGTGGGAAGTTGCCTGCCCCAGTGCTGAGCTCATGGCCCCCGGTGTCATGACGGGCTTCTCCAGACCTTACCTGTGGTGCAGCTGTCTCCTCCACCCTGCCGAAGCCCTTCCATTTTGTTCTAGGGAGAGAACAGGCAAGGATTGTTCAGACAAGTTGGATGTGACATCCAGCATGGAACACCACATTTTATAGACAAGGAGACTGAAGAGGGGAATAAACAACTACTGAAGGTCAACATAATCTAATGGATGAGCTGAGACTAAAACTGAAGTCTGCTGACCCTCAGCCACTCTTGGCACTAGACTGAGGCTCCTAGTGAAGAGTATATAGGCAGTCCCAACACGAGGGCACTGACACGTGGTTTCCCACCACCGGTATTTAGTTACTGACGAGATGCACTGAAAAACGTACTGTCTACCCAGAAGACCATTTCCTGGCATCCTGTTCATTTCCTAGCATCCTGGCTCTCTCCCTTGAGGGTCTCAGTCCTGTCCTGAGTTCCAAACTCTAGATTGCCTGGCAAAGTTTCTCCCTTTGGTAAATTCACAAAAGAAGTTCTTCCCTAAGTTCTTCCATGGTGATGGTGGTGTAGAAGGTCACCAGTCATCCCAGTTTACCCTAGACAGAGATTGCCTGATCAAAAGAGCTTCAGTGTTGAAACTGGGAGAGTCCCAGGCAAACTGGGACGAGTTGGTCATGGCAGAAGTAGGAGATGGTCATGAGTCCAGGCGGGCAGGAGGGTGGACCATACATCCAGTAAACAGAGGGAACACCTAATTTGTTAGGTTCAGACCAGCTGTTATGTTACCAAAGATCTACGCTTCTATGTTCTCAGCTCAAACAGTCCTAGACAAGTAACTACCTCAGGGCCATCTCTCTCCTGCCCACTCTCCTTCTTTCGCCTTCCCCCATATGCCTTTTTCTTGATCTTTCTCTTTTTTCCCACCTCCTACTTCTTGTGCACAGCGAAGGGGTCCACTGAGGTCCCACCCAAGGATGACTACTCAAGCTTCATTACTGGGAAATTTCTTCACAACCCTTTCCAAAACTACATCAGGACCTTGCTGTGTGCAAACTTTTAGAGTATTTTCTAAAGCTCAGGAGTTAATGCTAAAGAATGAATCTCTAATTGTGGAATTTCAGCATCTAGGACAGATGGACCAAAAAAAAAATAATAATAACGTTTTGGAATAAGTGAATTTCCTCCACCATCCGTGGGATCACACTGTATAGAATATTATCTAACCATCTGTGAAACTGGCTGCAATGACTACCTTTGAAGGAAAAATAATTTAATAAATAAATTATTTTCATTTGAAACATTCAGCTTCTGTCAGTTTCCTGATAACATTTTGTAATTCATTCTAATGGTATTGTATTTTTCAAACCAAAAGACATTCCTGCCTCAAGACTTCACTGTCACCTCCTGCCTGAGTTTCCAGCCTGCCAGTCTGCCCTACAAATTTCAGACCTACCATCCCCCATAATCGTGTGAGCCAATTCCTTCAAATAAATTTCTTCATACATATATCATATTGGTTCTGTTTTTCTAGAGAAAACTGATACATCAATTCAGCTAATTCTCTCTGTTGAAACTTGGAAAAGGAACAAATCTGAAAATAATTCTCATCTTTGGCTGGATCTTTTCAAGGAGGATTTTTAAACATATTGCATAGGGGTGACAAATGGGAGAACTGGGGTTTTTTTTAGGTATCAGCTTGTTTTCTGTGCTGATGGTCTTGAGACCAAGATGCTCTATTTTCTCACATATTGCCCTTGGGTCATCTTGAATGGTGTTCTCCAGAGAGGACCACTGAGGAGGGGCTCCTGAGCAGCTGAGGGTACCACGCAGGTACCAGGTAAGTGACGAGAAGGTGATGCTGAAAGAGCTGCAGAAAGGGGAACTGGAGGGGAGGAGGCTCGAGATGATACAGCTGGACTCATAGAGAAATCAAATGACACTGTCCACATCTCTTAAACAGGAGGAAACTGAGGCTTCAGGGGGTAGGTAATACAGCAGTGACATGAAGCTGCCTTCACCCAGGACTGGTGTTGAAGGGATATCAGAGAGAGATGGCAACTTCTTCATTGTGTGTCCTGGCCAATTTAGAATGCAGGCAGGACCAGAGCATGCTGCCTGCCCTGCGTGCTGGAAGAGACTGGTCCCCTCAGGCTGCCCCTAAGTCCCTTGGGAACAGGTCAAGCAGAGCTACTCACATAATATATGTGACCAAGCAACTGGTAGCCAGCCATCTCTTCCAAGAATGAGAGGCTTAAATTGCTGCTCTCTTTGAGCCTAGCCAGAGCAGAAAGAGAAGTTAAAAAAAAAGGTGGGGAGGGGGGGCCTTCTCAAGAACCATCTTTCTCAACTATTTTTTGAAGATTTGTTTCTTCTCCCTAGTTTAGTGCAAATGGCCACACCTCTGGTGAGAAGGCTGCCAACACGGTCCAGCTGCCCCTCTCCCCTGCTCTGTCCCCTGAAGACCCCTGTGCCCATCAGTCCCCTCCCAACATCACTATCATCATGCTTCCTCCTGCCAACAACCCAGCTCCCTCATTTTAAAGCCATCATCCCTTCGTTCACTCATTTAAGTGCTACACAACTGAGCGACTTCACTTTCACTTTCACTATCATGCATCGGAGAAGGAAATGGCAACCCCCTCCAGTGTTCTTGCCTGGAGAATCCCAGGGACAGGGGAGCCTGGTGGGCTGCCGTCTATGGGGCCGCACAGAGTCGGACATGACTGAAGTGACCTAGCAGCAGCAGCAGCAGCAAACACTTCTCTTCCTATGCTTGGAAGAGAGCTGGACCAGCTTAGAGAACAGCTCCTTCCAGAGACTGGGAAAGAAGGTGATTCCTTCTACCATGCTTGGATAGCCCCACTTGCCACCACGTCTCCACTGGGCAGAGCTGAAAGGGGCACATGGGGATAGCAAAGTTAGAGGCACCATTGCGAAAATTGTGAAACTGATTCAGTTTCAGAAAAATACTGAAACTGGCCTGAAATGGACCAAAACCTGGGCAGATTATCTCTCTTTGCCAAAAGCACTCAGAATCTCCCCCTACTGGCCCCATAGGAGAGTGTTGGAGAGGGTGACACGCTTGACACGCTGATTCGGAATCACAGACAAGGTAGCACGGTGAGACACTGTTACCATCACGGGGAGCCAAGCAGCATAACCTCCAGAATAACGCCCTCATGACCCCATTCTGGTTAACGAGGGAGATAAATCATTTTTTAAATAGCAAATTGTATTTCTTTCTCAGAAACAAAGCACACGCTTTACCTGAGCAGATCATCTTGAATCCTGTCCCTAAAAATTCCTCCCCTCTTGAAAATAGAAATTTTCCTTCCAGTTAAGCAGTGCATGCAACAGAAACAAGCAACAGATAGTTGGGGAGTTTGTTATGGACAGGTACCCACTGCTAGGTTTTGAATGGATAGCCGACAAGGATCTACAAGAGTCCATGGAACTCGGTTCAATGTTGTGTGGTAGCCTGGATGGGAGGGGAGTTTGGGGGAGAATGGATGGATACACGTGATTGTATGACTGGGTCCCTACACTGTTCACCTCACTGCCTATACTCCAATACAAAGTAAAAAGGTAAATAAATAAAAGTTAGCCACCAACATTTTAAAGATAAGGGATTTCACCTTTAAAAATCTGAATTTATGTGGTTGCCAGTGGGAAAACTCTGGAGATGGATGGTGGTGTTGGGGGAGGAACAAATTGGGAGATTGGATTGACATATATACACTAATATATATATATAAGCAAAGTAATGTCTCTGCTTTTGAAAATGCTATCTAGGTTGGACATAACTTTTCTTCCAAGGAGTAAGCGTCTTCTAATTTTCAGATTAAAATCACAAGGCAATTTTTCAACCCACTTTTCAAAGGACATCCTGTGACTTCAGGGAGCAGGTCAGACCCTCCTCCCAGCAATGTGCAGAAAATTCTATTGGTCCTGGTGGCTCAGACAGTAAAGAGTCTGACTCCAGTGCAGGAGACCAAGGTCCGATCCCTGGAGGGGGAAGATCCCTTGGAGAAGGGAATCACCACCCACTCCAGTATCCTTGCCTGGAGAATCCCATGGACAGAGGAGCCTGGTGGGCGACAGTCCGTGGGGTTGCAAAAAGCCAGACATGACTGAGCAACTAACACAGACAGGCATGAAGCAGCCACTAGGTGCATATGTGAAAATTCTTTTGCACAAACACAAGAAATAAGGAAGCTAGTATCACCAGAGGGCTACTGTCTGAGCTCATTATGTTCCATATTTTAGGTTCTGGAAAGTATGGACTTCCCTATGGCTCAGTGGGTAAAGAATCTGCCTGCAACATAAGAAATACAGGAGATGCAAGTTTGATCTCTGGGTTGGGAAGATCCCCTAGAGGAGGAAATGGCAACCCACTCCAGCATTCTTACCACTATTACACTAGTCCGATGGATTGATACAATCATTTCTGAAAAGTATAGTACCAGTAATATTTTCTTCTGCAGTAAATTTGGGGATTTAGGCTACATAATTCCTGACCCTAATAATTTTGAAATAATGAAACTGAGGCTTTGAAAGATCAAGTGTGCAGGCTGACCCAGACTGTTACTGGGAGAACCACATTGAGAGGGAGGGAGGGGGAAAGAGAGAGAGAGAAAGAGACGAACAAACCCTGTTACCTGCTAGATGCCGCAGAGTTCTGCAAGTTCTCAGACAATCTTGCTGCAGTCTTCCTTCCTCTCCAGGCAGCCTTTTTCTTTGGCTTCTAGTCTCATCACAAAAACACAAGATCAGTGGACGATGGAAAAATCCTGGCCACCAATCCTATCTGCCAGAGACAGAGAAAGACCAGTCCCCCAGGGTAGGCAAAGAACAATGTGTGGGTTTCCTCACCAAGCCATCCTTGGAGAATGACTCAAATGACCTCAGAGGCAGAGACACCAGAGGAAGAGGGTTTTTTTGCTTTGGTTTTGTTTTCTTTTTAATAACATGCCATTTCCTTCTCCCCACCACATCTCTATAAGGCTTTTGTGCAGAACAAGTTCTCTACCTGAGTTAGTCTGGAGACTCAGGGGAACCAACGAACATCTGGGGCACAGCTGCACCCCAAACCAAGCATATGCCTTTCACTAGCCTAAAGTGGACCAACAGGTATCTCCTCACATCCAGCATTTACCTCTTTTGCACAGCTAGCTTCTTATATGTAACTCCAGACAGCAGCGAAGGCTGAACTCAAGCAGGCATCCTGCTTGCGATCCTCTGGGGATCTGGTCCTCTTGTTTCTCGTCAAATGCCCTGCCCTCAAGTTAGTCATGTTTTGACTTGCGTGCTCAGTTGTCTCAGTCACATCTGAGTCTTTGCGACTCTCTGGACTGTAGCCCTCCAGGCTCCTCTGTCCATGGGGTTCTCCAGGCGAGACTACTGAACTGGGTGGCTGTGCCCTCCTCCAGGGGATCTTCCCCACCCAGGATCGAACCCATGTCTCATGTCTCCTGCATTGTCAGGCAGTCTCTTTCCCACTAGCACCACCTGGAAAGCAAGGTGCGTGCTCATGCAAATTACCAGGAAAGTTGGAGTTCAATAATCTTCTATGTAGGTTTTTTTGCTACTCACATATGAAAGCTATCTGAGATCGAACCCATGTCTCCTGAAGCTCCTGCACTGGTGGGTGAATTCAGGGGGAAACAGAGTTTGGTAGATTTCTTCATCTTGGCGGACTTGCATTTCCATGGAAGCCAGGGACACATCTATCCCATCTGTCCCCACCCACAGTATGATTTAGGCAAAGTGACAAGTATTTAAGGGGATGCCCTGGCAGCCTCCCGCTTCCTCTGCTTCCACACAAAGGCCCTCCTGGGGGCCCCAGGGCTGAAGCACCTCTCTGGAGACATTCTTAGGATGAAGGGGGCATTACTAGCCCATTTGGGTTCAGATTAACTCTGGGAAAGCAACACTAAATGGGACATAGAGAGACAGGTGACTCGGTTCTTTTGCTTAGCTTGGAGACGTGTGCTGTCATTTCAGTCGTGTCCCACTCTTTGTGACCCCATGGGCTGTAGCCAGTCAGGCTCCTCCAGCCAGGGAATTGTCCAAGCAAGAATACTGGAGTGTGTTGCCATGTCCTCCTCCAGGGGATCTTTCTGACCCAGGGATCAAACCTGCATCTCCTGTGTCTCCTGCACTGCAGGTGGATTCTTTATTTGCTCAGCCATAATGCAGATTAACACCCACATTTCACATTTACAGTGAAAGCCACACTTAACTTACAAACTATTCATCCATATTAATACTGTAATTTTAACTTTCCAAATAATACTGACTATTACACTGAATGTGGTGGATACGTGCCCTCCTACTGTCAGTTCAGTTCAGTTCAGTCGCTCAATCGTGTCCGACTCTTTGCGACCCCATGAATCGCAGCACGCCAGGCCTCCCTATTCATCACCATCTCTCGGAGTTCACTCAGACTCACGTCCATCGAGTCCATGATGCCATCCAGCCATCTCATCCTCGGTTGTCCCCTTCTTCTCCTGCCCCCAATCCCTCCCAGAAAACCTTGCTTTTAACATACAGAAGACATTATTTTCTCTTTGCTAGCTAGAAAAGCCTCTGATATCTCATTTTTGCCCAGAGCGGGGGTGGCATGAGGAGAAGAGGGTTAAAGATCAACTCTTCTAAACCAAAATTCTTTTGCTACACATCTAACCCTTAACTGGTTTATCATGAATATTTTTATGCCTGAAGTCAACTTGTTCAGTCATCTCAGCAAATATTTTGCAAATACTTGAGACATTGCTCAAAGGAATCAAATCTACATCTGCCTTGTGAGTTTTAATGGTTAAGGTAACCCAGTCTTTTCACCTGTCTTAGGCTACTTCTTTCCCCATACCATAGCGACTATGGGTCCTGATTAGCTTCTTTCTGTGCATTAGAGAAAAAGCAAATTAATCATTGAAAAAAAATCATCTTGGTTCTGTCTTCAGGCATTTTCTCAGCTACAGCAAAGGGTGAGATGGGATGGCCTTCCACTGGGAACAATTGTACGCTTTTTCCTCTAGACAGCCTCTTTATACGCTTAGCTGCTATTTTCTGTTACATTGTATGTGTTTTTCTCATTGATTCAAGAAAAGCCTTTATTTATGACTCAAGAAAGCAAAAGATTATCTATCCTATATAACAACCAGGAACACTGCTTCTCTGTCCCTTTCTTTTCTTTCTTTAGAGTTTTGTGGCTATTCAGGACTCCTCTTTTTCCTCCTGCATTAGCACTTGGAATTCTAGTGATGGCTCTTCAAACCACGTATTAGTCATTCAGTCATCGTGTCCAGCTCTTTGTGACCCCATGAACAGTAACCCACCACACTCTTCTGTCCATGGAATTCTCCAGGCAAGAATACTGCAGTGGGTTGCTATTCTCTTCTCCAGAGGATCTTCCCAACCCGGGGATTGAATCTGCACTGCAGGCTGATTCTTTACCCACTGCGCCATCAAGGAAGCCTTTTAAACCACAGGTGCTTCTAATTGCTGGTGAAAGAAATATCACCTATAAAGGAGGAAGGGAGTTGCTCCTTCCTGCCCCTACAGGTGCAGGGTAAAGCGACAAGTATTATTCCTACAAGAGTTTGTGAGATATTCAGTCCTTGAAAACTGTAGTTCTGCCCTGTGAAAATAACTGTTCATCTCTCTAAGTCTGTGGAATTATGGTTGTCTTATTTAATAAAATGTTTCCCTACTGTGAGATGTAACTTGAAATCTAGTCATTCCTAACAGGTCTTAATACTCACAGGGTTTCTTGGACAGATCCACAGGAAATTACTGACAGTCCTTTCCTCTGCCATAGGCAGGCAGGCAATAAAACAAAATAGAGAAGTTTGAGGTTTGTGTCACACGTTTAAATTCACAACATGCTCAGTAAAATAGAACTGTCAAGTGGTGTGAAATGTCTTGCAAATACTACCCCCTGGTGTTTATCTCTTAAGCTCACTATGTTAAGTTTTTTGCTCTGTCTGGAAATTTTAACAATTGTTTTCTTTATGGCTTCTATCATTCCTAGGAAGCCCTCCTTTCTCATCCATTTATTTAAAAATATATTATTTAGGTCCACACAAAAATCTTCACATGAATATTTAAAATAGCTTTATTCATGATCACTAAAATTTGATAGCAGCCAAGATGACCTTTAGTTCAGTTCAGTTCAGTCACTCAGTCATGTCCAACTTTTTGCGACCCCATGAACCACAGCATGCCAGGCCTCCCTGTGCATCACCAACTCCCGGGGTCCACCCAAACCCATGTCCATTGAGTTGGTGATGCCATCCAAGCATCTCATCCTCTGTCATCCCCTTCTCCTCCTGCCCTCAATCTTTCCCAGCATCAGGGTCTTTTCAAACGAGTCAGCTCTTCACATCAGGTGGCCAAAGTATTACAGTTTCAGCTTTAACATCAGTCCTTCCAATGAATATTCAGGACTGATTTCCTTTAGGATGGACTGCTTGGATCTCCGTGCAGTCCAAGGGACTCTCAAGAGTCTTCTCCGACACCGTAGTTCAAAAGCATCAGTTCTTTGGCACTCAGCTTTCTTTATAGTCCAACTCTCACATCCATACAATACCACTGGAAAAACCAGAGCCTTGACTAGATGGACCTTTGTTAACAAAGTAATGTCTCTGCTTTTGAATATGCTATCTAGGTTGGTCATAACTTTCCTTCCAAGGAGTAAGTTTCTTTTAATTTCATAGCTGCAATCACCATCTGCAGTGATTTTGGAGCCCAGAATAATAAAGTCACCCACTGTTTCCACTGTTGATGAATGGATAAATAGGCTGTGGTACGTCCAGTCAATGGAATGTTATTCACCAATGAAAAGAAATGTGTTATCAAGCCATGAAAAGACACGGAGGAATTTTAAACACATATTACTGACAGAGTCAATTCCTAGGTAGGTTGATAAGAAGTCTGGGGTCCCCGAGGAGGAGAAAGGGGTCTGGGGCTGTCAAGGAGGAGATAGGGGTCTGGAATTCTCAAGGAAGAGGAAAGGACAAACTTTTTTTTCCTACATTCCTTAGTAAGTATTATATAACAACAATATACCCTGCTTGAGGACAGTTTCTCCTTCTTGAAAATCTTCTGACTAATCCTATTATCTTAAAATGTATATTATGGGAGTGGGTCTGGTAGGATCTTTACAACCTTGAGACATTCTTGGGGAGAGGGGAGCAGAGGGTAAGATATATAGAAAGAATAACATGGGAAATTACATTACCATATGTAAAATAAATAGCCAACAGGAATTTGCCATATGGCTCAGGAAACTCAAAGAGGGGCTCTGTATCAATCTAAAGGGGTGGAATGGGGTGGGAGATGGGAGGGAGGTTCAAAGGGAGGGGATATATGTCTACCTATGACTGATTCATGTTGAGGTTTGACAGAAAACAACAAAATTCTGTAAAACAATTATCCTTCAATTTAAAAATTGATTAATTAAAAAATTATTTTGATTTATTATAATAACCAATTGAAAAAGTATTTAACTCACTTTTCTATAACTAGTGAGGGGGCACTTTCCATCCCCCTTCTGTTACCTATGTCAGAAGCTTTCTTTGTCCTTTTTCACTTTAATAAAACTCTGCTACACAAAAGCTCTTGAGTGATCAAGCCTGGTCCCTGGTCCCAAAGCTAAATCTTCTTCTTTGGAGATCAGGAATCTGACACTGTTCATTGTAAGCTATTATCTTGGGGACTCATCCTTGATCTTCAGGACAAGGTAAGAACACTCAGAGCTCTAGCCTGTCTGCTTTCTCAGGACACACGTTTTCTGCTTTACTTTACTAACTCATGGTGTGCTTGCAGAAATGAATGACATGCCCTGTGTGAAGTAAGTGATGAGCCCCGCTCTGCAGTTTTGTGGTGCCTCGTAATGACTGAAGGCAAGGCCCCAAAGGGGGAGCCTTGTCGGGGATTTACACCGACCTGCCAGTGCCAAAAGACACCCAACGTCCCTGCAAGGGGAGCGGCCAGAAATGGACGAAGCATGTGGACCGAAGTTTACTTTCCTTGGTCACCTTTTCCTGGTCTCTTTGACCATTTCATAATTGCCTGGGGAATTAGAACTACTAACCTAACCAGTCAGATCACAGAGTTTCAAGGGACTTGTGATCCATGCCATTACTGTGTACTTTTACTTAGACCTCCTGTATGGAAACGCCTAGCCTTGCTGCTGCTGCTGCTGCTGCTAAGTCACTTCAGTGGTGTCTGACTCTGTGTGACCCCATAGATGGCAGCCCACCAGGCTCTCCCATCCCTGGGATTCTCCAGGCAAGAACACTAGAGTGGGTTGCCATTTCCTTCTCCAGTGCATGAAAGTGAAAAGTGAAAGAGAAGTCGCTCAGTCGCGTCCGACTCTTAGCGACCCCATGGACTGCAGCCCACCAGGCTCCTCCTTCCATGGGATTTTCCAGGCAAGAGTACTGGAGTGAAAGTTACATGAGTATGTTTGGGATCAAAGTGGAGCTCTAGCTCCCTCTAGCTCCAGGACCGTCTCTCAGGCTAGAGGTTACTCTCTTGCCTGCCTGCCTCAGGGGCCATGACCCTGAGTGAGTCTTTATCACGGCTGTGCCTCCAATTTATGTGGATAGAAGCATCGCTGGTGACCATTAGATTTTTGAGGACACAGACTGGGAATTGCAGGATCTGGTCAGATTGGAAGTGCAACAGGCTTCTTCCTTTGGTGGTGCTGTTAGTGGACCAGAGGAGGTTCTCCAGCGGCTTCTGTTTCAACTCCTTAGATATTCTTTTTGTGGAATCTGTGGAAATGAACTGAAAGATTGGCCCTAGTAGCTTGAGGACAAAAATCACTTTTTCCTCACTGGCCAACCCTCCACTACCTCTTCTGCTATCATATATACTGGCATAGTGACACTCAGAAGGGACATGTTGGGGGGTTTTTTCATCCCTTATGACTCACCATTTCTACTGTGGTCAGGACTGCACTCAGGAATGTGCATGGGCACATGTAAGATGAACGCGTCCCCTAGTAGTACTAGCTTGGGAAACTTTCCAAAAGACTACTCTGCTCCACCCCACGTGGCATCAGAGGAAAAGAATAAATCAAACAAAGGTCTTAATGATGGTGTGGAACTCAGTCAATTTGGGATGCCATCAGGTCTACCCCTGGTGCACCTCCACCCCGCCTCAATGGCAGAAGCAGGAGGGACGAGTAAGGTGCCTGCATCAGTAAGGGACAGACTAAGTCTGACCAGGGAAGGAAAGCTTCAGTGGAAAGTCTGTCTATACCCCCATCTAGAGCAGGGAGAGACACCTCCGATGGGAAGAAGCCAAGGCTGAGGATGCTGCTTTTTCCCTCTTACAGGTGGGAGCTATCAGCTCCAGAACCACTCCTTTCAGTTCAGTTCAGTTCAGTTCAGTCGCTCAGTCGTGTCTGACTCTTTGAGACCCCATGAATCGCAGCACGCCAGGCCTCCCTGTTCATCACCATCTCTCGGAGTTCACTCAGACTCACGTCCATCGAGTCCGTGATGCCATCCAGCCATCTCATCCTCGGTGGTCCCCTTCTCCTCGTGCCCCCAATCCCTCCCAGCATCAGAGTCTTTTCCAATGAGTCAACTCTTCTCATGAGGTGGCCAAATAACTGGAGTTTCAGCTTTAGCATCATTCTTTCCAAAGAAATCCCAGGGCTGATCTCCTTCAGAATGGACTGGTTGGATCTCCTTGCAGTCCAAGGGACTCTCAAGAGTCTTCTCCAACACCACAGTTCAAAAGCATCAATTCTTTGGCGCTCAGCCTTCTTCACAGTCCAACTGTCACATCCATACATGACCACAGGAAAAACCATAGCCTTGACTAGACGGACCTTAGTCGGCAAAGTAATGTCTCTGCTTTTGAAAATGCTATCTAGGTTGGACATAACTTTTCTTCATGTATTTTTAAAAAGTTGGGACAAGTTTGATCCTCAGAATTTAAAAAGACATGCCTGATTTTCTCCTGTGATACTGAATTGCCACAGTATCCTTTGGAAGATGGGGAACCCTGGCCTGTTGAAGTTTCTCAATTATAATACTGTTTTACAATTAGATCAGTTCTGTAGAAAACAAGAGAAATGGGTTAAAGTGCCATATATGTTGCTCTTTTTCTCTCTTTGAGACATCCCAGACTTGTGTTCTAGGGTACAGATTTGGGTGTGAAAACTTCAGCCCCCTCCTGTTCTTTTACTTTGCCCCTGTATCTGGGGCTCCCAAGTGAACAGGCTGAGAATAGGGCGCCCTTCCAGAAGGGCTTGCCTCAGTCTAGGTAGAAATTCAAACAGTCCCAATTGCAGTCGAGACTATCTAGAGGATCCAAAAGGTACATAGACAGCTTTACAGTACTAATTTTACTTTATGACCTTACTTGGAGAGATGTAATGCATGTCTTAGGACAGACCACTCCTGACTCAAAAACTTGAGTTTGGGGGAAAGCTACTATTTTTGGAGATGAATGGCTTGAACGTGAGACAAGGGTAAAGAGGGAACATAAAATAGCCCTCCTTCCTACTGGGAGCCAAACAGTTCCCATAACAGAGCCACATTGTCAGATGTATTCTTGAAGGACTCAAGTGAGTGCGTGCTAAGACACTGAACTATGCTAAGCTGACTGACATAGAACAGGGAGAGAAGGAAACTCCTGGTGAATTCTTAGATAGACTATGGGAGGCTCTCCCCAAGTTTACTGATGTTGATCCTGAAAGTACAGAGGAAGAATGACCTTAAAGGATAGACTTCTCACTCAGTCAGCTCCAGATATCTTCCCTAAGTTATGAAAACAAGCCTTTGGACCAAATCAGTCAAAAAAAAACTGTTACAGCTGGCTCAGATGCATATTATGGTAGAGAGTACAAGGAGGAAAAAAGGACCAGGCAAAAGACTGAAGCCCCAACAATGGCTCTTAGATCTGCTCTGAAACAGCCTGAGGAAAAATGCCCAGAGGGACCCAGGTAAAAAGGGATGGGCTTGTTATTACTGTAGAAAGGAAGGGCATCTCAAGCAGGATTGCCCTCAGGCATCTAAGCTGCCCCTGAATCCATGTCCAGTCTGCAAAGGATCACACTGGAGAAGAGACTGCCCTCCAAGGTGTAGGCGCCAGTGGTTGGACTCTCAAGACAGTCAGGACTGAAGGTGCCTGGGGGTCCCCACACAAGCTCCCTTCCTAATTATACTTGAGGAACCCCGGGTATTAATAACTGTGGGAGCCAATCAGTTGGTTTTCTTTTAGACACTCAGACAACTTTCTCTCTGCTCACTGAGGCCCCTGGTCCACTTTCCTCCTGATCCACTACCATAATGGGGCTGTCAGGACAAGCCAAAGGCTATTATTTCAGTCACCCTTTAAGCTGCAACTTGGACTTTGTGATGTTTTCTCACAAGTTTCTGATCATGCCAGAGTCTTTCTCACCCCTTCTGGGGAGGGATATACTGAAAAAGGTCCAGGCCTCTGTTTTCACAAATATGGAACCCGTTCTTTTTAGCTGAACAAAATGTAAATCCTAGAGTTTGGACTGATAAAAAAAAAAAAAAAAAAAAACAACTGTGAGTCAAATACAAAATGCTGATCCTGTCTTTATCAACCTCAAAGACCTTCACTATTTTCACATCAAAAGCAGTATCCACTAAAGCCCAAGCTTAAGGAATGGGCAAAACCTTACTGTGCTGACTTCTCATGATGTAAATGGGATCTTAAACTCTAAAGTTCAGAGCAACATGGCTCCACCTTTAAAGCTGCTGTAACTCAAGGGGTGTCAAAAGCTCTAGGAATAGAGTGTCACTTACACTGTTCCTGGAGACCCCAATCTTCAGAAAATGTTGAAAAGACTAATGATGTTATGAAAAGATATCCATGTAAGCTAGCTCAAGAAACACAAGACAGTTGGTTTAAAGTTTTACCCATAGCTTTAAAGAAGGCTCAAACTGCACACACACACCCCCAAAGAAGGGAATGTCTCTGTGGCAGACTGTTTTTGTGCACAGATATTGTCAAAAGTCCTAAAACCTTAGAATTAATTAACTATGTGGCTCAGCTTTCAGCTTTTCAACAGACATTATTGAGAGGTTAAATCCTGACCCAGCCTTTGAGTCAAAAAAGCTGTTGTTTGAGCCAGGAACTGAGATGGGCCTAAGAATCTATGTGGGCTTGCTTCCGCTGACACCAAAAGTCCTGAGTTTGCTGTTTGACCCTCAAGACAACACCTTCGTGTTCTGGACTCATTTCTAGACTGCATTCCATAATCAGTCTAATTGCTCCAACTGTGGAGTATGCCCCTCCTCATCAATTAAAGGCTTAATATGGTGGCTTTCTCTGCTTCAAGGAAAGGACTTTCTTAGCTCTGTGAATACCTCTTCTTGATCTAATGACATCTAACAATCCTAAGATGGACTGATGTAACATATTGTACCTTAACTATGGACATAATGTGACTTTCAACTTTGATCATACATTCAGTTCAGTTCAGTTCAGTTCAGTCGCTCAGTCGTGTCCGACTCTTTGCAACCTCATGAATCGCAGCACGCCAGGCCTCCCTGTTCATCACCATCTCTCAGAGTTCACTCAGACTCACGTCCATCGAGTCCGTGATGCCATCCAGCCATCTCATCCTCGGTGGTCCCCTTCTCCTCGTGCCCCCAATCCCTCCCAGCATCAGAGTCTTTTCCAATGAGTCAACTCTTCACATGAGGTGGCCAAAGT
>SJYT01029689.1:77599-125882 GCA_006410635.1 Cephalophus harveyi
TTATATCTTTCCTTTTCTCCTTTGCTTTTCACTTCTCTTCTTTTCACAGCTATTTGTATGGCCTCCTCAGACAGCCATTTTTCTTTTTTGCATTTCTTTTCCATGGGGATGGTCTTGATCCCTGTCTCCTGTACAATGTCATGAACCTCCATCCATAGTTCATCAGGCACTCTATCAGATCTAGGCGCTTAAATCTATTTCTCACTTCCACTGTATAATCATAAGGGATTTTATTTAGGTCATACCTGAATGGTCTATTGGTTTCCCCTACTTTCTTCAATTTAAGTCTGACTTTGGCAATAAGTTCATGATCTGAGCCACAGTCAGCTCCCAGTCTTATTTTTGCTGGCTGTATAGGGCTTTTCCATCTTTGGCTGCAAAGAATATAATCAGTCTGATTTTGGTGTTGACCATCTTGTGATGTCCATGTGTAGAGTCTTCTCTTGTGTTGTTGGAAGAGGGTGTTTGCTATGACCAGTGCATTCTCTTGGCAAAACTCTATTAGCCTTTGCCCTGCTTCATTCCATATTTCAAGACCAAATTTTCCTGTTACTCCAGGTGTTTCTTGACTTCCTATTTTTGCATTCCAGTCCCCAGGAGATCCAACCAGTCCATTCTAAAGGAGACTGGTTCTGAGTGATCATTGGAAAGAATGATGCTAAAGCTGAAACTCCAGTACTTTGGCCACCTCATGCAAAGAGTTGACTCATTGGAAAAGACTCTGATGCTGGGAGGGATTGGGGGCAGGAGGAGAAGGGGACAACAGAGGATGAGATGGCTGGATGGCATCACTGACTTGATGGACGTGAGTTTGAGTGAATTCCAGGAGTTGGTGATGGACAGGGAGGCCTAACATGCTGCAATTCATAGAGTCGCAAAGAGTTGGAGACGACTGAGCGACTGAACTGAACTGAAGAAGGTAAATGGGTCTAGATCTGGTGGTTTCCTACCTGGTGTTTATCAGCTATGGGGTGAGGTCATATGGTTAACTCCTGAAAAGGGAAGCCTATTATCTAATGCTCCCATATGCTGGGAACAAATAGAGCCATCCCCAGTAGTGAGCCAACAACTTAATTATAATGATTGGAAACAATTGGGAATTTTTGCCTCAAGAAATATGCAATGTAATCATTCCTGTGCTTTCCAGGCCAAAAGGTCCTCCTTTTGGCCTGGCCAGAAATTGATTGAGACTAGATCCCTCAGTCATGCTGGTTTGCTCCAAATGGGACTTACTGGATATGTGGCTCTTACAATAGGAGTGGCTTCCCCCTGGCTGGATAGGAAGATGCACCCTAAGCCTCATTTTTACTCTTGGCTTCATATTTTCAGAGCTTCCAAAGAAGCCTGGTAATATGCCACACCTTAGAACTCGGTGGGCAAGATATGTATTTCACTGGTATGATTATCTGACTACAATATTCGTTCCCTCTCTGGGACCTACAGATGTTATGCTACAAGATGATGCTCTGACTAACTTTAAGCCCTTAAATGCTGAACAAATACAAATCAGAAAGGTGGTTTTACAAAACCGATTGGCCTTAGATATTCTAATGGCTGCACAAGAGGAACTTGTGCCATAATTCATACCCAATGTTGTAAATATATACCAGCTATGAGTACTAATGTTACTTTATTAAACACATGAACAAGATGATTCAGGCTATGGATACTCCTAAAGCCTCAGTCACCACACTTGGAAAAACATTAACTAGCTCCCCATGGTGGAGAACTATCTTAATCATAATATTTCTAATTGTTCTGTTTTTCCTGTTTGTTCCCTGCATCTGTAACTGTATAAGTGGATTTATTTCTAACCATCTGAAAGCTTTTAAGTTATAAATGGCCATCCAGGCTCCTATGAGTGCCACAACCCTGCAACTATTACTTGGGGCCCCTGGATCAGAGACCCTTAATATGAGAGTTAAGAGAATATGCTGCCTCAGCAATTTAGGGCCTGTGCCCCTGGTGAGTAGGAAGTAATTACAGAATGAGAATGATGCTCCTTTTCCCTTGGCAGCCATATTCTCCTAAAAGAAAAGGGGAGAATAAGAGATTCGATTTCTAGGTAGGTTGATAAGAAGTCCAGGGTCCCCAAGGAGGAGAAAGGGGTCTGGGGTTCTCAAGGAGGAGATAGGGGTCTGGAATTCTCAAAGAGTCGGAAAGGACAAACTTTTTTTTCTACATTCCTTAGGAAGGATTATATAATGACAATGTATCCTGCTTGAGGACAGTTTTCCTTCTTGAAAATCTTCTGACTAATCCCATTATCTTAAAATGTATACTATGAGAGTAGGTCTGATAAGATCTTTACAAACTTGAGACATTCTTTTGATTTATTGAAATAACCAATTGAAAAAGCATATAACTCCTTTTTCTAAGACTAGCGAGGAGGACACTCTCCACCCCCCTTCTGATGTCTAGGTCAGAAGTTTTCTTTGTCCTTTTTCACTTTAATAAAACTCTGCTACACAAAAACTCTTGCGTGATCAAGCCTAGTCCCTGGTCCCAAAGCTAAATCTTCTTCAGAGATCATGAATCCAACACCATTCACCACAAGCTATCATTACTAACTAAAGGACACCATCTGAAAAGGCTATGTACTGTATGACTCCAATTCTGACATTCCAGAAAAGGCATGAGGACAATGAAAGATCAGTGGTTCCAGGGTTTGGCTGCTGCTGCTAAGTCGCTTCAGTCGTGTCCAACTCTGTGTGACCCCATTGATGGCAGCCCACCAGGCTCTGCCGTCCCTGGGATTCTCCAGGCAAGAACACTGGAGTGGGTTGCCATTTCCTTCTCCAATGCATGAAAGTGAAAACTGAAAGTGAAGTCACTGAGTCGTGTCCAACTCTCAGCAACCCCATGGACTGCAGCCCACTAGGCTCCTATGTTCATGGGATTTTCCAGGCAAGAGTACTGGAGTGGGGTGCCATTGCCTTCTCCACCAGGGTTTGGAGATATGGATAAATAGGTAGAGCACAGAGTATTTTTAGGACAATGACACCATTCTGTCTGAGGTTATAATGGTGGAAACATGTCACGACACATTTGTAGACATTTATAGGCCAATATGCTACTGGGGAAGAGTGGAGAAATAACTTCAGGATGAAGAGATGGACTCAAGGCAAACCAACACCTAGTTGTGGATGTGACTGGTGATGGAAGTAAAGTCCAATGCTGTAAAGGACACTGTTTAGGAAGCTGGAATGTTAGGTCCATGAATCAAGGCAAATTGGAAGTCGTCAGACAGGAGATGGCAAGAGTGAACATTGACCTAGGAATCAGTGAACTAAAATGGACTGGAATGGGCAAATTTAATTCAGATGACCATTATATCTACTACTGTGGGCAAGAATCCCTTAGAAGAAATTGAGTAGCCCTCATAGTCAACAAAAGAGTCCCAAATGTAGTACTTGTGTGCAATATCAAAAACAACACAATGATCTCAGTTCGTTTCCAAAGCAAACCATTCAATATCACAGTAACCTAAGTCTATGCCCCAACCAGTGATGCTGAAGAAGCTGAAGTTGAACAGTCCTATGAAGACCAACAAGACCTTCTAGAACTAACACCCAAAAAAAGATGTCTTTTTCATCATATGGGACTAGAATGAAAAAGTAGAAAGTCAAGAAACACCTGGAGTAACAGGCAAATTTGGCCTTGGAGTACAAAATGAACCAGGGCAAGGTTAACAGAGTTTTACTAAGAGAACGCAAACACCCTCTTCCAACAACACAAGAGAAGACTCTATACATGGACATCACCAGATGGCCAACATCGAAATCAGATTGATTATATTCTCTGCAGGCAAAGATGAAGAAGCTCTACTCAGTCACCAAAAATAAGACTGGGAGCTGACTGTGGCTCAGATCATGAACTCCTTATTGCCAAATTCAGACTTAAATTGAAGAAAGTAGGGAAAACTACTAGACCATTCAAGTATGACATAAATCAAATCCCTTACAAGTATACAGTGGAAGTAACAAATAAATCCAAGGAGTAGATCTGATAGAGTGCCTGAAGAACTATGGATAGAGATTCATAACATTGTATAGGAGGCAGTGATCCAGACCATCCCCAAGAAAATGAAAGGCAAAATATTTGTCTAAGGAGTGTCGGGAGCCAGCACAGGAGATCCCACCCATGACAAAGGTCATGAGGAAGAGGCCTGACAGGAAAAGGCAAGTCAGGACTTGAGGGACCCCCTGGACCTGCTTGAGCATCTACCCCAAAACCAGAATCTGTCTGTCTTATTATTTTATGACTTTCACCAACTCCTGTGACATTAACAGGGGGCTATCCCTGACCACCTTTCTCTGGAAAAAGTTAACTTAGAGCTCCAGTTAATAGTCTCCTGCATATAAAAAGAGTGTCTCAGCTCAAACCCCACTGATGGCTCTCTAACTTGCCTGACAGGATTACCCAGCCTGTTACAGCTACGCATGTGATAGTTCACAGCCTCCCAACTGAGAGAGGCACAAGAAGCTTAAAACATCTTAAAGATATAAAGCCTTTTAAAGAGCTAAGAATTATATTCGTGAAGGGTTTCATTGTTGAGTTAATGATTGCCACCAGGCCTCCATATCCTTTATCTTTTAGGCACCTGGGAGGATATTAATCAATGTAATTGGGATGTAGAAAAAGGAATATAGTACTTTTGATGTTAGCAATAGACTTTTGAGTTAATGAATTTTCTCTTTGTTATAAATCACTGTACTTCTCTTTCTTTGTTATAAATCACTGTATCCTTGCTATGTAAGAATGTAACTTTATTTAGTGCTTTCTGAGAGTGGCACCAGACTTTGGAAAGAACAACACTTTTAGGGCAAATAAGTTTTTGGGTCGAGGGACCCTTATCAGAAAAGGGTCATAAAATGCTAAATAGGCCTCCTGGCCATAAGATGATGTAAATCACCTAAGACCTGTGTATACAGATCTTAGGAAGAAAGCCTGGTTTTGATAAGAGTCAGAGCTGCTGACCCTGCATGACTCTGTTTCTTACATTTATCTCTATGTACAACCCAAAGTATAAAAGCTTCCTTGAAAAATAAAGTGACAGACCAGTTGCATGAAAGCCTGGTTCCCCCGTGTCATTTCTTTCTTTCTTTCTTTCTTTCTTTCTTTCTCTCTCTTTCTCTCTCTCTCTCTCTCTCTCTCTCTCTCTCTCTATCTCTATCTCTTTTTCAGGCTGATCCCTTGGAACACAGGGGCCCCCTGTGTTCACTTCTCTGCCCGGGCTTCTAAGACCCACATGAGAGGGAGTCCAAGGTGGGGCACCATCCACTATTCAAGCAGATGCCTGTGGCCTACGTGAATGGTATAAGTCCCTTGTCTTGGGACTTCATTGGCTTTCTGTGTAACCAAGGAATATCAGCCTCTTTCTCACCTCTATTTTCTTAACTGCTTTCTTATCTCTATATATATCTCTAAATAAATCCTTATCTCCTTCTATATCTGTAAATAAATAAATCTCTCATCACCAATGCCGTCCCACCTCGGATACCCTGGATCCAACCGGGGCTGGTCCCCAGTAAAGGAGGCCTTAAAAATAGTTGAGAAAAGAAGACAAGCTAAAGACAAAGGAGAAAAGGGAAAATATACCCATTTGAATGCAGATTTCCAATGAATAGCAAAGAGAGATAAGAAAGCCTTCCTCAGCGATTGATGCAAAAAATAGAGGAAAACATTACAATGGGAAAGACTAGAGAAAGAGGAAAATTAGAGATACCAAGGGAACGTTTCATGCAAAGATGAGCACAATAAAGGACAGAAATGGTAAGGATCTAACAGAAGCAGAAGATATTAAGAAGAGGTGGCAAGAATACAGAGAAGAACTGTACAAAAGAGATCTTCATAACCCAGATAACTATGATGGTGTCATCACTCACCTAGAGCCAGACATCCTGAAATACGAAGTCAAGTGGGCCTTAGGAAGCATCACTATGAACAAAGCTAGTGGAGGTGATTGAATTCCAGTTGAGCTATTTCAAATCATGAAAGATGATGCTTTGAAAGTGCTATGTTCACTATGCCAGCAAATTTGGAAAGCTCAAAAGTGGCCACAGGACTGGAAAAGGTCAGTTTTCATTCCAATCCCAAAAAAAGGCAATGCCAAAGAATGCTCCAACTACCACACAATTGCACTCATCTCACATGCTAGTAAATAATGCTCAAAACTCTCCAAGCCAGCCTTCAACAATATGTGAACTATGAACTTTCAGATGTTCAAGCTGGATTTAATAAAATCAAAAGAACCAAAGATCAAATTACCAACATCTGCTGGATCATCGAAAAAGCAAGAGAGTTCCAGAAAAACATCTACTTCTGCTTAATGGACTATGCCAAAGCCTTTGAGTGTGTGGATCACAACAAACTGTGGGAAATTCTGAAACAGATAGGAATACCAGACCACCTGACCTGACTCCTGAGAAATCTGTATGCAGGCCAAGAAGCAACAGTTAGAACTGGACTTGGAGCAACAGACTGGTTCCAAACTGGGAAAAGTGTACATCAAGTCTGTATATTGTCACCCTGCTTATTTAACTTCTATGCAGAGTACATCATGAGAAACGCTGGACTGGAAGAAACACAAGCTGGAATCAAGATTGCAGGGAGAAATATCAATCACCTCAGATATGCAGATGACACCACCCTTATGGCAGAAAGGGAAGAGGAGCTAAAAAGCCTCTTGATGAAAGTGAAAGAGGAGAGTGAAAAAGTTGGCTTAAAGCTCAGCATTCAGAAAACTAAGATCATGGCATCTGGTCCCATCACTTCATGGCAAATAGATGGGGAAACAATGGAAACAGTAAGAGACTTTATTTTGAGGGGCTCCAAAATCACTGCAGATAGTGACAGCAGCCATGAAATTAAAAGACATTTGCTCCTTGGAAGAAACGTTGTCACCAACCTAGACAGCATATTAAAAAGCAGAGACATTATTTTGCCAAGAAAGGTCCGTCTAGTCAAGGCTATGGTTTTTCCAGTAGTCATGTATGAATGTGAGAGTTGAACTATAAAGAAAGGTGAGTGCCAAAGAATTGATGCTTTTGAACTGTGGTGTTGGAGAAGACTCTTGAGAGTCCCTTGGACTGCAAGGAGATCCAACCAGTCCATCCTAAAGGAGAGCAGTCCTGGGTGTTCATTGGCAGGACTGATGCTGAAGCTGAAACTGAAATACTTTAGCCACCTGATGCAAAGAGCTGACTCATTTGAGAAGACCCTGATGCTCGGAAAGATTGAGGGCAGGAGGAGAAGGAGAAGACAGAGGATGAGATGGTTGGATGGCATCACCGACTCGATGGACATGCGTTTGGGTGTACTCCAGGAGTTGGTGATGGACAGGAAGGCCTGGCATACTGCAGTCCATGGAGTTGCAGAGAGTCGGACATGACTGAGCAACTGAAGTGAACTGAACTGAATAAAAAACAGTATGAAGATTCATCAAAACATTAAAAATAGAACTACCACTTGGTCCAACAATTCCACTCCTAAGTATATATCTGAAGAAAGCAAAAACACTAATTAGAAAAGATATGTACACCCCTATGTACACCACAGCCTTATTTACAATAGCCAAGATATGGAAGCAATCTTATCTGTTCGTCCATTGATAGGCACTTAGAGGTAGATAGATAGATAGATATAAAATGAATATTACTCAGCCATAAAAAGAATGAAATCTTGCCATTTGCAATAGCACACATGGACCAGGAGGATATTTGCATAGTGAAATAAGTTAAACAGAGTAAGACAAATACTATATGAATTCACTTTTATTTGAAATCTTTAAAAACAAAACAAAACAAATGAACAAACATAACAAAGTAGAAACAAAGTTATAGATACAGAAAACAGGTAGTTGCTGGAGGGGAAGAGGGTGAGAGGAGGAAAAGAAATAGGTGAGAGGAATTAAGAGTTACAAATTTCCAGGTGCAAAATAAATGAGTCACGGGTAGAAAATGTACAGGGGTGGTGAAGTCGCTCAGTCGTGTCCGACTCTTTGCGACCCCGTGGACTGTAACCTACTAGGCTTCTCCGCCCATGGGATTCTCCAGGCAAGAATACTGGAGTGGATTGCCAAGAAAATGTACAGTGTGGGGGAAATTGTCAATAATTATATAATATATTTGTATGGTGATAAGTAATAGTAAGTAATAACTAGACTTATGGTGATCATTTTGGAATGTATCAAAATATTAAATCACTATGTTGTACAACAGGAACTTATGAAGTTTAGTAGGTCAATTATACTTAAAAAACAAACCAAAAAACTCATGAAAAAAGAGATCAGATTTGTGGTTACCAGATACAGCGGGTGGAGAAGGCAAAACTGGATGAAGGCCGTTAAAAGGCACAAACTTTCAGTTATAAGATAAATTAGTACTGGGGATTTCTGGTATAACATGGTAAATATAATTAACACGGCTGTATATTATACATGAAAGTTGTGTAGAGAGTAAATCCTAAGAGGAAAAAACATTTTTCCTATTTCTTTAATTGTGCATTTATGTGAGATAATGGATATTTACTAAGCTTACTGTAATAATCATTTCATGATGTATATAAGTCAAATCATTATGCTGTACACCTAAAACTTACATAGTGCTGTATGTTAACTATATCTCAGTGAAACTGGAAGATAAAAAATATGCACATTGATAAAGATTTATCAAAGCTTATAATATTTCAATTCTTTCAAAATGTTTAAGATATATCCAGTTAAATGGACAGTTTTCAACCTCAAGAGTAAGACATATAATATAGTCATTTGATAGGTCTTGGTAAAGCTTTTTTAATTCATTTCCCTGATGTTGCAAAATCTAATGCCTCAAATGACTGACTAATAACTCTTTTTGCAAGTCAAGCAGTTTACACTATTTTATTTTCAACAAAAACCAAAGGCAGATATATCCACTAATACACAATTAAAAATTAATGGTAGATCTCTATGTGGGTTTGGGGGGCATTTTTCTTAAAAGCAGTTCAGAAAATTGAATGGTATTGCCATTAAAATTGCTTTTATTCCTTATTATTTATTTATGTGAACAAGATTTCTCAGTGCCTGCACTGATTAAAACAAAAAATAGGAGTTGAATTGATCTGAACATTGTCTCATTCTACCAGAGAATAATAGTCACACATGCGTTTATGAAATAAGTGGGGGAAAGTCTCCCTGATTCTGAGAGATGAGATACATCTTTAAAATTTTAAAGTTTACTTTATCAGTTATTATTTTACAAATGTTTTGACACATTTCTGTTGTTTTGATCAACTGTGTACTAATAATACTTATAGAAGAGATGTTTTACAGTCACACAATTTTTTCAATTTTCACATATATTTTGTGGCAGAAATATACACAAAGTTGAAGGAGATCTTCCAGCAGAAAAATCCATTATAACAAGATACAAGTCTGCGGAGGATATAAATGGACAGTCAAGGAGAAAAGGGAACAAGTATAAATTTTCTATTATAAAAGAGCTTGTTCATGTGTTTTTTAAACAGTTTACTGTTGGTAGTTAACTTTTATGTTATTTATATTATTTTTAAAGAAAAGTAACAATTTATTTTTAAATGTTAATATCTATAATGTGTTAGAATTTCATTCTTTCCAAATATTCACGTGAAAAAAAAAATTTAAGTTCCATTTAAAAGGGAGCCTTCAGTTCTCAAGGGAACACAGAGATTCAAAAAATTCTTTTACTGAATACACAAACAAAAAAGTTTAAAGGCAGTAGCTCTAGAGAAACTCATACATGAATAAATACTTGAGCATATTTTTATAAGGAAGCTCAGGACAGTAAAAAGCTAGAAACAACCCAAATATCCATAAATAGTAGATTAAAAAACAAACTATAGAATACTTAAATAATGGAATAATACACAGCAGTAAAATGAACAGTAAAATACAGCTACTGGCACCAACATGAGTAAACAAAAGTAGAAATTCCTAACAGAATAGACAGCCTGAATCCATTTTTGTCAAGCTTATATGTGTGCATGCTAAGTTCCTGTCTGACTGTGCCTTGCTAAGGCCTGTAGCCCACCAGGCTCCTCTGTCCATGGAATTCTCCAGGCAAGAATACTGGAGTGGGTGGCCGTCCCCTCCTCCAGAGGATCTTCCAGACCCAGGGATCAAACCTGTGTTTCTTATGTCTCATGCATTGGCAGGCAGGTTCTTTACCTCTAGCACCACCTGGGAAGTAACTTGTCAAGCTTAATAATGGATGAAATTAAAATAAATATATATATTACTTAGAGCAACAGATGTAAGTGTTAAAACTATGAGGAAAAGCAAGAAAATGTTTGTCATAAGGACAGGTTGGTGAAGATACTCGCTAAGAGGGAGGCCATGTGATCAAGAAGGAACTCACTGGAGGGGAGGGGAGAGCTTTGAAGAGCAATAAAACAAGATCTGAACTAGCAGAAAAACTCACTATTGTAACATTGCAGGACACGATAAGACCTTCCTGGAGTAAATCATCATTCACCACTCACGTCCTTTACCTGCTTTTTGTCTATAGAAAAAAACTTTAGTCAAGGGCTAAACTTAGAGAGCTGGGAAAATGCAGAAAGGGAAACAGTCAAGCAAGACAAAATATTAATACTTTAGCCATTAAACAAAGTCAAGGATGGAGAAGGAAATGGCAACCCACTCCAGTACTCTTGCCTGGGAAATTCCAGGGACAGAGGGGCCTGGTGGGCTACAGTCCATGAGGTTGCAAAGGATCAGACATGACTAAGTGACTTTCACAAAGTCAAGGATCTTTAGTTCTTCCTCGGGGACTATAGATAGGATTCTGAGCCATATCCTTTGAGCAGTTTCATAGATACTGAAACTTCCCCCAGGTGGAAGAAGTGAACTGTATGTGGCCCACAGGCATGAAGACCCCAGACAGGTTGGAACTAGAAGGTTGATGATGCTGACTCCCAATGACCTCACCACCAACCAATCAGAAGAACACCCATGACCTGATCACACACCCCACAAAACTCCTCTCTCACCTTATCTTTTCTTTGTTTATTTTTTCATTTTTATTTTTTATTATATAAATTTATTTAATTGTAGGCTAATTACTTTACAATATTGTAGTGGTTTTGCCATACATTGACATGAATCTGCCACGGGTGTACATGTGTTCCCCATCCTGAACCCCCCCTCCCACCTCCCTCCTCATCCCATCCCTCTGGGGGATCATCCCAGTGCACTACCCCTGAGCACTCTGTCTCATGCATCAAACCTGGACTGGCGATCCATTTCACATATGATAATATACATGTTTCAATGCCATTCTCCCAAATCACCCACCCTCGCCCTCTACCACAGAGTCCAAAAGACTGTTCTACACATCTGTGTCTCTTTTGGTATCCCACATGTAGGGTATCGTTACCATCTTTCTAAATTCCATATATATGCATTAGTATACTGTATTAGTGTTTTTCTTTTTGGCTTATTTCACTCTGTATAATAGGCTCCAGTTTCATCCACCTCATTAGAACTGATTCAAATGTATTCTTTTTAATGGCTGAGTAATATTCCATTGTGTATATGTACCACAGATTTCTTATCCATTCATCTGCTGATGGACATCTAGGTTGCTTCCATATCCTGGCTATTGTAAACAGTGCTGTGACGAACATTGGGGTACACGTGTCTCTTTCAATTCTGGTTTCCTCAGTTTGCATGCCCAGCAGTGGGATTGCTGGGTCATATGGCAGTTCTATTTCCAGTTTTTTAAGGAATCTCTACACTGTTCTCCATAGTGGCTGTACTAGTTTGCATTCCCACCAACAGTGTCAGAGGGTTCCCTTTTCTCCACACCCTCTCCAGCATTTACTGCTTGTAGACTTTTGGATAGCAGACATTCTGACTGGCATGAAATGGTACCTCATTGTCATTTTGATTTGCATTTCTCTGATAGTGAGTAATGTTGAGCATCTTTTCATGTGTTTGTTAGCCATCTGTACATCTTCTTTGGAGGAATGTCTGTTTAGTTCTTTGGCTCATTTTTTTACTGGGTCATTTATTTTTCTGGAATTGAGCTGCAGGAGTGCTTGTATATTTTTGAGATTAATTCTTTGTCAGTTGCTTCATTTGCTATTAATTGATTTGCATTTCTCTGATAATGAGTGATGTTGAGCATCTTTTCATGTGTTTGTTAGCCATCTGTACATCTTCTTTGGAGGAATGTCTGTTTAGTTCTTTGGCTCATTTTTTTACTGGGTCATTTATTTTTCTGGAATTGAGCTGCAGGAGTGCTTGTATATTTTTGAGATTAATTCTTTGTCAGTTGCTTCATTTGCTATTATTTTCTCCATTCTGAAGGCTGTCTTTTCGCCTTACTTATAGTTTCCTTTGTTGTGCAAAAGCTTTTAATTTTAATTAGGCACCATTGGTTTATTTTTGTTTTTATTTCCAATACTCTGGGAGGTAGGTCATAGAGGATCCTGCTGTGATTTTTGTTGGAGAGTGTTTTGCCTGTTTTCCTCTAGGAGTTTTATAGTTTCTGGTCTTATGTTTAGATCTTTAATCCATTTTGAGTTTATTTTTGTGTTTGGTATTAGAAAGTGTTCTAGTTTCATTCTTTTACAAATGGTTGACCAGTTTTCCCAACACCACTTGTTAAAGAGGTTGTCTTTTCTCCATTGTATATTCTTGCCTCTTTTGTCAAAGATAAGGTGTCCATAGGTGTGTGAATTTATCTCTGGGCTTTCTATTTTGTTCCATTTATCTATATTTCTATCTTTGTGCCAGTACCATACTGTCTTGATGACTGTGGCTTTGTAGTAGAGCCTGAAGTCAGGCAGGTTGATTCCTCTAGTTTCATTCTTCTTTCTCAAGATTGCTTTGGCTATTCAAGGCTTTTTGTATTTCCATACAAATTGTGAAATTATTTGTTCTAGTTCTGTGAAAAATACCATTGGTAGCTTAATAGGGATTGCATTGAATCTATAGATTGCTTTGGGTAGCATACTCATTTTCACTATATTGATTCTTCCAATCCATAAACATGGTATATTTCTCCATCTATTAGTATCCTCTTTGATTTCTTTCATCAGTGTTTTATAGTTTAGTTTCTTTAGGTAGATATATTCCTAAGTATTTTATTCTTTTCATTGCAATGGTAAATGGGATTGTCTCCTTAATTTCTCTTTCTGTTTTCTCATTGTTAGTGTATAGGAATGCAAGGGATTTCTGTGTGTTAATTTTATATCCTGCAACTTTACTATATTTATTGATTAGCTCTAATAATTTTCTGGTGGAGTCTTAGGGTTTTCTATGTAGAGGATCATGTCATCTGCAAACAGTGAGAGTTTTACTTCTTCTTTTCCAATCTGGATTCCTTTTATTTCTTTTTCTGCTTTGATTGCTGTGGCCAAAACTTCCCAAATTGTGTTGAATAGTAGTAGTGAGAGTGGACACCCTTGTCATGTTCCTGACTTTAGGGGAAATGCTTTCAGTTTTTCACCATTGAGGATAATGTTTGCTGTTGGTTTGTCATATATGGCTTTTATTGTGTTGAGGTATGTCCCTTCTATTCGTGCTTTTTTGCCGGGGTCCAGTCCCAGTGGATCCAGGGTAATTCGAAGGGGAGACGGAGTAGGAGTCCTAGGAAAAAACTTATTTAATTACAGATATAGAGAGAGATTAGAAACGGATAGTGTAGTAGGAAAATTAGTGGAGAAAAAGAGGCTGAATAACTTGGTTTACGTGGAATACCAATCACCACCTACGTAGGCCACAGGCGTCTTTCCGTTCTCCTAAAGGAGAGGAGGCACTGAGGCCTCCCCAGTCCGATCTTAGAAGCCCAGGCAGAATTAGCAGGCTTGGTGAGTACCCACATTTCAGATGGGAATTCAGCCAGAAAAACGGGGAGCAAGAAAGAAACGACATGGGGAATCAGTCTTTCCAGAAACTGATCTGATTTCTTTATTTTTCAGGTTTGCTTATATACTTTTTGTTATACATAAGGATGAGTACAGAGTCACGTGGGGGTCAGCAGACCTGACCCTTGTCACAATCAAGTGCTTCATATAAAATTATACAAAGGTCTTATGGGTTTTACATCATCTTCTGGCCATGAAGCCTGCTGACATTTTATGGCCCTTTCTGATAACGGTCAGTTAACCAGAAAACTTATTTTTTCCAGGGGTGATTTTTTCTTAAACCAGGCGCCACCCTCCAAATAAAGTTGCATTCCTATAGGGTGAGGGTGTAGTGAGTTACAACTAAGAAAGGAATTTACTTAGCCTAAGGTTTAACATGATTAATCTTAAAGGTTAGTACTTATTTCTCCTATATGCTAGTTATATTCATTATAAGGGCAAGGAATATGGAAATTTAGCAGCAAATATTGGCTCAACAAATGAAAACCCTTCACCAGTATTCCCCTTAAGATCTATTTAAGATAGATCCCCTTAAGATAGTGATAAAGTTACATTTTTACATAGCAAAGACACAGTGATTTATAACAAAGTTCAGTGATCTATAACAAAAGAGAAAATTCATTAACTCAAAAAGTCTAGTATTGCTAACATCAAAAACTACTATATTTCCTTTTCTATATTCCAAATACATTGATTAATATATTCCCAGGTGCCTAAGGATATGGAGGCCTGGCGGCAATCATTGACTCAACAATGAGAAAAGCCCTATGCTAATACTCCAAACTCTCTGTGCTGTTTATGGTTGAGAGGTTGTCACACAAGCTAGTCTGTCAGCAGAGAGATTAAGATCTATTTAGTCTTAAGATAGTGATAAAGTTACATTTTTACATAGCAAGGACACAGTGATTTATAACAAAGTACAGTGATCTATAACAAAAGAGAAAATTCATTAACTCAAAAAGTCTAGTATTGCTAACATCAAAAACTACTATATTTCCTTTTCTATATTCCAAATACATTGATTAATATATTCCCAGGTGCCTAAGGATATGGAGGCCTGGCAGCAATCATTGACTCAACAATGAGAAAAGCCCTATGCTAATTAAGACTTTCAAAATACTCCAAGCTCTCTGTGCTGTTTATGGTTGAGAGGTTGTCACACAAGCTAGTCTGTCAGTAGAGAGGTTTGACCTGAGACACCCTTGTCACACCCAGGGCAGGGAATTAGCAGCAATTATTGGCACAACAAATGAAAAACCCTTCACCAGTATAATTCCTAACTAACCCACTATACTAATTTCTGACTTCCCAAAAGAATTTGCCTTTAGTAAGTCTAAAACATCTCGTGCCTCTCAAGGTTGGGAGGCTGTAAACAATCACATGTGGCCAGAGGAACCTGTACAGGCAGGCTAGATAACCTTCAGAGGAGTTTCTAAGTTGAAACAGTCTTGTCACGCCCAGGAATTTTTATTGACTTGGAGCTGCATGTTTACTCCTTCTTGGAGAGAACCGGTGGGGAACAGCCCCCTGTGTAGTCAGAGGTGTAGGTGAGAGCATGAAACAGTAAAGTAGGTAGACTCTGGTTTTGGGGGTAGATGCTCAGGAACAGGGGGTTTCCTGAGGCTTGATCACGCTTTTGCGTATGCCAAGCCTCCTTCCTCATGACCCTTGCCATGGGCGGAGTTCCTCACGCTGGCTCCAGGCATTCCTCGTCATGTGTTCCATCTTTTCTTTTTCTGATTTTTACCAACAAGTGTGTATGAGAAGTACATTTCAGCCTGTGAAACAGTAGGCTGATGTAAGTTATTCTTAAAAACAACCCAGTACTTTTGTTTTTCTGTGACATTATAGGCACTCTGGTTTCCGTTATTGGAGGCAATGATGGCCCCTCAGAAGCTGTCTAGTTCAGCTGCACCTCATCCACACTCTGAAGGTAAGTTTATCAGCATCCATCTATGCCATCACTCAATTTTTATCTGCTAGAAATAGTCATTTAGATACCTTCTCCCAGCATCATATTTTTATTGTCCTTAATGAAGTCATATTGTAATGTTGATCTCATTTTTCAGATTCTCTTCTTTCTGAGGCACCAGTTACATCCTTTGTCTAAATAACAGTAGCTTTGCAGCTTACCAGGTTAACTTTAAAATATCAAACTGACCTTGGTTAGCTAAGTTTCTAGGAAGTTTTATTCCTGTGACTTACAGTAAAAACCTAAAACTCTGATTTTAAACTAACCCTAATAATAACATGTTGTTATAACAGCTCTGAAATCTTTGACCATGCAAGTTCTCAACAGTATGGCTGCATTTATTGCCCTTCCATCCATCCTGCAGCGAATTTTACAGGTGAGTTGAAAGGGTAAAATTCAGTGTTGATCAATTTTAACTTATATTTTAGTTATGTATAAATAATGTTTAAACAGGTCTCAAACACAATGCAGCTGATTTTCGGCATTAGATAAATGTCTAAGATATGACTATGACTCTCATCCTTTAGCTGTCATCCAGTGATGTCAGTTTACTTGGCACACACTTGCAGCCTTCACTTGTTCACTGTGACCTTGGGATTCAGATACATAAGCTTCTTTTTGGTGTTCTGTTTCCAGCTGGTTACACTTTTTAGTGCAGAAAAAACCCACATGAAAATTGTTAATATGGACATTTCTTAATCTTGTTACTTAGGTTTTCTAACTCATCCTAAAACTTTGTCCAAAACTCATATCCTTCTCTTCAGCAAAAAGGCCTGAACCTTTCCAACTTCATCAAAAAGAGAATGCTAAAAATATGATGCTAAGATATTAAAAAAAAAAAAATCTGTGAACATTCTTGGGGAAACAGTAGGAATTATCCTTAGAATCCATTTTGTCTTTCCTTACATTATGCAGGATAAGTGAAAAGTGAAAGTGTTAGTTGCTCAGTCGTGCCCAGCTCTTTAAGACCCCATGGACTATAATGCGCCAGGCTCCTCTGTCCATGAAATTTTCCAGGCAAGAATACTGGAGTGGGTAGCTATTCCTTCCCCAGGGAATTTTCCCAACCCAGGGATCAAACCGTGGTCTACCACAATGCAGGCAAATTCTTTTATCATCTGAGCCACCAGGGAAGCAGGATACAGACACACCAAAACAAAGCAAAACAGTAATATGATGCTGTTGATCTTCATAATTTTCAAATTATTTTTATCCAACCAAGAATGTTGCTTTCAGCTCTCTTTTAAGACTCTACAAGCTCTCCTTTCCCATCTGGTATGAAGCAGCTGGGCCTTTGCTGATAAAGACTGCTGTGTCCAATAGTCTCTCACCACATTGTATGTTATCGTTTAGAATGTATCTTCACATATGTCACTTCATTTGATTTTTATCATAAATTGAATAATAATTTGGTACAGACGGCTTTTCTTATATCCGTTCTAAAATACATTTGTCATAAGGTTTTAGTAATATATGAACTATCTCTATAATGCAGGAGTACTTTAATTTACCAAGTAAATTAGAAAAAAAATGAAATCCTAAAGCCAAAAGTGTCTTCCCTCTCATTATACACATTTAGCTTTATGTTGAGCTTTCATCACATTTTAATACATAAATTATAATAAATAAAAATTGATTTTTTCTTTTGGCAAATGCATATAATTTTTTTAAAAATAGTGTATTTCAAGACTTGTATCCTTGAAGGCTTTTGGTATTTGAAAATCTTTATTTTTGTGTTATACTGGTATTCATTGTAGCTGTATTCTTATCATTTCCACCATCAGTGGTTAACTCACACTAATCAGGAGAGTATGCTGATTGTTAAATTCCTATTTGCACGTAACTCTACCTTATGTTTGTATAGAATTTTTATTTTTTCAAGTTGCTTTCACAGGTACTGTATTTGAAGCTCACAAGAATCTCTTGAAGTAGGTGGGGCTACTGTAAAAATTTCTGTTGATGAAGGAGGAAACTAAAGTATAGAAAGTTAAGTACCTGATCCACCAATAGGGGCAACATCCAGACTACCATCAAAGTCTCTGATCTCTTAATATACACTGTCTCCCACTATATCATGTAAGCTCCTTCATTTGCTTCATTCAGTCCCTGGTGTTTCGTGGCACTCTAATCTTATAAATCTAGTGGCTTCCCTGGTGGTTCAGGTGGTAAAGAATCCGCCTGCAATGGGTTTGATCTGGGTTCAATCCCTGGGTTGGGAAGATCCCCTGGTTTGGGAAGATCTCCTGGGGAAGGGAATGGCCACCCACTTCTGTTTTCTGGCCTGGAGAATTCCATGGACTATACAGTCCTTGGGATCTCAAAGAGTCAGAACACAACTGAGCGACTTTCACTGGTTTTTTGAGGAGTTAGTTATTAATTGGTTTATATATTGTATGTTACCCTATTTGTTAATTATCTGTGTAGATGGAAAAATGGCACAGTTCTTGCCCTAAAAGACCTGTGGAGAGACAAGAAAATATCTGCTATACCAATTCATAGGGCTCTAAAGAGCAGGTCATATTGGCCACCTTAAGGATTACATGCTCTGAACCCCAGGTAGGGTAATTGCTACTTCTATATCTGTACACTTTCAGTCCACATAATAGCTGGAACAGCCATGTGAAACCTTGACTCTGCCTCTTGACTCTACCTGATTGACTCAGAGTGGGCAGCTGGCCAAGAGGGGCCAACCAGTATCCTTTTCAGGAAATTTTGGAACTGAATTGAAAAGGTGAAGAGTTTCTCTGCAGTTCTCTGGATTATATAAGGTACAAAAGTTCAGGAGCTGACAGTGACTACCTTTCTGTCATATGGACTGAAATAGTATAAAGTTAATCTTCAAAGAGAAGAACAATGAAGCAGGCACACAAAGAGGAGAATAGACAGGATGCATGGAGAAGAGAGAAGATAGAAGGAGAGGATTCAAGACACTGGGAGAGGAGTGTGGAGAGAAAATCTGAAGGTGTCTGCATCCCTCATTGTGGTTCTTAAGCCTTACCTGTATTCCTTTGTTTGGATCCTTAAACACCCTGGCACCTTTACAATTATTATATTTTTTGAGTAAGATAGAATGAGCTAGGTTTCTCCTCTATAGCCAGAGGAATACCAATGAAAGTATATATGTGAGACAGACTGTCAAAAGATTTCCTGGAGGAATAGATGTCTGAACTGAATCTTAAAAAGCCTAAAGTCAGTGGTTTATAAAAAAAAGAAAGAAAAGGACTATCTAAGCAGAGTGAACTATATATAAAAGAATCTGAGGTGAAACATGGTTGGTGGTATGTTTGATGAGTTGCAGATGTTTAAGTATGCTTGGAACATAGGACAAGATTAAAGTTGCGTCACAGAGCTGACGTGTGAGAGGCAGGGACCCTGTCCTTAATTGCTTTGTAAACTGTGGAAGGGACTTTGGTTTTTATTTTAAATTCACTAAATATTCATTAAAAGATTTTAACCAGAGGACTGATGGAATGAGGCTTCTGTTTAGAAAGATCACTCAGTCTGTATTATATAGGATAAAGTGGATGGGATCAAGACTGAGACTGAAAGCATAGAAATACCCAGAATGTATTCATAATAGGTACTCAAAGTTTGTTAATTGAGTTACATAGAATGGAAGGAGAAGGTGGATTCAGAACTTGCTTAGCTAACAGAATTTAATTGACCTTTTGACTGACTAGATGTAGGAAAACACAAGAACCCAGATAAGCCCCTGATTTCAGTTTTGTTTGGCTAACAATGAGCAGTGGGGAACACAAGACCAGATTTCATAGGAAGAGGTAAGAAGTGGAGAGGAAGATTTGGAAGTCATCAGCACAGAAGTAGTAGTTAAACTCTTTGAAACTAGAGGAAGTTCAGCATTAACGGAATTAGTAAAAAAGGCTTACGGCCAAAATAGAGTTCTAGGAAACATTCAAGTTTTCAGAGGGTTTACCTATTTTTATTGTCCCTTAGAACAGAAGAGATATTGACATGATGAGAGGTTCTCAGAGATCTTCCTGGCCTAAATGTTCATTCAGAATGTTCCTGGGGACCTTAATTGTGCAGGTTTCATTCATGAACATTAGGTGATAAGTCAGTATTTTTTTTCCCCTTTCAATTTTGATAAGTTAGTATTTTTAAGGGACCGTATTTATGTTGTATACATTCTGCCTTTACTCCCTGTTCTTATCTTCACTCTATGGCAAAAGTAATTTTTGGCTTCTGAAAAGCTGCTTATGCTTATTTTACTAAGGGAATTAATACAAGCAAATGACTGATATTCTCTTGGCATTATTCATATTTTAAAGTAATGCTTAATCAGTAAAAATTTTATTTTTTTAAATTTATTTTTATTGGAGCATAATTGCTTACAATGTTGTATTAGTTTCTGCTCTACAGCAGTGTGAATCAGCTGTATGTTTACATATATGCCCTCACTCTTTAGCCTTCCTCCAACCCCAGTTCACCCCATCCCACCCCTCTAGATCATCACAGAGTACCAAACTGAGCTCCCTGTGCTATATAGCAGCTTCCCATATGTATGGTATAATAAGTATCAGAAAGCAATAGAGGTATTGCTATTTGCAAGAACATAGAGGGGCCTAGAGAATATTATACTTAGTGAAGTGAGTCAGAAATACTGTATTATTGTTCAGTCACTAAGTCATGTCCAACTCTTTGGAGCCTCATGGACTGCAGCACACCAGGTCTCCCTATATGAAAAGTGAAAGTGTTAGTTGCTCAGTTGTGTCCAACTCTTTGAGACCCCATACACTGTAGCCCACCAGGCTCCCCTGCCATGGAATTTTCCAGGTAAGAATACTGGAAAGTGAAAGTGAAGTCTCTCAGTCATGTCCGACTCTTTGCGACCCCACGGACTGTAGCCTACCAGGCTCCTCCCTCCATGGGATTCTCCAGGCAAGAGTACTGGAGTGGGTTGCCATTTCCTTCTCCAATCACTTATATACGGGACTCTAAAAATAATACAAATGAATCTACATACAAATCAGAAACAGACTCACAGATATAAAAAAACAAGTTTATGGTTACCAAAAGGAGGAGAAGGGGAGAGGAACAAATTAGGAATATGGGTTTAACAGATGCAAACTCCTATGTATAAAAGGGATAAACAACATTCATTTACTATATGGCATGGGAAATTATATTCAATATCATATAACCTATAATAGAATATAATCAGAAAAAATAACTGAATCACTATGCTATATACCTGAAACTAACCTGATATTGTAAACCAACTATTACTTCAATTTAAAAGAAAGAAAATGCTGGAAAAAAGTGGTCATCACATCTTTTTATAACACGCTTTTTAAAAAACAAGTTTGTGTGAAGTACCTAAATGTGCTTTTCTTTTGTAGATTATGGACAAGTTAAAGAGAAACTTCAGCAGTTATTTATTACTGAAGAATCTAGCTGACATATTTGGAAAATAATTTGAAAAGCTAGTAGATTGCGTGCATGCTGTGCCAGAAGCCTTGAGCTCTCTTTTGCATTCTATAATTTATATGTTGTCCCAGCATGAGGTTATTTTCATGATTTTGCTTTTAAATTATGCATATTAGAGTGAAATGTACTGATATAAATATAGACGTGACCTATAAAGGTTTCTTCTTTTTCCAGCATTTAACCTTTTCAAGACCTGTTTATTCTCCAAACCACCCTTGTCATAGGTGAATGACAGAGCTTTTCTGTGCTGGAAAGTGTGCTTTTCTCTCCACACATACACAGTACATACTTGTAATGTGTATGTGTGGACATGTTAGAGTAGCTATTACAGTGTTTTTGTAATAAAGTATTATAGTGTCCATTGATACTTAAAGAAGTAAATGTATTTACTGAGAGCGTGACCATAAGTGTAGTTGGATATACGTTCAGAAGTCTTAACATGGATCCGTTTTTATGCAAAGAAAATTAAAAGATTGTCTCATGTGTACATGGCCTGAGTTGTCGTTCTAGTAAAGAGCTAGTCTGAGATGTCTGTTGTTTTGTCTTTTGCAGATGCTCTGCACATGTTGGACAGGTATCTTTAACTTAGTGAGACAGATTTCCTCAGTTAAGTTTAAGTGATTTGTTCAAGCCCAAAGTAAACTTGTTAATTACTGCACAAATGTCTCACTTAGTGAGACAGATTTCCCCAGTAAGTTTAAGTGATCTCTTCAAGCCCAAAGTACACAAAGTAAATTAGTACACAAAGTAAAATTAGTACACTAATTAACAAGTACAAGTAAACTTGTTAATTAGTACACGGTTTCTTCAGCAGTACCTCAGCATCAGGACCAGGAACCTATGGCAGACAGTCTGGTGCTGCTCTTGACCAGCTGAAAGTACTGAACACTGATCTGAGTTAGAAACTGCATCTATCCTGTCTTCAGGACCCATCACCAGAGCATAGAAGAGAAAAAAAACAAATCCTAAGATTATGTTGTACAAGCGCATGAAAGCACAGTTTCTTCTCACATTTCTGTATCTTTCTCCTAAGTTTTCCCTGGTCCACAGTCTTTTTTTTTTTTTTTTTTTTTCTCTTAACATCTGAACTCACTGTTCCAAGATTTTAATAACCTCCTTAATAAGTAACCAGACGTGTTCCCCATACCTCCCAGCAAACATTAGTTTATCGTTTAGTTATTCATATTTATTACTCTTATCTAGCAAATATTAGTTTATTATTTAGTTTATCAGTTTATATGTCATTTTCCTTTCTTGAAATCTCCTCCTAAGAAAGACTCAGAGACTGAGACCAGAATTTACAGCCACCAATATTTGATAATAGGGATGGGACCTCAAGGTGGACCATGGGGAGAGAAACCTAAATCCCCAACCACAGAGAATGGTTGAATAACACATACTGTCTTCACATGTTTCATACCCTTTAACTGTTCCCATTATTTGATGATATGGGAAACTGCTCACAACATACTATTAAGTAAAAAAAGTAAACGTATTATGTGAAATGCCCCCCAAAATACATCCTTCTTTCTCCTTCCCCAGAAATAAGACTGGAAGAATATACCTCAAAAAATCAAAAGTGTTTCTATCAGGGTGGTTAGATTTCAGTTCACTTTTATTTTTGTACACAACAGTATTGTTCAAATTGTCTATAATAAACAAGTTATTTGGCATACCTCATATGAAAAGCAGTGGAAGGAACATTGTCTAGGTATCTGTTGTTTATCAGTAGTGATTTGATTTAAAAAAACTGAAAAACTGCAAGCTGCTTAGATTCAGAAACTGATCTCCTAAACTGGCATGACTTGGTTTGGACCAGACGGTGGCCAGATGTGGGTCACAGGAGGAGTTGAACAGATTCTGAGTGTTCTTGAGTACTTTGGTTTTAATGTAGCAGATAAATAAGAGCTCAAAAAGGGATGTATGTGTATTAGTTGGCTCAGTCATGTCTGACTCTTTGTGACCTCATGGAATATAGTGGGCCAGGCTCCTCTGTTCATGGGATTTTCCTGACAAGAATACTGGAGTGGGTTGCCATTTCCTTCTCCAGGGGATCTTCCTGACCAGAAATCGAACCTGGGTCTCCTGCATTGCAAACAGATTCTTTACCATGTGAGCTATCTGGAAAGCCCCCCAAAAGAATAGGTGGTGTTTAATAAGAAGGAAAGGAAGCTTGCTACAGAAACAAAACCAGAGTGAAATTTATGGTTGTTAAGCAAGAGACTTGGATCATTTAAATTTTATTTACTTTTCCAAATGCTCTGATGACCTGAGACCAGTGTGCATTTCCAGTAGAAAGGCTCATGGAAGAATAAGTATTTTGTGACTATTGACAAATACTTAAGAGTACTTGGCTTTTTCAGATAACTTATATTTTAAAATACATTTAAAATAACAGGAATAGAATTATAATCTTTAGCAACTTTTTTCTAATTAGGACCCAGTTTATGGAAAAGGAAAACTTGGAGAAATCCAAGGCCTTATTCTGGGAATGTTGGATACCTTTAACTATGAACAGGTAAGCTACTTTCTGTTTCTACGCCCATTCTAAGGTTGAAAGAAGCTATTTTTTTCTCTTTGCACCTATACTTTTTCTTTAGAAATTACCATCTGTTTAATGCTAGTTTGAAAGATTGAAGTGTATGACTTTCTAATTTTAAAATTTCTCTTGACCTTTTTAATTTATTTTGTATACATATACACATATATTCTGTAATGTGTAATTGCAGCTTTTGAATTTATTTTATTCTTTTGATTCATGGGCCGTGGGACATATATATTGTTTTCCAAATGAAAAATATAAGAAACTTTCTTGGAAAATAATGGAATATAAAGGTATAACTCAAAAAAGGAAGGGTCAACATGAGTATAGAAAAATTGCAGAATAAAATTAATGTTCTTTTAAACATTCTGAAACAGTTAATCACCACTAACCAGAAATAGTCATTTAGTTCAGTTCAGTTCCGTTCCTCAGTCATGTCCAACTCTTTGCGGCCCCATGAATTGCAGCACGCCAGGCCTCCCTATCCATCACCAACTCCCGGAGTTCACTCAAACTCATGTCCATCGAGTTAGTGATGCCATCTAGCCATCTCATCCTCTGTTGTCCCCTTCTCCTCCTGCCCCCAATCCCTCCCAGCATCACAGTCTTTTCCAATGAGTCAACTCTTCGCATGAGGTGGCCAAAGTACTGGAGTTTCAGCTTTAGCATCAGTCCTTCCAGTGAACACCCAGGACTGATCTCCTTTAGAATGGACTGGTTGGATCTCCTTGTAGTCCAAGGGACTCTCAAGAGTCTTCTCCAACACCACAGTTCAAAAGCATCAATTCTTCAGACCTCAGCTTTCTTCACAGTCCAACTCTCACATCCATACATGACTACAGGAAAAACCATAGCCTTGACTAGATAGACCTTTGTTGGCAAAGTAATGTCTCTGCTTTTGAATATGCTATCTAGGTTGGTCATAACTTTAAGAGGCAGGTCAGGTGGTCTGGTATTCCCATCTCTTTCAGAATTTTCCACAGTTTATTGTGATCCACACAATCAAAGGCTTTGGCATAGTCAATAAAGCAGAAATAGATTTTTTTTTTTGGAACTCTCTTGCTTTTTCCATGATCCAGCGGATGTTTCTTCCCTTAACCCAAAACTGCCTGTGGCATTAATTCTCAGTAAGAGCCAGCTTGGTGTAATTTTTCTTCATGTACTTCATTCAAAGTGACTCATGAAGCCACCAAGGAAAATTGCCATTTAGACATGTTAGATACAATGTCTGCTTTTTTAATAGAAGAAAAAGAAAGAAATTGAGTGACAGAGCTTTTCTTAGGGTGTTGTAAGAACTGCAGTTTTGTTAAGTAAGCATAGCACAAGGAAGCTGATCCCACTTCAGGTACAGAGTCCATGATGGCAAAAGGAAGCTGAGTGCAAAACAGAAAATTTTTACAAACTTTGGAAGAGGAAGAAAAGATGGAGTTGATTGGAAAGAATTAAAATAGACCATTAGAACAGAAAGCTCTGCATTATAGATAAAGTTTAAGGACAAGACTGTGTAGCAAGAAGGATGGACAGTGTATCTTCCCCTTTGGGACTGACAGAAAAGAACTCAACTGCACGTCAAAATGGTATATCTGAATGTTGAGAATTAGATGTAGTAAGAAAACAATACTTTATAAACACAGGGTACCTTAAATGACATAATGTGATAGCTGTGAAATATCTTTATGTGACTTAATAACAGATGTCACAGTCTTGAGTAGATTCAAATAGCTTTTAAGTGCTGATTGGAAAATGTGATCTCTTGCCCAAGGGAGATGAAAAATGAGTAATGACCATTAGCTTTTCCAGTGAAAGGTTAATGTGGAATATTGCCATGGATGCAGTTTCTATTTAAAAAATCAGAGTATTTTTTTTAACAATTTGTTAGAACTTTGAGCAATTCAAAGAGAGCTTACTATATAAGTGTATAGATTTGGGTTAATGCAGTCATCTGAAAGCCATCAGTACCGAATTAAGCCGCAAGAATGGCAGAGCACTCATTTCTCCATAGTAACTAGTGACAGCCTTTTAATAATTATTTTGAGACTCTTGATGTAGTACTTATCAGTACTTGTACATTGAAGTTAACCACTTAAGTCTGAGGTGCTTTGATGTTTATTTGATTGATTTTATGCCTTTGTAGTATATTCCAATTGAGCTGTAGTTGAAAATGAAACAAGCGCAATTCTCCACTCATCCCCTCCATCTCTTTCACTTTATAAACAACTTTTTGTTGATTTCTTTTTATTTTGGTCATTCATAGACCCTGCTGGAAACGACAACTAGCCTTCTAAACCAAGATCTCCATTGGTCATTGTGTAACCTGAGAGCTTCAGTTACCAGAGGACTGAATCCCAAGCAGGATTACTGCTCTATTTGTTTGCAGCAGTACAAGAGGCGCCAAGAAATGGCTGATGAAATTATTGTCTTTAGGTAAGAGAGGGAAGGAAACGTAGTACATATGTGTGTGTACATGTATTGGCAGGCAGGAGCACATGTAGACACACAGCCCCAGTCAGCCATTCTGCCAGTGAACAAAACAAGGCAGAGTTCCCATAGGTCTTATATTCTGCATAGGGGTCAGGGGGAAAGAGTATTAGAGTGGTCAGGTCATAGGTAAATACAGGTAATAAGAGCTATGGAGAGAAATAACACACAGGGTAAGGGGATGGAAAAAAGTGTTCAGGGTGAGAATGCTATTTTAAGACACCATAATGAGGAAAAACATGTCTAAGAAAGTGACATTTGCGCAGAATGAGAGTGGTAGGAGTGAAGGTTAGGAATATATTTTAAGAGAAGAGCTAACTTGCTGATGTATCAGATGTGAAGTGACAGGGAAAAACATCTTCAGCCCAAGCTACTGAATGAATGTGGTACCATCCTCTAAAATAAGAAGGAATAGGCATGAGGACCTGGGGAAATCAAGAGTTTTGTCTTGGAGGTATTAGGTTTGAGATGCCTTTTAAACATTTAAGTAGGAATGTCAGGTAGACAGTTATTCTAGTCAGAGATATGTCCTGGAAATATAAATTTAGAAATCATCAGCATGTAAATGATATTTAAAGCCACAATGCAAAGAGAGAAGTCTAGTGCAAAAGTAGAAGGTTTGATCTCCGGAGGAGACAGCTCATCCAGAATATACAGATAGAGGCAATGTAAGATGGACTCCAGAGCCAGGCTTTAAACCTTGAGTTCAAACCTTTACTCTGCCACTTCCTAGCTATTCCAGTGAAGTTGCTCAGTCATGTCTGACTCTTTGCGACCCAGTGGACTGTAGCCTACCAGGCTCCTCCATTCGTGGGATTTTCCAGGCAAGAGTACTGGAGTGGGTTGCTGTTTCCTTCTCCTAGCTATTAGACTTTGACAAGTCATTTCATCTCTTTATATCTTAGTTTCTTTATTTGTAAAGAGGGATAATAATGGTACCTACCTTCTAGAGTTTTTGTGAAGATTAAATGAGATAATTTACATAAGATACTTAAGACCGTACTGACATACAGTAAGCACTGTATAAGTGTTAGCTTCTGTTTTTACAGGTAAAGATTGGTAGATGTGGTGATTAGAAGGGAAATTATTTCTTATCACATAAAGAACCCATTCATTCAACAACTGTTTATCAAGCACACTATATGTCAGGTACTATTAGAAGGGATAGGGTACCACATGAACAAAACAAAGGTTTTGCTCTCAGAGTTTATACTCTAGTGAAAGAGATAGACAAGTAAAATGCCAGATAGTAACTAACAAGGTAAAAAAAAAAATAAAGCATGTTAAGTGAGATGTAGAGTGTCTGTGGGGGAAGATTTTATGAAGAGTGGTCAGGGAGAACACCACTGTTAAGATGATTATGGACAGGTAGTTAAAAATGAATTAATTAATAAAAATATAATAACTACCATGAGTAAATATGGTAAAGAGGAGAGAGAACCTTGGGAACTAGTAATTTGTGAAAAGTTGTTAGGGAAACTTAAGTGACATTTGAGCAGAGACTTAAGGGAAGTTTCCATGCAATATCAGGGTAGAGTGCTCCAGGCGGAGGATCAGCAAGTGCAGAAACCGTGAGACAGGTGCTTGGCATACTTCTCTGGGAGTGAGTGAGCAGGCTACCATTGCCTGAGCAGAGTGAAGGGAAATGATAAGAGATGACTTCAGCAGCCAAATCATGTAGGAACTAAATCATTATGAAGAGTTAAACTCTTACTCTGAGATGAAAAGCCATTGGTTGGTTTTGAGGATAGGGTTGACACGATATAATCTATGTATTGAGGATCACTTTGACTGCTGTGGTGAGAATGGACTGCAGAAGATCAAGCGTGAAAGTGGAATGGCCATTTATGCTAATCCAAGTGAGAGATGGCCCAAGATGATTGTCATGAAGTAAGCAGTGGTGGGGTTCTGTTTATATTCTGAAGGTATAGCTGACAAGATCTGTTTACAGATTGTATATGAGGTATGAAAGAAAGAATAGTTTATGGCCTGAGAAGCTGGAAGGCTCTAGTTACTATTTATTTAGGTATGGAAGGTTGGATGAGAGTGTGCATTGAGGGTGGGGTTTGGTGGAAATCAAGAATTTGATTTGGGGCATGTTATATATTATGGGGGAGGATAGAGAAAAGGAAGATTTTAAAGACTATCGAAGAGAGAAAAGGACTGATTTCTGAGATGGTCCAACGTTTCAGGTTGGAGAAATGAGAAGGAATCAGTGAAGATGACTTAGAATTATGCTCAACACTTATTTCTGGAAGGTTTATTTGGTAGCTTAATATAATTAACAGGGAATTTCTTCATAGTAATAATGTTAGAATTTACTGTGTAGTAGTAACATTTTTGTGAATGCTTATAAATCAAATCATGACTCTTGAATTTGATGAGAAATACCACTCATGTTATTATCAAATAACTTATATAATTATTATTTCCCCCAGTTGACATTGTTCAAACTGTCTAAAAATGTTTCGCAGTTTGAGAAGTGAGCAGAAGTTCAGCTCACCCCTGGGTGGTTTGTAGTCAGAGAACTGTGATGCTGTTGTACTCACAACTGAAGTGTACACATACATGAGTCTGGATTTTAAAAAAGAGAGGAAAGCAACAAGGAAATCTCTTTTCTTATTTCTTAACCTATATACCCACCAGTGCATTTCAGCTTACTGGAAATAATTATCACTTTTAAATACTGTCTAATACAACTTAGGTTTATGATTTATGTTAATGAAAAGTGTCAGTTGGTTACCTTCATTTTGCAGCTGTGGCCATTTATATCACTCATTCTGTCTGCAAAGCAAAGAGTGCACCATAGAAATTGAAGGGCAAACAAGATGGACATGCTACAAATGCAGCTCAAGTAACAAAGCAGGAAAGCTGAGTGAAAATTCATCTGAAGTTACGAAGGGAAGGATAACCCCATCACAGGTAAAACTTGTTTTCATGTCAAGGTGGAGAAGGAAATGGCAACCCACTCCAGTATTCTTGCCTGGAGAAGTCCATGGACAGAGGAGCCTGGCGGGATGCAGTCCATGGGGCTGCCAAGAGCAGGACACGACTGCGCGGCTGTCACTCTTGCTCATGCAGGTAGCCTTTTCTTAACAGTGCCTTGTAGACCTGGCCTCATTTTTTCTCATGTCTTTTCAGGCTTCAGCAAATTTACTTAGTCTTCTGTTTCCTGCACCCTCCTCCATGCTGCCCTATCCTATAGCTGACGTTAACATCACTTAGTGAAATGTTGGACTCATTGCTTTTTTCCCTCTGTTTTTGGCTTGAGAAACTGGAAGTCTGTAGTTGCGATTTATTTAGATGTGGAAGGTTAGAAGGGAGCATGCGTTGGAGATGGAGTGTAGAGAAAAGAAAGATTAATAAAGATTATCGAAGATAGAAGGATTGACTTCTGAGGTGATCCAACATTTCAGATTGGAGAAATGAGGAGGAATCAAAGGTGATTTAGAATTATGTTTAAATCATCTAACTTACGCTAAATCAATTAAGCTTTCAATATTAAGTCAGAAGATAACCCAGGGAAAAAACTCTTACCTAGCTTCTCCCAGATAACAGTTCAGAGTTTCTACACTCCAGTGGTAGCCACTAGTATCCATATTCATCCAGTAAATACAGAACCATGTGCCAGGCACTATGTTAAATGCTAGAACAAGATACTTGTCTTAAGGAGTTTGTATGATAACGAAATTATAAACAGATTTCTGGTAAGTGTTCTCCAGTTCTTTCTGAGACCAATTACATGGTGTTTTTTCCATATTCAGTTCTGACACCAACTCTGTCAGTTCTCTGGGTTCCAACTGTATGCCCAGTAATGCCATTCAGTTCTCACACTGACCACCAGGAATTAGTGTCAGACTTTATACATTTAAGGGTCCATTCCCAAGAGACTGTCCTTACTTCAGACACCAGTTACAAATAGGGTACCAGATTACATCCTGTTCTATCTGACTTGACAAATTTAGGGGTCCCTATGACCCACTCCCCCAGGTTTATTAATTCAGTAGGACAACTCACAGAACTTGGGAACATGCTTTATGTTTACCTGTTTATTATAAAGGATAGTCAGGAACAGCCATATGAAAGAGGTGCATAGGGCAAGGTAAGGGGGGGAAAGGGTGCCCAGAGCTTCCATGCCGTATCTTGGCATACCACCTTCCCAGTTATCGGTGTGCTCACCAACCCGGAAACTCCTTGAACCTCAACATTTAGGGGTTTTTATTGGAAGTTTCATTAACCATGATTGATTAAATCACTGGCCATTAGTGCCTAGACTCAATATCTAGTCCCTCTCCCCTCCTATATGAGGATTGGGAAAGGATGGGGAGGGAAGAACTGAAAGTTCTACTCTCTAGTCATGGTTTGATCTTTCTGATGACCAGCTGCCATCCTGAAACTATGTAGGGGTCCCCAGGTACCAGTCATCTCATTAGCATTCAGAAGGCATTCTACCACTCAGGAGAGTCTGAGGGTTTTAGGAACTATGTGATAGGAACCAGGGACAAAGACTGAATGATATTTTTTATTATACCACAAGTACTTACAGATGAACTGTGCTGTAAAAGATAATGAGCAGAGCTGATCTAGACATGAGATGTCATGGAAGATTTCTTCAAAATGTTAGTTAGCTGCCCCCGAAGCAAAAAGAGAAGATAGAGTTTAAGCACAAGGATAGGCAGGAGGAGAAATATTCCAGGCAGAGGGAACAGTATATAGAATAAACAAAGCACCTCTGCAGGAACTAGATATTGAGTATGACTGGATCCAGAGGGTGAAAGAATGGTATTATGTGAAATTAGTAAGTAAACAGGGACCATACTAATTATTTTTATGTTTGTGCTAAAGAAACAAGACATTAAAGGGCTTTAAAGAAGGAATGATATGATTAAAATAGTATTTTTTTTTTTAAAGAGTAGTGCTTTTAAAAGAACTGCAGTACAGAAAATGAAAGGAAAACAAGAATAGGTAGATGTAAGGAGACCCAAGAATATTGAAATTATTTTGTTGAAAGAAATAGTAACTTGTACTAGAATGGCAGAAGTTGGGATGTTAAGAGCCATATGTGAGATGGATTTGAGATGAGTACAAACATCAAAATAATATGGTCCCTGGCTACCTCACTAGCTTCATCTCATACCGCTCTTTCACCTTCTAGATTCAGTTATGCTCAACTTTTGATTCTATATTCTTTTCTGCTTTATAACAGGTAACCTATATTTGAGAGGTAGAATTAGTAGGACTTGGTGACAATTAAATTGGCTGGTGAGGGAGGTAAGACAGAGAGAAGAGTAAAAGATAGTACCCAGATTTCTTATTTGAACAACCAAATGGATGGTGGTACCATTTACTGAGATAGAAAGCAATAAATAAAGAACATACCTGAGAGTAAGACAGAGAATTCATTGTTGGATTTAGAGATGTCTGCTGGATATACAGATGAAGATGTTCAATATGTTTCTGGATTGAAAATTTTATTAGTCATCCAGTGCTTCTTTGTTCACATTTAGGAAAAGAAAATCAGGTCCTGTGATTTCTAATATCTTTCCAAGCTGAATTCAAATGCAGATGTGGGAACCTTTATTTATGTAGATACCTAAGGCTTTGCATTTTGGTGCACTTCAGTTTTTTTTCCCTTTCAGGTATATTCTGTTCATAAACAGATTGTGACTGAATGCATATTATTGCTTGCATATTACCAATTAGATTTTTTTTCTTTCTTCCTTCCTAGATAGTCCCCAGAGGCTAAAATATGCCTTTTTTTTCCTTTTTAAAAAAATAGTTATGTATGCACTTATGTTTTTTAATATATAATTTACAAACAGTAAATTCACTTCTGCAAGTTTTGACAACCTCCTTTACAGTCAAGACATAGAGCAATATTACCACGTCCCTCAAAAGTCCCCTATAGCTCTTTGTAGTCAACCTCTCTTCACCCTCCAACCCCTGGCAACCACTGATCCATTGGGAGTTATTTAATACTAGGTGAGATAAAGATTGAGGTTCTTTCTTTTGAATGAAGGTATCTATTGAATTGCCTTTGTACCTTAATCAAAAACCAGTTGACCTTGTATATGTGGATTTCTAGACTTTCTATTCTATTCCATTGATCTATATATCTGTCCTTGCTCCAAGACTGTGTTTTTATAATAAATCTGGATGTCAGGTTGTGTGAGGCCTTCAAGTTTGTTCTTCTAACATTTGGCTATTGTTGCTTTTCCATATAAATTAAAAAATCACCTTGTCAGTTTCTCCCAAAAATATTCATGCTGGGATTTTATTAGGATTGTGTTGACTATATAGATAAATTGGGGGAGAGTTGACATCTTAATGATATTGAGTCCAATCCATTAACACGGTATAGCTCCAATTTATTTAAATTATCTTTGATTTATTTCATCAATGTTTTTGGCATATAAATCTGGCATATGTTTTATAAGGTTCATTTCTAAGTAATGACTTGATATTACATATTTTACTGTTTTATATTTCAATTTCTAATTGTTCATTGCTAAAATATAGAAATACAATTTATTTTTGCATATTGACTTTGTTTCTAGTGACCAGTAGCCTTACTAAGCTTACCTATGAGTACTTTTTTGTATATTTTTTGGTATTATCTACATAATCATATCAAATGCAAATAATGACTGTTGTATTTGTTTCCAGTGTTATTTCTTTTTCTTGCCCTATTGCATTGGCCTCTAGTACACAACTGAATAACAATGGTGAGAATAGACATCCTTGTTTTGTTACTGATTGTAAAGGAAAGTATTCATTTTTCATTATTCAATATAATGTTAACTGTAGGCTTTTGGTATGTAAGTTTTGTATCATGTTTAGGATGTTACCTTTTACTCCATGTTCTGTTGAGAACTTGTTTCAAGAATGGATGTTGAAGACATTTGTACTATGTTGGTTGCTGTGTTCCCATATCCGCACACCCCATACAAGAAAATAATCTATTTCACTGACTTTCCTCTTGCCTTCTCTCAGAACATTGAAAGAAGGGAAATTATTTTGAAATTGGATCTGTATGTCAAAGGAGGCTTCATTTCTGAGGCTATCCTATATATACTGCAGGGCAGAAGAAATGAGTCCAACCTATTCATTTCTTTAGGAAACTCCAGTGGGATTACTGATCATCCTCTTGAAAATCTGTTTGATGCTTCCTAATTAATAAAGGAAAATAGAGGGAGAACTATTTTGGATTCCTTATATTTTCTAGCTGTTTGTCTCCTTCGGCTTTCTTAGTAAGATTTTGTAAAAGGATCTAGTGGGTTGGTAATGCAAGGAAAAAGAAGATGAAATTTATCAAATATATGCTTTAGATGTGAATATGATAATCTTCACAACAACTTTAGCTGAAGGAGCTGTATGTAGCTCAGATATTTGAAATCAAGTTTTTAAAATCATCATCACTCTCAGTTTTCCTTCTTTCTGACTGTTCTATTTTTAGTATTCTGACTTTACTGAAATCTGGTAAAGGTTATTTTTAAAGTTCAGTTCAGTTGCTCAGTCATGTCTGACTATTTGCAACCCCAAGGACTGCAGGATGCCAGGCTTCCCTGTCCATCCCCAATTCCCAGAGCGTATGTAGTCAGACTCATGTCCATCCAACCATCTCATCCTCTGTCGTCCCCTTCTTCTACCTTCAATCTTTCCCAGCATCAGGGTCTTTTCCAATGAGCGCGTTCTTCGCATCAGGGGGCCAAAGGATTGTAATTTTGCTTCAGCACCAGTCCTTCCAATGAATGTTCAGAATTAATTTCCTTTAGGATTGACTGGTTGGATCTTCTTGCAGTCCATGGGACTCTCAAGAGTCTTCTCCAACACCACAATTCAAAAGCATCAATTCTTCAGTGCTCAGCTTTCTTTATAGTCCAACTCTTACATCCATACATGACTACTGGAAAAACCATAGCTTTGATTGGATGGACCTTTGTTGGCAATGTCTCTGCTTTTTAATATGCTGTCTAGGTTGGTCATAGCTTTTCTTCCAAGGAGCAAGCGTCTTTTAATTTCATGGCTGCAGTCAACATCTGCAGTGATTTTGGAGCTCAAGAAAATAAAGTCTCTCACTGTTTCCACTCTTTCCCCATCTATTTCCCATGAAGTGATGGGACCAGATGCCATGATCTTAGTTTTGTGAATGTTGAGTTTTAAGCCAACTTTTTTACTCTCCTCTTTCACTTTCATCAAGAGGCTCTTTAGTTCTTCACTTTCTGCCATAAGAGTGGTATCATCTTCATATCTGAGGTTATTGATAATTCTCCTGGCAGTCTTGATATTCCACCTTATGCTTCATGCAGCCTGGCATTTTAAGCATGATGTACTCTGCATATAAGTTAAATAAGCAGGGTAACAATATACAGCCTTGACCTCCTCCTTTACCGATTTGGAACCAGTCTGTTCTTCCGTGTCTGGTTCTAACTGTTGCTTCTTGATCTGCATACAGATTTCACAGGAGGTAGGTAAGGTGGTTTGGTATTCCCATCACTTTTAAGAATTTTCCAGTTTGTTGTTCTCCACACAGTCAAAGGCTTTGGCATAGTCAATAAAGCAGAAGTAGGTGTCTTTCTGGAACTCTCTTGCTTTTTCGATGAGCCAACAAATGTTGGCAATTTGATCTCTGGTTCCTCTGCTTTTTCTAAATCTAGCTTAAACATCTGGAAGTTCACAGTTCGTGTATTGTTGAACCCTGGCTTGGAGAATTTTGAGCATTACTTTGCTAGCACGTGAGATGAGTGCAATTGTGTGGTAGTTTGAACATTCTTTGGCATTACTTTTCTTTTTTAAAGTACAACGATACTATGTTGACTGTGCTAACTTAAGATTTCTTACCATTGTATGAACTAGTCACATTTTTAATTGTAAGAAAATTTTCAATGAAGATACTAATTCTATACATGATGGTTTTTATTAAGCTTAATTTCCTGAGAGTTCTACTTTGCTCTAATTTCCCTCAAAAATCTGTCACCCTTGGTTATTAAGTTCCTAATCTGTGCATGGAGAGAAACAGAGGTGTGTGTCCCAGTGACTCCAAAATCAAGCTGAGATTGCCAGTCAGCTTCCACCTGTTGCTTTCTATCCTCAGTAAATAACTGAATACATTTGAAACTTTTCACTGCCTTTGTAATATGATCCTTCTGTCAAATAGCTTTTTATTTCATCCTTTTCCAAGACTTGAGATGATTGACTTTTTACTTCTTCAGTTACTGACTCTTATTCAACAGGATACAAGTAACCCTCAGACCTGTGGTTTTCTTGGATAAAATCTTTTTTCTTGCCTCTCTTACATTCATTTCTGTTTTTCACAACTGATCAATATATATCAGCCATAACTCTGACATGTCAATTTTCTCCCAACAGTTCTACACAGGCATGATTGGATTTATTCTCCCAGAAAGTCTGCTTTCCTCTGGAACAAGTTTTTTATTCTTTGCCAGGAAATGTAACAGAAATGACTCAGATTTCTTTCTTTCCTCTCTTATTATCACTCCCTCTCCGCTTAGGTTTACAGTAGGTCAATCAGGATATAGGTCCAAAGAATAGATCTTGTAAGTTGAATTTTCCGTTTTGTATCCTCTATATATAACTCACAGATAAAATATGTTTGAGAAACTAATTTCAACTGAAATACTCATCCTGCTTTTATCTTAGATTATTCTTGTATTAAATTTATAGTAGCAAATAACCACCTTCATTGGCACTGATTAGCATTAGAAGAAATTAACTTACTATTATTCATTTTAAAAATAATGATTCTTGGCCAGCAGGCAGCTTAATATCAATTCAAAGAAATATAATGAAAAATTTTCTAGATTTTAGTTTTAACATTAATTAACAGGGCTTAAAACTCTTGAGAGCTGGCAATAAGCTAACACATTATTATGTGCCAGAAATATTCCAATTGTTATTCCTCTTAAAACTTAAAAAACTGAGAGCACACACGAAAAAGAAAACTACAGGCCAATATCACTGATGAACATAGATGCAAAAATCCTCAACAAAATTTTAGCAAACAGAATTCAGCAACACATCAAAAAGCTTACACACCATGATCAAGTAGGGTTTATTCTAGGGATGCAAGGATTCTTCAATATATGCAAGTCAGTCAATATGATGCACCATATTAACAAATTGAAAGATTAAAAGCCATATGATAATAGATGCAGGAAAAGCCTTTGACAAAATTCAGCACCCATTTATGATTAAAACTCTTCAAAAAATGGGCATATAAGGAACCTACCTCAACATAGTAAAGGCCATATATGATTTATTCTCAGTGGTGAAAAACTGAAAGCATTCCCCCTAAGATCAGGAACAAGACAGGGGTGTCCACTTTCACCACTATTATTCAATATAGTTCTGGAAGTCCTAGCTACAGCAATCAAAGAAGAAAAAGAAATAAATGGAATCCAAATTGGAAAAGAAGAAAAGCTCTCACTGTTTGCAGATGACATGATGCTGAACATAGAAAACACTAAAGATAGTATCTGAAAATTACTAGAGCTAATCAGTGAATTTAGCAAAGTTTTAGGATACAGAATCAATACACAGAAATCACTTGCATTTCTATACACTAACAATGAAAAATCAGAGAACTTAGGGAATCAGTCCTATTCACCATTGCAACAAAAAGAAGTAAATATCTAGGAATAAACGTACCTAAGTAGACAAAATAACAGTACACAGAAAATTATAAGACATGGAAGAAAGATGACATAAACAGATGGAAAGATATTCCATATTCCTGGGTAGCTGCTACTGCTGCTGCTGCTAAGTCACTTCAGTCGTGTCCGACTCTGTGTGATCCCATAGACGGCAGCCCACCAGGCTCCCCCGTCCCTGGGATTCTCCAGGCAAGAACACTGGAGTGGGTTGCCATTTCCTTCTCCAATGCATTTTAAGTGAGAAGTGAAAGTGAAGTCGCTCAGTCATGTCCGACCCTTAGTCCATGTCCTCATGGACTGCAGCCTACCAGGCTCCTCCGCCCATGGGATTTTCGAGGCAAGAGTACTGGAGTGGGGTGCCATTGCCTTCTCCGATTCCTGGGTAGGAATAATCAATATTGTGAAAAGGACTATACTACCAAATGCAATCTACAGATTCAGTGCAATCTCTATCAAATCACCAATGGCATTTTTCACAGAAGTAGAACAAAAAATTTCACAATTCATATGGAAACAAAAAAGACCCTGAATAACCAAAGCAGTCTTGAGACAGAAGAATGGAGCTGGAGGAATCAACCTTCCTGATTTCAGATTATACTACAGAGCTACAGTCATCTAGACAGTATGGTACTGGCACAAAAACAGAAGTGTAGACCAATGGAACAACCAGAAATAAACCCATGCACCTATGGGTACCTTATTTTTGACCAAGAAGGCAAGAATATACAATGGTGCAAAGACAGCCACTTCAATAAATGGTGCTGGGAAAACTGGACAGCTACATGTAAAAGAATGAAATTAGAACACTTCCTAACACCATACAGAAAGATAAAGTCAAAACGGATTAAAGACCTAAATGTAAGACCAGAAACTATAAAACTCTTAGAGGAAAGCATAGGCAGAACACTCGAGGACATAAAGCAAGATCCTCTATGACCCAGCTCCTAGAGTAATGGAAATAAAAACAAAAGTAAACAAGTGGGACCTGATTAAACTGAAAAGCTTTTTCACAGCAAAGGAAACTACAAACAAGGTGACCCTCACAATGGGAGAAAATAATAGCAAATGAAACAATTGACAAAGGATTAATTTCCAAAATATACAAGCAGCTCACACAACTCAGTGTCAGAAAAAAAAAACAACTGAATCCAAAAGTGGGGAAAAGACCTAAACAGACATTGCTCCAAAGAAGACATATAGATGGCTAACAACCACATAAAAAGATGCTCAATATTGCTCATTATTAGAGAAATGCAAATCAAAACTGCAGTGAGACGTTACCTCACACCAGTCGGAATGGCTGTCATCAAAAGTCTACAGACAATGAATTCTGGAGAGGATGTGGAGAAAAGGAAACCTTCTTGCACTGTTGGTGGGAATGTAAATTGATACAGCCACTATGGAAGACAGTGTGGAAATTCCTTTAAAAACTGGGAATAAGGCCACCATATGACCCAGCAATCCCACTCATAGGCATATAACTAGGAGGAAACCAAAATTGAAAAAGATGCACATATTCCATTGTTCATTGCAGCACTATTTACAATAGCTAGAACATGGAAGCAACCTAGATATCCATAGACAGATAAATGGATAAAGAAGTTGTGGTATATATACACAATGGAATATTACTCAGCCATAAAAAGGAATGCATTTGAATCAGTTCTAATGAGGTGGATGAACCTAGAGTCCATTATACAGAGTAAAGTAAGTCAGAAAGATAAATACCATATTCTAATGCATGCATACAAAATCTAGAAAAATGATACTGAAGAAGTTATTTACAGGGGAGCAACGGAGAAACAGAGAACAGACTTATAGACATTGTGAGAGGGGAGGAGATGGGGAGATGTATGGGAAGAGTAACATGGAAACTTACATTACCATATGTAAAGAAGATAGCCAACAGAAATTTGCTGTGTGGCTCAGGAAACTCAAACAAGGGCTCTGTATCAACCTAGAGGGGTGGGATGGGGAGGGGAATGGAAAGGAATTTCAAAAGGGAGGAGATATATGTATACCTATGGCTGATTCATATTGAGGTTTGACAGAAAACAGAAAATTCTGTAAAGCAATTATCCTTCAATAAAAAATAAATTAATTTTAAAAATAATAAATTTTTTAAAAAACGAGAGCATTTGGAGACTCATTAGAAAGTCTTACTATGTGTAGCTTGATATCTTTTTCAGATTTGGATAAGATGTGTATAAGAGACAGAATCACTTGCATTTCTATACACTAACAATGAAAAATCAGAGAACTTAGGGAATCAGTCCTATTCACCATTGCAACAAAAAGAAGTAAATATCTAGGAATAAACGTACCTAAGTAGACAAAATAACGGTACACAGAAAATTATAAGACATGGAAGAAAGATGACATAAACAGATGGAAAGATATTCCATATTCCTGGGTAGAATTTGGATATATCATCCCTTTTCAGTAAATGACCAGATACAGCAGTCAAATATCAGAGTTTTTGTTTTTTCAGTAAGAGATGAATATGCAAAGAAGAAAGGGATTGAAAATAAACATATAGATGCCTAATCATCCTTAACAATCACAAAAGGAAGAATGAAAGGAAATAAGCTGATACTTTCCCTGGCACTTGGAGTGTTTTATTTCTTGGTTTTTAGAATTGTATAAGAAAATGTTTGATTTTGGGGGATAAATCTACACATAATGTCAGATGGAAGTATTTACAACTTTGAAGAAATTATTCAGTAAGTGACATTTATTAATGCTCACTGGTCATAATTTTCTGTTAGTCATTGTACATTGTTTATTTATCCCACTATAAATTGGAGATTTGTTTTACATACTATTTAATGAAATAGGAAAACTGGCATTAAGGCCTTGTTTTCATTGCTCTGTTTTCACAGAATGTTAGCTCCCTATTATGTTAGATTCAAATGAAATTCTAAAAAATGAATTTTGAAGATAAAAGCATTTCTCAAAAGAGTACCTTCTAAATTAAACTTAGAAATGAAATGAATATTAATATGTCTCAGAAGTGCAGAGAGGTGATAAATAATCCTAACATAAATGCATCTTTTTGAGAAGACTTATGTTCATTTTCCAATATTCTTGTTATAATATACTAGTATTAAGTGATTCATTACTTCAGCTCATATATAATGTATGCCTTGTTATTATTATTCATTTGCTCAGTTGTGTCTTGCTCTTTGTGACCCCATGGACTACAGCACACCAGGCTTCGCTGTCCTTCACTATCTCCTGGAGATTGCTCAAACTCATGTCCATTGAGTCAGTGATGCAGTTCAACTATCTCAACCTCTATTGTCCCCATCTTCTCTTGCCCTCAATCTTTCCTAGCATCAGGGTCTTTTCCAGTGGGTCAGTTCTTCATGTAAGGTCCCCAGGGTATTAGAGCTTCAGCATCAGTTCTTCCAAGGAGTATTCAGGGTTGATTTCCTTGCTGTTCAAGGGACTCTTAAGAGTCTTCTCCAATGCCACAGTTCAAAAGTATCAGTTGTTTGGCACTCAGCCTCCTTTATGGTCCATCTCTCACATCTGTACATGACTACTGGAAAAAGCAAAGCTTTGACTAGATGGACCTTTGTGGGCACAGTGATGTCTGTGCTTTTTAATATGCTGCCTAGGTTGGCCATAGCTTTTCTTCCAAGGGGCAAGCATCTTTTATTTCATGGCTGAAGTCACTGTCTGCAGTGATTTTGGAGCCCAAGAAAATAGTTTGTCACTGTTTCCCATTGTTTCCCTTTCTATTTGCCATAAAGTGATGGGACCAGATGCCATGATCTTAGTTTTTTGAATGTTGAGTTTTAAGCCAACTTTTTCGCTCTCCTCTTTCACCTTCATCAAGAGGATCTTTACTGCCTCCTCACTTTCTGCCATAAGGTATCATCTGCTTATCTGACGTTATTGATACGTCTTCCAGCAGTCTCGATTCCAGCTTGATCTTCATCTAGCCCAGCATTTCCCATGATGTACTCTACATATAAGTTAAATAAGCAGGGTGACAATATACAGCCTTGATATACTACTTTCTCAATTTTGAACCAGTCTGTTGTTCTATGTCTGGTTCTAATTGTTGCTTCTTGACCTGCATACAGGTTTCTCAGGAGGCATGTCAGGTGGTCTGGTATTCCCATCTCTTGAAGAATTTTCCACAGTTTGTTGTGATCCACACAGTCCAAGGCTTTAGCTTCATAGTCAATGAAGCAAACATAGATGTTTTTCTGGAATTCCATTGCTTTTTCTGTGATCCAGCAAATGTTGGCAATTTGATCTCTGATTCCTCTGCCTTTTCCAAATCCAGCTTGTACATCTGGAAGTTCTTGGTTCACATACTTTGAAGCCTAGCTTGAAGGATTTTGAACATTACCTTCCTAATATGTGGAATGAGCACAATTGTGTGGTAGTTTGACATGGTGGAATTGGAATGAAAACTGACCTCTTCCAGTCCTGTGGCCACCTTTGAGTGCTGCACTTCAACAGCGGACTTAAAATAGCTCAGCTGGAATTCCGTCACCTCCACTAGCTTTGTTTGTAGTAATGCTTCCTAAGGCCTACTTGATTTCATACTTGAGGATGTCTGGCTCTAGGTCAGTGACCACACCATCATGATTATCTGGGTTATTGAGATCTTTTTTGTACGATTCTGTATATTCTTGCCACCTCTTTTTGATATCTTCTGGTTCTGTTAGATCCATACCGTTTCTGTCCTTTATTTTGTCCATTTTTGCATGAAATGTTCCCTTGGTATCTGTAATTTATTGAAGAGATCTCTAGTTTTTTCCATTCTGTTGTTTTCCTGTATTTCTTTGTGTTGTTCACTTAAGAAGGCTTTCTTATCTCTCCTTGCTGTTCTTTGGAACTCTGCATCAGAAGGGTATATCTTTCCTTTTCTCCTTTGCCTTTCACTTTTCTTTTCTCAGCTGTTTGTAAGGCCTCCTCAGACAACCATTTTGCCTTGTTGAATCCCTTTTTCTTGGGGATGGTTTTGGTCACCACCTCCTGTACCGCGTTACAACCCTCCATCCATAGTTCTTCAGTAGCATATTGGGCACCTACCCACCTGGGGAGTTCATCTTTCAGTGTCCTATGTTTTTGCCTTTTCATACTGTTCATGGGGTTCTCAAGGCAAGAATACTGAAGTCGTTTGCCATTCCCTTCTCCAGTGAACCACATTTTGTCAAAACTCTCCACCATGACCCATTCATCTTGGGTGGCCCTACATGGCATGGCTTAGTTTCATTGAGTTAGACAAGGCTGTGGTCCCTGTGATCAGATTGGCTAGTTTTTTGTGATCATGGTTTCAGTCTGTCTGCCCTCTGATGCCCTCTCGCAGTGCTTACCATCTTAGTGGGGTTTCTCTTACCTTGGACATGGGGTGTCTCTGCACAGCTGCTCCAGCAAAGCACAGCCACTGCTCCTTACTTTGGACCTGGGGTATCTCCCAAGAACGGTTGCTCCTTACCTTGGATGTGGGGTATTTCCTCTCGGCCGCTTGCTGCTCCAGCACCATGCAGACGCCACTCAGGCTTCAGCAATATGTAAACCGTGAACTTCCAGATGTTCAAGTTGGATTAGAAAGGCGCAGGAACCAGAGATCAAATTGCTAGTGTCCGCTGGATCATCAAAAAAGCAAGAGAGTTCCAGAAAAACATCTATTTCTGCTGTATTGACTGTGCCAAAGCCTTTGACTATGTGGATCACAATAAACTGTGGACAATTCTTGAAGAGATGGGAATACCAGATCACCTGACCTGCCTCTTGAGAAACCTGTATGCAGGTCAGAAAGCAACAGTTAGAACTGGACATGGAACAACAGAATGGTTCCAAATAGGAAAAGGAGTACGTTAAGGCTGTATATTGTCACCCTGCTTGTTTAACTTATATGCAGAGTACATCATGAGAAACGCTGGGATGGAGGAAGCACAAGCTGGAATCAAGATTGCCGGGAGAAATATCAATATCCTCAGATATGCAGATGACACCACCCTTATGTCAGAAAGTGAAGAACTAAAGAGCCTCTTGATGAAAGTGAAAGAGGAGAGTGAAAAGTTGGCTTAAAGCTCAACATTCAGAAAAAGAAGATCATGGTATCTGGTCCCATCACTTCATGGCAAATAGATGGGGAAACAGTGGAAACAGTGTCAGACTTTATTTTTGGGGGCTCCAAAATCACTGCAGATGGTGACTGCAACCATGAAACTAAAAGACGTTTACTTCTTGGAAGGAAAGTTATGACCAACCTAGACAGCATATTAAAAAGCAGAGATATTACTTTGCCAACTAAGGTCCATCTAGTCAAGGCTATGGTTTTTCCATTAGTCATGTATGGATGTGAGAGCTGGACTATAAAGAAAGCTGAGCACTGAAGAATTGATGCTTTTGAACTGTGGTGTTGGAGAAGACTCTTGAGAGTCCCTTGGACTGCAAGGAGATCCAACTAGTCCATCCTGAAGGAAATCAGTCCTGCATATTCATTGGAAGGACTGATGCTAAAGCTGAAACTCCAATACTTTGGCCACCTGATGCAAAGAGCTGACTCATTTGAAAAGACCCTGATGCTGGGAAAGATTGAAGGCAGGAGAAGAAGGGGATGACAGAGGATGAGATGGTTGGATGGCATCACTGACTCAAACATGAGTTGGTGATGGACAGAGAGGCCTGGCGTGCTGCAGTCCATTGGTGGTCAGAAAATATCTATATGCAGAGATAAGAAGGGTCCAGCCCTGGAAGAACATTCAAAGCAAAAGATATCAGCAGGCACAAAAGAACAGAGGAGGAAATAACTTGTTCAAGGAACTGAAAAAGATCAGTCTGGAACATAGTAATAAAGGAGAATGAGGTTTAAGAGGCAAGGAGGGCCAGATCCTTATTAGTTTGCAAGATTCTGGTAAAGAGTTTAATTTATATTCTTACAGTAAGAGTAAGAAGAGTTTAAAACAAGGGAATTGATACTATCTGTTGACTGTGATTGTGGAAAATGTGTAGATAGCCATACCGCTATTAGCATCCAAGTCTTCACCTCTTTGCCAGAGTAGCGTAACAATCAGATGCTTAAGGTTCTATAAATTTTTTCACTTTCCTTTGATCCAGAAAAAGCTTGAAAAGGAAGACAATAGTACCAAAAAAAAGTGTTTCCAGTCTTTACATAGAACTAAAGCTTTACTGGAAATAGAGGCAAATGGTATAAAAAGTTTTGTTGTCCAATAAAATGTGAAAAAATGTTCAACTTTACCAATGATCAAAGCAATACCAGTTAAAACAGCAATATGAGACCATTTTTTAAAATGTACTAAACTTTCAAATTTTTAAAAATACATATTAAACTGGCATATATTAAAAATACTAATGCATTTATGATAGGCATGTGAGGAGACAGACTAGTGGGAATGCATATTTGTACAAGTCCACAGTCTCTTATCCAAATCCTTTTAGCCAGATATGTCCCAGAATTCACAAAAATTTTTTTTTTTTTTAAGAATGGTAATACAGAGACTTCCATTTCACTAGGAGTCTTTTGCAGGGAAAATAGTCAAAATATATAAAGTGATGATTCTCAAGACATTGGACCTCAAGCAGTGAAGGATAATGACCCCTGCTGCTGTTAAGTCTCTTCTGAGAGACAATAAACAAATTATATAAATCCTAGCATTACCCGCTAACGTACTCCTGGAGGAAAGTTTCCAAGCCATTGCACAGGGAGGGAAAACCAAGGCAGAGTTCATCAGTGTCTCTGAGTTGAGACAGAGCAGGGAGTCCAAGGAAGTCAGGTGGCTAGAGTTCACAGGACAGACTATTGGATGGAAGAGAGTCACACAAAGGGCTCCGGAGATCTGTAGAAGGCAACCTTGCATTGAATAATGACCCATTAGTGTGGGGGGAAATGACTCAAGGCCAGAAAAAGGAGTACCCAAAATATTAGGGGTAGCAGTGCCTCAGATTCATTGAGAGCCAGAAATATTGCAAACCTGGAAAGCATAATAACTCACAGGGCAGCACTGAGAGTACTAAGTAAGGTTCTGACCCCAGTGTTTGGGGAAATTTAACCCTAGATTAACTGCTGTTTTGATCCCACCTAACAAAACTTAAAAGCAGAATCTAAAACAATCAGATTATTTCCATGTAGTTTAACAACATCACAGAGCAAAGTTCAGTAATATGTTAAGGATTACAAAAATATCTAACTGAACAAAGTAGAATTTACAGTGCCTGGCATTTGATCAAAAATTACAAGGCATGCAAGAAAGCAGGAAAATACAAGTCATAAAAAGGATTTAAAAAAATCAATTACATGACATTCTGGAAAAGGCAAAACTATGGAGACAGTAAAAAAATCAATGTTTACTTGAAGGGAGAAGAGAGGGAAGGATGAATAAATGGAACAGAGAATTTTTAGGGCAGTGAAAATACTCTGTATGATACTGTAAAGATGGATATGTATCATTACATGTTTCTTCAAATCCATAGAATATGCAGTGCCGAGAGTGAGCCCTAATGTAAACTGTGGACTTTGGATGGTGATAATGTGTCCATGTAACAGGTCACCAGTTACAACAGATGCACCACTCTGGTGGGAGATGTTGATAATAGGGGAAACTCTGCATCTGTGGGAGTATGGCATATATGTAGTTTCTCTGTATGTTCCTCTCAATTTTGCTGTGAACCTAAACTAATATTAAAAAATTGTCTTAAAACAGTCCATTGAAACAGACCCAGAAATGGCACATATGCTAGGATTAGTAGACAAGAACACCTATTATAGTTGTATTCCATATGTTGAAGAAGCTAGAGGAAAGATTGAACATGTTAAGAGAGATGAAAGTTATGAAGAGCCAGTCAAACATCTGCAGATTAAACCTTCAATGTATGAGATGAAGAACACACTAGATGGAATTAACAGCATAATGAGCATTGCAGAATGATTAGTGAACTTGACTTTTATAACTGTAGAAAGTATCCTGAATCAAATACACACTGAAAAGATACAGATAACTATGAATTATGGAACAGCTTGAATAGGCAAAATATAAATGCCATTGGAGTTCTGGAAGAACTAGGGGCAGGGATAGTACAGAAAAAATGTTTGTAGAAATGTAATGTGTTGTTCAGTCGCCCAGTGGTGCCCAACTCTGCAGCCCCAGGGACTATAGCACCAGGCCTCCATGTCCCTCACCATTTCCCAGAGCTTCCCCAAGTTCATGTTCATTGTGTAGGTGGTGCTGTCCAGCCATCTCATCTCCTGATGCCCTCTTCTCCTTTTGCCCTCAATCTTTACCAGCATCAGGGACTTTTCCAATGAGTCATCTGTTTGCATCAGATGACCAGAATACTGGAGATTCAGCTTCAGCATCAGTCCTTGCAGTGACTGTTCAGGTTGATCTCCATTAAGATTGACTGTTTTGATCCCCTTGCTGTCCAAGGGACTTTCAGGAGTCTTCTTCAGCACCACAGTTCAAAGGCATCTATTCATTTGGCGTTCTGCCTTCTTTATGGTCCAGGTCTCACAGCCGTACATGACCACTGAGAAGACCATAGCCTTGACTACAGGGACCTCTGTTGACAGAGTAATGTCTCTGCTTTTCAACACACTGCCTAGGTTTGTCATTGCTTTCCTACCCAGAAGCAATTGTCTTCTGATTTCATGGCTTCAGTCACCATCAGTCACCATCTGCGGGCTTCCCTGGTGGCTCAGAGGTTAAAGCATCTGCCTGGAATGCTGGAGACCCAGGTTCAATCCCTGGGTCGGGAAGATCCCCTAGAGAAGGAAATGGCAACCCACTCCAGTACTCTTGCCTGGAGAATCCCATGGAGGGAGGAGCCTGGTAGGCTACAGTCCATGGGGTCTCAAAGAGTCGGACACGACTGAGCGACTTCACTTCAGTCACCATCTGCAGTGATTTTGGAGCCAAGAAGAGTAAATCTATCACTCCTTCCACCTTTTCCCCTTCTATTTGCCATGTAATAATGGGGCCGGATGCCATGATCTTAGTTTTTAAATATTTAGTTTTAAGCTGGCTTTCACTCTCCTCTTTGACCATCATCAAGAGGCTCTTTAGTTCCTCTTTGCATTCTGCCATTAGAGTGGTATTGTCCGCTTCGCTGAGGTTGTTGATGCTTCTCCTGCCTGTCTTGATTCTGGCTTGTAACTCATCCAGCCTGGCATTTCTCATGATGTGCTCAGCATATAATTTAAACAAACGGGGTGACAGCACTGTTGTACTCCTTTCTCAGTCTTGAATCAATCAGTTGTTCCCTCACAGGGTCCTAACTGTTGCTTCTTGACCCCCGCTCAGAAATGTAACACAGAGTCCCAATTCCAACAATGGCCTGTGCTGGACAACTCTTCTGCCAGTAGCAATTATATAGACAGAGTATTGTTGGAGAGCAACCAGAAGTAGGCAGAAACTGTAAGAACAAAAACCTTAAAAGAGGGATGCAAACTAAAGGAGCTTTGCTTGACTAGCCTTTTTCCCTTAGAGCTTATCTCATTTTGCCTTGGAGAACTGGAGGAAAAGAGCTTAAGAAAGTAATGTTGTTATTGAGATGAAACAAGAGTTCAGGACTACCAAACCAGCTGTAAATTGAGAGAGGACATCTCAGAAAGAAGAGAGCCAGGTAAGAGGGATCCCCAAACTCTTTTTGTGATTTCCCAAGTTGCACATATATAAACAGTGCTTCAAGAAACCAGACAGAAAGTAGCATCAGGAGGCCTAAAGCACTGCGCAGAGATATCAGCAGCTGCATAGTGCTCAATTTGAGTGCAGGCTTTGACAAATCTGAGGGATTGATAAATACCTCAGATTTTAAGACTAAGGGCAAAAGCGAAATAAATCCTTCCTCACAAAGTCAAAGCCCAAACTGTCATACGATCAATTGGAAGAAGGAAAAGGTAACCTAAAATCAAAAGAAAAAACATCAATGGTAGTAGATATGTGGATGACCTAGATATTTGAATTAGCAGTCAAAGACTTTAAAATAGAAATTATAAATCAGTTAAAGGATTTAGAGGAAAAGATTTGCACAGTGATTGAATACATAGGGAAATCTTAGCAGATAAATGGAAGCTATAAAATAAAGCCAAATGTAAATTCTGGAGCTAAAAAAGCTGAGATGAAAATTTCATTAGATATCAGCAGCCTTTTTAACAAATGTTATTTATAATTTGGAGACAGTTCAATAGAAATCATCTTGAAGCACAGAGACTAAAAGATTAAAAATAAGTAAAGAGTAGTTGGTAACCTGTGAAATGATATCAAAAAGTCTTTTATATATATATATATATAT